>JAJOZX010001665.1:265000-622500 GCA_023014485.1 Bathynomus jamesi | reverse complement strand
ACAACAATATGAAGTTTAACACTGAGAAATTTCAGCTGTTGAGGTACGGAAAAAGAGAAGACCTAAAATACATGGAATATTATACCCCAAATGGACAGGAAATTCAGAGAAATTGTAGAGCAAAAGATTTAGGGGTTGTAATGACTGATGATGCGAAATTTAAAACACAAAATAAGATAGAAGTAAACAGAGCAAAGAGAATAACGGGGCAAATATTGAGAACCTTTAAACGAAGGGGCAGGAATGTAATGATTCCTCTACTGAAAACCCTGATCATACCCAAACTGGAATACTGCTCGGTCCTGACATCCCCATATAAAAAAGAAGACATTAGACAGCTGGAAGAGATTCACAGAAGCTTCACAGCGAAGATCAAGGGGTGCAACGAACTAAATTACTGGGAAAGGTTACTCGAACTAGACCTCTATTCACTGGAAAGGAGAAAAGAGAGATACATCATTATTTACACTTGGAAAAAATGGACAAACTAGTCCCTACTCTTACTCTCAACCTTATAACTCCCCAAACAACGGTGGAAAGTAGAAACGGTAGACTGTGTCGTATTCCCAAATTAAAGGCGAGACAGGGAACATCCTTAAACCTGAAAGAAAATAGTTTTGTTGTGAGAGGACCGAAACTGTTTAATCAGCTGCCGAAAGACCTAAGAAACACGAAGGAAGTGGCAATGGACATCTTCAAAAGAAGTTTAGATGCCTGGCTCAGAACAATCTCCGATGAGCTGGGCGTACCTGGCTATGTGAGGTGGAGATCACAAGAAACCAACTCACTACTTCACCAGGCCAACTCGAGAGGAGGGGCGACAAGCTTGACCTTCGCGAAATGAGGAATCATCCAGCGGAATACATATACATATATATATATATATATATATATATATATATAACGTAAAGAACAACGCTTTGTATAGGAGAATTATCCGCGCAAGATGAGAGCGAAAGAACGAAACAAATGAAAAAATGAGGTACCCACCCGGGAATCGAACCCGGGATCTTCCGATTGCAGGTCAGATATGATAACCACTACACCACAGGCCTCACCCAAACAAATGTCGTAATTCCTCTACATACGCGCAGAAACCAATGCCCCAAAGGGGCACCTCCCGCATGCCGTAACATTTACACATTATAACTGCAAACACGCGGTATAATTAACGTAAAGAAGGACGCTTTGTATAGGAGAATTATCCGCGCAAGATGAGAGCGAAAGAACGAAACAAATGAAAAAATGAGGTACCCACCCGGGAATCGAACCCGGCTCTTCCGATTGCCGGTCAGATATGATAACCACTACACCACAGGCCTCACCAAACAAATGTCGTAATTCCTCTACATACGCGCAGAAACTAATGCCCCAAAGGGGCACCTCCCGCATGCCGTAACATTTATACATTATAACTGCAAACACGCAGTATAATTAACGTAAAGAACGACGCTTTGTATAGGAGAATTATCCGCGCAAGATGAGAGCGAAAGAACGAAACAAATAAAAAAATGAGGTAACCACCCGGGAATTGAAACCGGGATCTTCCGATTGCCGGTCATATATGATAACCACTACACCACAGGCCTCACCCAAACAAATGTCGTAATTCCTCTACATACGCGCAGAAACCAATGCCCCAAAGGGGCACCTCCCGCATGCCGTAACATTTATACATTATAACTTCAAACACGCAGTATAATTAACGTAAAGAACGACGCTTTGTATGGAGAATTATCCGCGCAAGATGAGAGCGAAAGAACGAAACAAATGAAAAAATGAGGTAATCACCCGGGAATCGAACCCGTGATCTTCCGATTGCCGGTCATATATAACCACTACACCACAGGCCTCACCCAAACAAATGTCGTAATTCCTCTACATACGCGCAGAAACCAATGCCCCAAAGGGGCACCTTCCACATGCCGTAACATTTATACATTATAACTGCAAACACGCAGTATAATTTGTTTCGTCATTTGTTTCGTTCTTTCGCTCTCATCTTGTGCGGATGATTCTCCTATACAAAGCGTCGTTCTTTACGTTAATTATACTGCGTGTTTGCAGTTATAATGTATAAATGTTACGGCATGCGGGAGGTGCCCCTTTGGGGCATTGGTTTCTGCGCGTATGTAGAGGAATTACGACATTTGTTTGGGTGAGGCCTGTGGTGTAGTGGTTATCATATCTGACCGGCAATCGGAAGATCCCGGGTTCGTTTCCCGGATGGGTACCTCATTTTTTCATTTGTTTCGTTCTTTCACTCTCATCTTGCGCGGATAATTCTCCTATACAAAGCGTCGTTCTTTACGTTAATTATACTGCGTGTTTGCAGTTATAATGTATATATATATATATATATATATATATAATATATATATATCGGGTGGGCAAAAAAAAAGTGAGACCTCAAACTTTGGCTGTAAAATCCAAAGTTATGGTCAGATTTCAATATTTTTTTCACACCCCACAACTAAATAAATTTCCTTTACGTTGAGCGGATTTCAAAGAAAACTATTGAAAATTACGGATTTATTGAACATTTCTTTATGCCACTGTAAATTCTCCATTTACACTACCAATGCATTGAATGTGCAGATAAAAAGTTACAAAGGACTCACATATGGTGCTACCTTGATGTTAAAAAAACTGCTCGATATGTTTTCCACGAACTTCTACAACCTTTTTCACTCTAGGGTGGAACTTATCTATGGCTTTATTGATTTGTTCTTGTGGTTGCTCATCCCATTTTTCCAGAAGAAGCTGTCGTAAATGAGCGACATTTCTTACTTTGACCCGATAAATTCTCTGTGACAAATTTTCCCAAAGGCCATAATCGACAAGATTTAAGTCAGGACTATTTGGTGGCCAATTTAATAACGCTACCTGATATTCTTTTGATATCTCTTGTTTTATCGATTTTCTTGAGAAGCTTGTCGAAACTTCCTGCAGTTGGCTTACGTTAATTTAAATCGCTTTAATTATCAACTTGAACCTATGATTAGCAAGATTTTTCGGGAATATTCGCCATAAATCCAATTTCTCAGTTAAAATGCTAAAAGATAGCATACAAACCATAAAATTACCTAGTACTAACATACTAAATTTTCATGGTTCTATTTACCATATTTGCCGAGATATGAAGGATTTAAAAGATCTCCCTTTTATTTGCCGACCCGACACTGCAGTAGTAGTGTAAATGGAGAATTTTTAGTGGCATAAAAAAATGTTAAATAAATCCGTAATTTTCATTAGTTTTCTTCGAAATCCGCTCATCATATAGGAAATTTACTTAGTTGTGCGGTGTGAAAAAAATATTGAAATCTGGCCAAAAGTTTGGATTTTACAGCCAACGTTCGAGGTCTCATTTTCTTTGCCCACCCTATATATAGCAGACATTCATGGTCCACGGTACCCAAAGGAAACAGTGTCGTACATGCCAGGCACCTGGTATCGTTTCTTGTAGGTGTTACGACAAACCTTCATATCCTTAAGTTCCTTCACGCCCCCTAATTTCTGTGCCCGGAAGTTATGACTCCACACAACCAGGTGGGGTGGCTGGTCACCCTCATTACCATCGTCTTCTAAGCTCTCTAGATCTTTGAACGATTCAAAGTTGACGATCTGGCGGTTGGCATGGTTAAGCGTAATGCCTTTAGCCTTCACGATGTACTTGTAGTCATCCCTCGCCCTCACGCGTACCCCGTAAGTTTTTGGGCCTGTTGAGACAAAAGAATCGGTGTATGCGTTGCCTCCATATTCATCCTTGATCTCATCAGTCAACTCTCCAAGGAATTCCCCAATAGGAGGCATATATTCTCCTTCCCTCTCCGTGAATATCACACTATCTGTATCTGCGTACAGAACCCGCCGCCCGAGAGAATGCAACAGATGCCACAGCTTGATATGTGCATATGCTGTTGTGAAACTGGCTACAGGTATGTTTGTGACAAGTGATGTGTCTGTAGCCAATTCGGTTCTGTTGTACCTTATTATGTACGTATTACCCACATTCACGATTTCCATGGCTTTGTCGTTGGCGTTTGCATAATTCCAGACTTCACTATAACTTTTTGCTAAATGTACGTTCCCCTTGTCTGTATTCTGGGAAAACTTCCCTCAAAGGCTATTTAGGCACAACCTTGCACTAAAGTGCTTGCCAGAGTTCCTCACAATTTGGTCATGTTCAAGTTGTAGCCCTTCACGATCCCGGTAGCGCTGGATATACGCCGATTTTTCATTTTCGGTCTCAACTCCTCGTGGGTATCCTGATGCTTCTACTTTATCCTTCAAAAAAGTATTTATATGGTGTGAAACGGTTGGGTAGCTTCAGAAACCTCCACACTCATATATCTTCAATATTCTGTACCCGTGGTGGAGGGCTTGGGACAGCTCATGACTTGTATATACGGCTCTGATCTTCCTCTGTTTGATCGTATGACTACAATCCCCATAGTTCTTCTCTTCGCACTTCACACACAAAGGGAACATGAGTTTGTGGTCTATAACAACAGGCAAGATTGGCATCCATAAATCGCGAGGGGGGGGCACATGTACGAAAGAAAGACCACAGTTGCTCTCACTCACGATGGTCGCGGGTACGGGTTCATGCGAGGCTGCTGTCGGCGGGTGATCTCCCATGGAGGTTCCCTGGACCCCACACTCAGGACGGGGACATCCATGCCAGCAGCAGCCGTTAAATGAGTACATCTATTTCTCACCAGTATTTGGGTCCTCACTTAAGCCATCCATCCAAAAAACATGGCCATTGAACTTAGTGGCTACTTCCCCCGTGTTGCGAGCATGTTTTAGGTATACACCTGTCTTCTGTTGTATGTGTGTGAGCCAGTAAATAGGCTTATACCTATAACTGCGCGGGGCGTTTCGAGGAATGACGGCTAACGTGTCTTGAGGCATGAAGTTATTCTTGAATACAGTAAAACATAATGAAGCGATCGTGGTTGCGGCTTGCAGCGGATCACAGTTGAAACGGGTTATGTACCTCTTTCTAAAGGCTTGAAAGCATACTCTAAGTTCACGTACGTCATTCACACAATAACGTTCACATTCATTCGCTATGTAAGGCTTATCTTCATTAAATCTGTTGCAATAGAGATCAAAATCCTCACTTCGCTTGTACTCATACATTCATAGTTAAAGTAATGTTTGGGGGGAGGGACCGACATAATTTGAAGTGTCTTCAGTGAGGAATGTGTAAAGGAAGTACCCTTTTGAGACTTCGGCATCTACGCCCATCACCTTGGGTAGCTTAGCTAATATACAATGTATGAACAACAGGGTTTCTTTAGACTGTACATTTTTCCTTATCTGCATCTGTATAAATTTGTTCGCTCTTTTCAGGGAATCACCCGTGAATATATCTGATGATTCGTGCTGAAGCAGCTCCTTATAAAGGAACTGAGTGTAAAATTTTGTCGCGTTATGGGCAAGAATATACACAGTCATGTTTCTGAACTGGTCTGCCAGCTTGACAATATAGTTCACAAACAGTTTCACCGCGGAATCTCCTGCAGACACCTTAAAAATGTTCCTCCGCTTACCACATTTGCGGCATTCATCACACTCGATGTTCATGCACTCGTCACAAATAGTCTGACTTATGAGTAAATGCGGAATAACCTCTTTTGTTTCTGGGTTTGTGGAAGTTTCTATGTCATAACACACTGTTATACAGGTTTTATTTTTAGGTTTAGTATCGGCCTTATATTCTTCATGACATGTAGAACAGTGAATTTCATCGCATTTGTGCCCAAATTTCCCCCAGCTGTCCATTCTATGAAATATACCACATTTACAAATCCTCATTTTCCTACGTGTCATTCGAAAAAAAACATGCGCTTATATGCATTACAGTCACGCTTCTCAGTTTCAACTAACCGACTTTTACACCTGGGGCTTTTACACTGGTCGCAAACCATGTGGCACTCCTTACAATGTTTCAACAGATCATTCGTAAAGTCGAGACATCCCTTACACAAATAGTGGTGTCTTCCATATTTTCGGCTTTTATCATAACTCGCGTAAAGAGCCCTTATATTACGGATGGATAGATACGTTGCTCTACACAAGCCTAAAATAAGTAGGGGTTTTGTACGTTCTCTCACGCTGCTTTTAAAAACATACACAGTCCGACGGTTATCATCCATTCCAAAAACAACTATACATACACCTATTACCTGTTCTACCCTTCGCATCTCTTCAGGCCCCATATTACAAGCAAATTCAAGTCTACAGTCTGCAGCCAGTTTTTTTGCACGCTCCACTACCGTAGGCATCCAAATTTTTTGGGCAGCTGTGTTTACCACAGTAAACGTATGAGCCAAGACTAATGCTATAAAGCTACAACCACGATCGAAAGCAATGTATTTTGTATATCTGATAACTGTTAAAGTTAAGGGTATAAGGCGTTGCGTTGTGACCTACAGGTCGGAAAACATGGTCTATATCAATCGTAAAATTCTCCAAATCAAGCTCGGTGCCGCTTTGAGCGGCCTGCATTAAAGCTCCAAAGTATACTCTACATCTACGGCGGCCAGACGCCTGTAGGGTATTACAACCCAAAAATCGTCCTCTATCGGTATCATCTGACCCGAACCCGAACGCCAGAAGCGTCCTGAGTTCACGCCCCTTACTGCTCTGAAGGGCAAACTCCACAATATGTTTAACCACGCGCCGCAGTCCGTGTTCGAAACCGTTACTATAGATGACTCCAGGCTCAATCTTGAATACGTACTGGTTTCTAGTTTGGGATGGGGTGGCGGTGACGTTGCGTACCAGATCGAATGATATGCGACTGTCTACAGGTTGCTGTGTTGCTGGTGAGGTGGAGGGGACGGCCGGTATTGAATGGGGTAAGTGGGTACATTTTTATTTGTTTAGGGTGCTACTGAAGCGGTCGTACCGTAAGACATGGAGGGTTCCGGCTCTATTACTGCGGCTCTAACGGTCGAGGACTTTACGCGCTTTAACGTGGAAGATGTTTCACCGTCATGCACCCGCTTTCTTCTAGAATTGACGAGTGGGGATGCTGCATTTATCACTGCTGATGGTTTGCTGGCGAGGGGGGGTGGAGTCTGTAGCCTCAACTACACTATCGTCGCCATCATCGGCAATATCTATGATGGGTGCATGTTGCTGGTACTGTACCTCATCATTCACGGTTCTGGGGAAGAAGAAAAACAAGATTGTAGAATATAAGGAGCAACACTTTAAATTTTTTATATTTTGTAAAGGCTCCACTTAGGAGTGTGTCATGTTAGAGATGGATTCTATAGAAAAATTCAGGTTCACAAGTTCTTCTCGTGGCAGGACGACGTTTCGTCGACGGACTCTTCGTCGAACGGACGTTTCGTCGACGGACGTTTCGTCGATCGGACGTGGTTTATTTTCCTTTACGGGATTTTTTTTTGGAAAGAACTGTATTTTCATTTAAAATAAAATATATTTATTTAAATTTCGGAAGAAATTTTAAAATTGTGCCCCTATAAACTTACAAATTATGTACAATAGCTTTTAGGTATTGCTTTTAGGTATTTAGGTATATATATTTGGTAATTATATATATATTTAGTAATTATATATTATTTATATATTAATATATTATATTAATATATTAGGAGCAAGTGTAGTTTACGTTTCCCCGACACAAAAGGGGACACAAACTACACTAGGTCAAAGTTAGGGAACGTAAACTACACTAGGATCTTTAGGAGACATTTTTTAAATGAATCCATCAAATAAAACGTTAAAACTAAGGAAAATATTACGACTTAACCTAATTAATCGTCAATATATATACAGTGTGTATATATATATATATATATATATATATATATATATATATGTGTATATATATATATTGACGATTGGTTAAGTTAAGTCGTAATATTTTCGTTAGTTTTAACGTTTTATTTGATTAGGTATACGCGGACAAAGTTGGGGAACGCAAACTACAGTAGGATAATGTAGGGGAATGTAAACTACACTAGGATAATGTAGGGGGAACGTAAACTTTACCCGGCTGTGGACGCTGGTTGGTTTATTAATCTCCAAGTGCGCAATTACATGGTTGGCTGATTAACCTCTAATTGCACCATTACATTATCTGAGATGGGGGTGGTAGAAATATGAAATAGCCATTTGACGATACGTCTGTCGACGAAACGTCCGTTCGACGAAACGTCCGACGACGAAACGTCCGTTCGACGAAACGTCCGTTCGACGAAACGTCCGGCGACGAAACGTCCGACGACGAAACGTCCGGCGACGAAACGTCCGGCGACGAAACGTCCGGCGACGAAACGTCCGGCGACGAAAAGTCCGGCGACGAAAAGTCCTAGCACCGTTCTTCTACATGCACTATATCCGGTCCTACAGGCTGTGGCCAAACCGTGTTTATGCTTAAAATCATTAAAGCTAAGGACGAACTGTTCTCAAATTTTGTGCACAAAGTCATATGGTGCTATTCGACATACCAAGCCGTATTCAACGAGTACCAATATAATATTTTGTTCCACAAAGCCGTTTATGATGTTAGTTCTATAAAGGGTGGTGAACACACGGTCAATATTTAGACACTTGAAATTTATTTTTAGGTGCTAGGGTAGGTTTTGGTAAATGGATGCTGCTACTATTAGGTTTCTTTGCTTTGAAGTGAATGTAATGTCACATGCATTTTCTGCGGTTCGGAGGGCTTCTCCTACGAGTTTGTGTGTTCGTGTAATAAAATTATTTAAATCTTCATGTTCTTCTTTCTTCCATTTAGCTTGGAAAACAGCTTCTAATGTTGCCAAAGCTTGTGCGAGTGTTATTTCTTTGAAAAATTCTAATAAGTGTATTTTAAAATTGTCCCAAGTTGTAGCTTCGCTAATGGATGGGAAGTATGTAATTGAAACGTGGGCATTCCCCTCTTTAGGGTCAATAAACCTTTTAGTTTCCCTAATCTTTATATCATCATCTGTGATATTTTTGTGTATGAAATGCTGTTCTAGAGACTCAATCCAAGGTCTTACGCGCGGTTCAACGAAGTTACTATCTATGGTTCCCTTAAAAATTAGGACAGTATGGGGAAGGTTTACAAGTTTACTTAAGTTTATGTATGGTGAGGAAGCGGTTTGAGACATGTTAGCTTGTGCTTGATCTGAAGTTTGCGTGTTTGGAAATATGTTTGAAGTGCGCGGAGTAAGTAAAAAATTGGGTGTCTGGGAATTTTCAATATCAGAAAGCGCACCGTCTGAATCGCTGATATGTGAAGGTACTGTTAATGTATTCTAATTTGGTCTGCTTGATCGATCTTAATCTATGGAATGATCACTTGAGTGACTTTCGTAACTATACTATCTTGAAATACGCAAATAAATGCACAACAATTTGTTTAACTACAGAAAAATTTAAAAAAAATTTAAACAAAAATAATAAAAAAATGTAAACAAAATTTCCCTCGAATGTACTGTACGTGAATGTACGGTAATATTATGATTGGCACATTAAATAAAATTATTCTATGTTAACTATAATAATAGAAATAACTCCGTTTCAATAAAAAGAAATGTATCACTGGTGTATGGAATCTTCACTGTGTTTTGTGTTAATTTTAGCTTGATGCTAATTATTAACTGTTAATTATACTGTCTTCTCATATGTTTAGTAATTAATTTGAAAAAAGGATTTGTACTTAATAAGATTCCTACGCCGAAATCCTTGAAGACGTGTCCTGAAGAGGTGTCTTGATGGCCACTTCTTCCTGGACGAGGAATGGGCGTGGAGAACTTGGAGTCGTGACACAACGGTCGAATGATGGATGTGAAGAACTGGAAGTCGTGACACGCCGGTCAACTGAATGTTGGTTTTATTTCCAGGGTCTAGAAGACTGGAAGAATCTTGGTTGCAGAGGTCGCCAGTTGTTCCCCCTTCCGTCTATGGCCTTGGTCGGTTCGAAGTTGTCGGGAGTTCTGGTTAGGTGGCAGCAACGGATTTGTTACTCTGGAGTATCTAGTACCGTATAAGGAATCGCAGAAGTTTCTCTTATACTACTCTCCGATTTCTTCCTGTAATGGATCGGAGGATTCTGTGGAGCTTAATAAATTCTCTGAAGGTTCCACGATTCTTCTTGTAACGTATCGGGAAATTATTTTTCTCTATTTAAGACTAAGTTCTCTGAAGAGAGCAAGGCTCGAAGGAGAAGACAAAGACATTCTCTTACTGTAGTTTACTGTTGAAATGTTAGAGGTAACGCTCAGCCTTCAAGTTAGATCAGACAATCAGAATGACAATTTGAAAAATTATTTAACATTATATGGAAAAAATTTTGGTGACATCATTATTATTTAATGTTGACCTGGTTTGTTTTTTATTCTTAATAGGCTGAATTATTTTGAAAAATATTTGAAGATAAGGTAAATATTTTAGCTGTAGCAATGTCTAGACCAGTGGTTCCCAAACCGTGCGCCGCGGCGCACTGGTGTGCCGCGAGATGTAATTAGGTGCGCCGCGAAAGAGCAAGATTATATTTCAAAATGTGAAAAATACAAACTGAAATTCGTAATAAAGTATATGTATAAATACCTCTTTGAATAAATTTTCGAATTTATGTACAAAGTGCGCCAAAATATGTTTACTTGTTCTAAAGTGCGCCGTGAGTACAAAAAGTTTGGGAACCACTGGTCTAGACAGATAAGCAAGATATTTGAAGATGAAACCATATTTTTATTTTAAACCGCATCTTCACAGATCTGACGTTATCATGATCTGCCGAGTTAACTAAAAATGGAAATTGAAATAAGCACTTTATTATGAATTACAATTAAACATGCATCTGAGCAAAAATTAAATGCTTAAGATTTAAAAATTAAACGTTAAGCAAGACATGAGTTCATCTTTTACAACGAAGAGATAATGTATATAGAAAATGAACATAGCAGAATTTAACAATATTACATTATTAAGCTAAATCTAAAAAAATGATTAAGTAATTTAAAAAAAATTATACACCAATTATACAGCAAAAATAAAATAAAAAGCAAATAAAAAATTTATCCAAACTCGTGTCAGCGTTATGCAAATTTGGAATCTATATGTCAAAATGAATGTATGAATATAACTATATATAAGAATATAATGATTATATAAATATACGAATTATTCGAATGAATATAAGGATTATATGAATGAATATAAGAATTATACGAATGAATATAAGAATTACATGAATGAATATACGAATTATATGATTGAATATAAGAATTATATGAATGAATATAAGAATATATGAATATAGGAATTATTCATTCTTCATTTTCACACACACACACACACACATATATATATATATATACAGGGTGTTTCAGGAGGAAAGGTCAATACTTCGGGAGGTGATAGTATCAGTCATTGTGAGAAAAAAAAGTTCGTATGAACATGTGTCTAATTCTGAATGGTTAGGGAGATAGAACTGTTTGAATCTGATGAGCGCAGCTCTTCCTCTCCCCGCGGTGATCCCATTCAATGGCCACCAAGGTCTTCAGACCTCTCTCCGTTAGCTTATTGTTTGTGGGGGTGGATGAAAGGTCAAGTTTACAAAAAAAGGGTGGATACACGAGAGGAATTGCTCGCGCGCTTTTTGGATGCTGCTGCCCGCATAAAGGAAAGTCAAGATCAACTCAGGTGAACACGCGATCTTCGCACACGAGTTGCAAAGTGCATTGAGGTTGACGGTGGGATTTTCGAAAACGTATTGTAAACTTTAACAAATTTTTCATTTCTGTATCTGATAACATTCAAAATGCCAATGTTTAAACATTAAATGTTAGAAACATTAATTGGTTTCTCTTTCTTGATTACCATTAACAATGCTTTTGTATTTGTAGATTCAAACAGCTCAATCTCCGTAACCATTCAGAATTAGACACATGTTCATATGAACTTTTTTTCTCACAATGACCGATACTATCACCTCCCGAAGTATTGACCTTTCCTCCTGAAACACCCTGTATATACACACATGCGTAAAACTTTACACAATACATGAGTCCGCACAAACGGAGAACGTTTTTTATCTGTCTGCATACCATTACGCCATTTCGTTTGGTGTGACACAGGTCGAATAATTTTAAAAAAAAATTGTAAACTCCTTCCCACGTACCATATGCGAGAGAAATGAAAGGCAGTATTTGCCGCAAGTAATGCTATAGTAGCCCTGGAATCGGTAAGGTTTCCATACAATTTGGGGAATGTACAATTGCTCGAGAAATTTTACAATAATAGGGGTCATTCCAGGGATGAACTCCCAGTGTGTTAAAATAGTACATTCGATCACTATTTTTAAAGTAGACGGCTATCCAATGAATCCCTTCTCCACCACTAACATCCATATTTAGAATAAGTGCGCTGCAGTCTGTCGTAGCCGGGATCTTGAACGTTTCGTTCTTTGCGAACACCGATAAATTTGGAGCGTGTGATTCGGTCACTATTCATTACTCTCTGGAGTGTATTCGCGTTCATTTTAAAAGTCTGTGAATATACCTCTAAATCTATCGACCACTATTAGGGACGGTGATTCAATGTATACTAGTACACTAATAGGCGCGTCTAGCGACTTGGCGAATTCTAATCTGATTGATATGTTTCCACTCTGCTGTGGACTTAAATGTGTGTTTACACTAGCAGATAAGTCCGGGGAGATGTCAAACGGGTAAAGGTTGACTTGCCCGATGAATTCCTTCTGCGATTACTATAAGCTCTCAAGCAAAGCGGGAACACGGCGTCTGTTGAATAATCCGTTTGTAATGTTCCCCCTGAGGCTACTCCATTGATGTATAGGGTCATATTTTTAAGGCCGAAATTTTCGAAATTAAAGGCGTTCTTTTTATATTTCCAATTCACAGAAACGTGTTCCTGCATTCCAATTAATAATCTTTTAGGTAGAGCTCCTAGGGTGACCATTTTCTGTCTGCTTCGAGGCCAACCCTGCTGGCATCGTGTACAGTTTGATCTGTACACTGTTCATTGGATATTTTACTGTGGCATGTAGTAAATTTTTTTCAATTTCTAATTGTTTAGCCGAGCTTAATTTCACTCGGCGTACGCGAAGGTATGTTTCCATAACATGAATCACCACGGGAGTTGCACTCTCTTCTTGGTCAGGTCCCAGATTTAAACAGATCTCAGGATTCGTACGAGTGAGCTTTATTTTCATATCGACCCCATTCACAAGAAGCTTCTCCTGGAATGTGAAGTCTGTATGCAGACGTCCAAAAACTTCATATATCTTCGTTTCAGAATTTTTAAATTTGTACTTTATACAGGTTTCGTCTTTAGCCTGATAATAACCCTCGGCAGTTAAAAAGGTATACTTCGCTTCTTTTGAAAAGTTGAGGACATTTTCCAGATAGGGACGTAGGTCATAGTAACCCGTCCCGGTAGAGATGTTGAACTGATTTAAATACACGTCACACAGACTGAATATGGAGTGTAGAACGTTTGTTTCTGGAAATTCAGCGTATTTGTCTTCGCAATCCGTTCCATCTGAATGCGCTATACGCAGCTTAGCGTACATGTGCACAGAGCTTGGATCAAAAAGTAAGGTCCTGAGCTGGGGATCACGAACTCTATAGGGGCACTCAGGGAACTAATTGTACGTAACAGGTTAATTTTAATAAAGTCACTGTGCTCAATAGAAACTTGAGTTGGGGGCATGTCAAAGGGGGACAGTTCCGATTTTCAACATTGTGAACTACACAGATGGATGAAACGAGCCATGAGGAGGTAGAAATAGTGCCACCTCTCTCGACAAGTAGTAAACAGCCTATGATTCATGAGAACAATGTTCTTAGCTTATATCAGTTAAAAAAAATGATCAACCATAGGTTTCAGTCGCTTAGAATACTTTTTTATGTCCTTTTACGTTTAACGCCACGTGTTGGTAACCCCTTCTTCTTCTTCCGGACAGACCTCTTCTTCCCACCACCGCGCATTTTTCTCTTTGCATTTTTGATGATTTCGTCCCGTGTACGCTTTAAGTGCTTTTTTAGAGCTTCTTTAAGCATAGCCCCCGCCATTATGTCTTCTACCATGCTAAGACCTGGTTGTAACGCTTTTCTCCAGAGATATCTGGCAACACTCTTCAACAAGGGAACACCCGTACGCAATATGGTTGAAAAAATAGATCCAAGCCCACTCCCTTCCTGGTATCTCACCCCTCGATAGACCGTGAAAGGCCTTCGGGTCATTATAGCAAAGTGCGACGAAAGTGCAGCTTCACTGTTAAACTCCCGTCACCAAATGGGAAACTTTTTCCCTCAATCGTTCTTATATATAAATTGAGATATTGGTTAATAGATGAGTCGCGACATTGACATAATGAGGTTTGTCATATGTAATGCTCAAGCTCTGCCCTCTATGATTGGGTATGTGAGCGATACGAAGCAGGCGCGCCTGGGTATCCCCAACAAACTGATGCTCCACGATATTGCTGTAAATATAGCACATGCGTGGGGGAGGATAGCCATCGCCCAATTTCTCCAATTTCAACTGATACATTAGGCTGAACAAGTTCTGTTGTGCCTCGTAAAAGGTATCTCTTTGGAGGGCTGCTCCATATTGGCCCTAGGTTATTATTTTGAACAACTCTTTTCTTTAATATTTCTGTTAGCCTGTGATTTTAGGGTCAGAGTGTGTGCAGGGATTTCTTTGTTTACGATTTCGTATACTAAATCATCCGTAAGATTTGAGCTTTTCAAGCTACCGTTTAAGTCTCTCACAACATCCTCAGCCACACCATAACGACCCGGGCCTAGTTTACTACTGTAGTGTAATACAGTGCATCCCCACTCCAGGCGGCACGCATGGTTTCATCCCGAGTTACCCCGGCCTTTTCAAACTCATCACGGTCTTTAAGAACCGTAAAAACGGGTTCTTTATAATTAATACTTAAAAAGATGGTGTCCAGCTGAATTTCGCATATTCCAACCTCATACGAATCACAACCCAATTCAATGGGCCTATGGAGTTCTGTTAAAAATGTTGGCCAGGGTGTTGTCAGGTTGTACAGACAGAGAGGAGGAGGACGGGAGTGTGACGTAGAAATGGTTAGGCACCATGTTGCATACTCTTTAAGCTTCATTATTGCATCAGCTTTTATATAGGTGTTGAAGCTTTCTGGGTACCTTAGCCATTTCACCAGGTACATTTTTCTCTTTCCTGAAACTTTGCTGCCTAAAATTTTTTACATTTTAAACACGTTTTTTACTAAATTAGATGTCACTTTATGCAGCTCCTCGCAGTAAAAGCCTCCTGCGATTTCCTCCCCATTCAAATCTTCAACGTAATACAGCATTATTTCGCCTTTAGGTCTCATAGCCCTAATTTTAAAATCTCACCTGTCCAACCTTGCTGAAATCCCTTCGCGAATTTATTACCCGAACACGACAGCCTTACGTAATCAGTGATTTTGAAACGTGCAGAGTGTGGTGGGATTCTATGAATATCTCTTCTCACCTCACGCTCTGTGTGCGTACCTCTTTCTAAAATCTCGTTAGGTTTTGTCCCAATCGCACGATGGTGTGAACGGTTGCAGGATGAGGCCAGCGACTCCAGAATGTCTATGTATCTGTATATGTTTTATGTGTAAAATAGCGATGCATGCATTCCTTTATGGCACGTTGAACTCTTTCCGCTAAAGATGCCTTATGTATAGAATTGGTAGTGTAGTAGCTGATATTAAACTCTCAGCATGTTCTGGAAAGCTCGGCCAATAAATTCTTTCCCCATATCCGTACAAAAATAGCCAGGAATCCTCTTTTCTTTCAACATTAGCGTTTTGGTAGGTTTAACAACTGTTTCAGGCGATTTATTTTTCAGGGGAATTAACCACAGGTATCTAGAGAATACATCTATTATGAATAGGATGTAGCGGTAGTCACCATTATACACTTAACATCTTTGCATGTCTGTTAAATAAGCCTGCCAAATAGAGTCAATCGATGCCGCTGTTGTCTTGGCTGTTTTAAACCTTTTACTCACTGGCTATGAAGTGTATAAGCTTCCTGCTCCCGCCAAAACCTCTCAACATCTTTTTTCCCTACTCCCTCATTATAAACACCTCTGTACAGTCTATCAACGCCGCCGTAGGAGGTTGGGCTAAAAATGTCATAAGAGCGTTTTCTTAATGTTATCCATTTGCGTATTTAAGAGTCACGCGGCGAGGGTTGACCGTTGTTGTTTGGACTCTTGTTTTTCCTCTTCAGCGATGCTACCGCTGGGGATAATGGCGTGCTTAGTTGTGGCACATGCGAGGCTTGCTCCAAGTCTTTTAACCTATTCAGATTTCCTATCAATGGTTCAATTTCCTATCAATGCTTCCATCCTTATGGTGAGGGTCTATCCCACTTTCTCACCAGGTAATGGACGATGTCAACGATATTCGAGCCCTGTACCTTTGGTCCTTCAACAATGACCTCACTTATATCGGTCTACTTTATAATGGGGTCCTCACTCAATAGATTACAAAGACTTAAGCCTTTATTCCTCAATGTATGTGGGATACTACTTTTTAATACATGTTCGATATGTTGTGGGGTTGACCCGTTATTCCTTGACTGGTCACCTCAAGCGTCGGCCCCAGGCCCTCTGTCTCCATGCCATCGTTGTCCGCGCTGTGCCTAATAACCACGGGGATCTGTCGGATTCTTATAATTTTCGTACTTACGAAGAAATTTTTACAGAGCTTCTTGGTATAAGATTCTTTTTTCATCAGGTGACTTTTCACTGTTTGATAGGGCTAACAATTCGCTTTCAATTCTTTTAAGCCTGCTTTTACTGGGTTCTAGAACCGTATCTGGACTCTTTGAGCTTTGCAGTGAAGCATACAACTCGTCTGGAATCACGACTACTTTCTTCATTATATTAATCTAGTCAGTAAAGGCCCCAAAACTGAAAATAAAATGGGGAGGAATGAGCCCCGTCTTTGTACAATAATTCGTTTTTTCTTCCCCACAGTTTGACTTTCACGTATTATGTTCTTGTAATGGCGTAGGCAAGCCTTCTGAGGGGGTTTCATTGGTACATTACATTTTATAACGTTAAGACAGATTTCACAGATGCATTTTAAAAAGGCGGAGTCAATTATTTTTAACAAACTGTTGCAATGCCCGATACAGTCGATGATAGATTTTTATTAACTCATGGTATTTCTTCAGTCTCTTTGTCATTCTGGAATATACACCGTTTCAGATTCGTTTGGGAATATATTCGTTCTTAGAAGCACCCTAAACGTGTTTCCCGGGTGAAGGTCACAAAGCAAATATCCGTAACGTTTACTTGTAGCTTCTTTATAAACTTCCAGAAACTCCTTACGCTGATTCGGGAACATTTGATTGGCTAATACCCCAATTTGTGACACATCTCTACGTTGTGCGAATAAGACTAGATATTGCGTATTTAGCGATACATCACGCATGTATCTATTCTTGAAAAACAGGTTTTGATTGATGAAGAACACGATTATGTTACGATGGTGGGAGAATACTGTGAATGTCTCGGCAAACGTTTTATCCATTTCTAACATGAGATCGTCAATTACAATGACTGTATGTTCATTTCCATTTAACGAATTAACGTCATATACACCTTCGTGGAAAAAATATCATCTTGTTACTCGTTGGATACTGACTGGTATGTCGAATAGTAATATATGACTTTATGCACAAATTTTGTGAACATCTCCCCCTTATCTTTAATGATAAGGGGGAGATGTTCCTAATTGGAACATTTACAAAATGTAATAAAATTTTAAGTGATGTTCCTTATATTCTACAGTCTTCTTTTTCCTCTTCTTCCACAGAACCGTGAATAACGATGAGATACAGCAACATGTCCCCATCATCGATATTACAGGCGATTCCGATGAGAGTGCAGTTGTGGCTACGGGCTCCACCCCCGCTATCGAACCCAAACTGGCGACACCTGTAGCGCACCCACGCGACAATTCAAAGTGGAGGCATGCTGATGAATCGCCTTCCACGTCAGGTATAAAGCGTGCCAGGAGTGCACCGGTTGTTAGACCCACAGTAATGGATCCCCAGCCTTCTACGTCTTACGATACAACCCCCACACTAGTTCCTTCCACTAATAAAAAGGTACCCCCTTATTCCTGTTCAAATCCGGTTGCATCCTCCACAGCAGCACCAGCTTCTCTTTCTATGGAGAGCAGTATAACATTCGAAATAATGCACACCGCTACCCCGACTCCAACTTTGACCAGAAATTGGTACGTGGTCAGGGTTGACCCGCGAACCATGTATAGCAATGGTGTTGAACACGGACTACGGCGCGTATTTGAACGTATTGTGGAGTTTGCCCTTCAGAACAGCGACGGTTGTGAAGTCAGGACGAGGTTGTCCTTCGGGTTCGGGTTAGATGAAGGGGATGTAGATGATTTTTGGGTAGTAATACCAAACAAACACTTGGCCGCTGTAGATATACTGTATATTATGGGTCGTGTTATACAGGCCTCTCAAAGTTGTACGACCTTCAAGATGGACAACTTCACGATAGATATTGACCTTGTATTCCGTGTTGCAGGTCATACGGCCACACTTTATACTCTTAACTTCAATTCTCAGGCTATTTACAGACGGTATATAAACACCGATCGTGGTTGCGGCTTTATAGTAGTAGTCTTAGCTCGTATGTTTACTGTACTAAATACAATTGCGTATAATATTTGGCTGCCTACTAGGGTACCTATCAGCATATAGGGACAAAAATTATTTTTTTAACTTTAGAGTTCGGAAGGTCGAATTTTGTTCTTTATCATGAGAAAACTTAGCATGCCATTTGATAAAGCAATCAAATCATATTTAGGGGTGGCACACGGCAGTATAAAAATGTAGAATAATGTACTTTTAATCAATAGTAAAATACCTCATTTATTTCTTTGCAAAATTTTCAGAAATTATTATTGAAATGTTTATATGAAATATTCATATGTTTTCAGATATATAGTTGTATTTATGATATAATATCAATGTACAGTATGTAACTATTTCTTGTGACTTTTGGCATCTGGAAAACTGGCAAGGAGCAAGGTGCAACTCAAATCCCCAGTTAACTACATGCTGAGGAAGTGCGTATGTGGTAATAATTCGTGTACCATTTATTGCACGGTTAGGAGTTTCACGCCCTAAAATTTTAAATTTTTTTGCAATCATGGGTAGTACTAGTTATAGCACTAGTTCTAAAACATATATATGGCTTGTTGCTCCAACTTTACCAGAAATATTGGTCGATAAACTCCCTTCTCAGCAGCAAGTTTTGGCACGTTTTTTTTTTACCATCATTCAGAGATGAAGCTCGCTTTGAAAGATAGTGCTAAGAACACTTTGATCAGTGTTATGGGTTTCTGGAAGAAAGCCAGTATTCCAAATGCGCATCAACATGAGCTTCTTAAGCGGTTGCTCAAACTTCATTCTGAATGGAAAGCTTTACAAAATAGTAAGTCCCGTCGATCTCAAAAGCAAATTTCCAATGGGACACACTTCACATCACGACTCAATGAACTATTTAACACTGCACACGAGAATGCTCTGTCTCTGATGAAAATAGAAGAAGATAAGAACTTTTTTATTGCTCAGTGCAGTGGAAGGAAAGGTCACATAGCTGGCATTGATAAAGTGACAATAATCAAGAAAAGAAAGAAGATAATTAGAAAGCAAAATTTTATTAACCGCAAAAGAAAACATGAAAAAGAAATCCAACAACAAAGCAAAGGTGCAACAATAGATTCAAGTACCAGTAGTGATAACGAGTCGATCCATTCGGAAAATAGTACATTTTAAAAATTAAAAAGTTTTTTTCAGGGCGACACCCAACCACAATTGAAAAAAGCAAGGCCTCAAAACATAATGACTCCCAAATTAGCGCAAGCTCTAGACCGTACAAAGACCAGCAACCGAGCAGCAGCTCATATCGTTGCTGCTACGGCAAAAAGTTTAGGATGTGATGTAGAGTCACTATCGATCAATAAAGATTTTATTCGCACTAAAAGGATGAAAATTAAAAAAGAAACTTCAGCTAATATCATTGAACACTTTGCTCCAGAAACCCCCCGCTAGTAACTCACTGAGATGGGAAAATGCTGCCTGATATCACAGGAAAAATGTCTGTCGGTCGTTTGCCTGTGGTAGTGACTGGTAAAGATATCGGCAAACTGCTTGCAGTCCCTAAACTTACCTCCGAAAGTGCAAAAGGAATTGCAAAGGCTGCTGTTGAAACTGTAAAAGAATGGAATTTAACCAACCAATCAACGCTATGTCGTTTGATACCACGGCAAGTAATACAGGAAAGAGAGGAGGTGCCTTCATCCTGATTGAACAAATGTTGGACACAAATCTTCTGCAGCTAGCTTGTCGTCATCATATCCATGAGATTATAGTTGGAAATGTATTTGGCGTCCTTTTTGGTCCCTCATCAGGACCTGATATTGCTTTATTTAAGCAATTAGCGCTAGAATGGAGTAACATTGATAAGAGTAAGCTTGAACCAGTGATTGGTGATAAATAAGTGACCTTAGACATATCTGAATGGAAGGAAATAATTGAATTCTGTAAAACTAACCTAGAAGAACGCCAGCCAATAGATGATAACCGAGAAACCTTAGAATTAACATTGTTGTTTCTGGGAGAAGTACTCCTACGAGGAAGAAGACTGATGCAAGCAGGTGCTCTACACCGTGCACGTTGGCTACCAAACGTAATTTATTCTATAAAGATTCATCTCCTCCTTTCACAGGTTCGTCGAACATCAAGAGAAATATCATCTTTAAGAAGATTCAATTTATTCACTACAAAGATTTCTGTAAAAGCATGGTTCCAATGCCCCCAAGCAACTTTGGCTCCTGCAAATGACCTTGAGCTCCTTCAGCAATTAAAAACTTATCCAGACACTGTCGCCTCCAAATCTGTAGGTAAGGCATTCGGTAATCATTTGTGGCATTTAAGTGAACGTCCGATTGGTCTCTCTTTTTTCTTTGATGATAGTTTACCTTTAGAAATGAAGAAATTGATGGTCGCAGCTCTAAAAATGAAGGAGATAAATGCCCTCCAAATAGAATTTGTCCAACGATTGCTGAAGGAAAAGATTTGTCATCATTTGTTACAGCAAACTCCGACAACTCTTCTCAATTTTAGGGTTGGAAGATGACTTTCTAACTTCTGTAGATCCAGCTCAATGGGAATAGATTCCAGATTATCAAAACGCTTCAAAGATTCTTAAAAGCATGAAGGTTGTCAATGATATAGCAGAAAGGGGAGTAGCATTGATAAAGGACTTTAACGTCTCTGTAACGAGAAATGAGGAACAGACACAGTTTTTGCTTCAGGTCGTTGAGGAACATCGTAAAACATTCCCAGATGCAACAAAGAAAACATTAGTTGAAAGTCTCCAAAGTTCAACCAGGCATCAATGAGTTGTTAGGACCAACGAAACCCCCTCCATTGAGAGGATAATACTCACCCTTATGGGTGAGGGGAACCTGGAGCTGAACTCAAAAAGACTAAGTTAAAATCTTCTGGACTCTTGCGGCACCTCTGAAACATTTCCGATTTGTATACAAATTGGTATCCTGCGTTTTTTAGGGAATATGAACAATATTTCGGGTTCCGAACTTAACTTTTCGAAGATTATGTTTATACAGCCACCCTACTGCCTACGGTTGTGGAACATGCTCGTAAACTGGCTTCAGATTGCAAGCTCGAATTTGACTGTAATATGGGTCCTGAAGAGCAGACTAGGAAATGAATGTTCGTATAGTTGTATTTGGAATGGATGATCGTCGTAGGACTGTGAATGTTTTTAAAAGCTGTGTGAGAGATCGTAGAAGGCCCCTACTTATTTTAGGATTGTCAGGGTCAACGTATCTCCCCATCCGTAATATTAGGGCTCTTTAGGCTATTTATGGAAGGCATCACGATTTGTGTAAGGGTTGTCTCGAGTTTGTGGATAATATAGTGAAACATTGTAAAGATTGCCACATGGTATGTGAGCAGTGTAGAAGCCCCAAATGTGAAAGTCGTGTAGATAAACCTGAGAAGAGGGACTGTAATGTATGTAGATGCACATTTTTCAATAATAAATGCTTTCAGATTCATAAGTCAATTGGCACTTGCAGGAAAATAAGAATCTGTGAATGTGGTATGTTTCATGTTATGGATAATTGGGGTAAATTCACGCATAAATGTGATGAAATTCACTGTTCTACATGGCATGAGAAATATAAGATGGATGGAGTAAAGCATGTATGTTATATGAAAGATGCTAAGCCTAAAAATAGCCCTTATATAACTGTGTACTACGATATAGAAACATATGGTTGCTGAAACCAAAGAGGTTATCCCACATCTACTTGTAAGTCAGACTATCTGCGATGAGTGCATGGAAGTCGAGTGTGATGAGTGTCACAAATGGGGTAAACGGACAAACGTTTTTAAAACGATCGCACGCGACAACCCCGTGAAACTCTTTGTGTCCTATATTGTCAAGTTAGCGGAGAAATTAAGAAAATGACTATGTATATTTTTTCCCATAACGGCGCAAAATTTGACATACAATTCCTTTATGAGGAGCTGCTTGAACACGAGTTATCGGAGATATTTACAGGCGATCTCTTGAAAAGAGAAAACAAACTTATACAGATAGAAATAAGAGGTCATGTTCAGTTTAAAGATACTTTATTATTCACACATTGTAAATTAGCCAAGCTACCCAAGGTGATGGGCGTTTCCGCCGAAGTTTCAAAAGGATATTTCCCTTACAGATTCCTCACTAGCGACACTTTATATTACGTAGGCATGCCTACCCTCAAGCTTTACTTTAACTCCGCCAACATGAGTAATAGTGAGCGTGAAGATTTTGATCGCTACTACAACAGTTTTAATGAAGAAATGCGTACAATATAGCGGATGAATGTGAGCGTTATTGCGTGAATGATGTGCGCGTGCTTAGAATATGTTTCCAGGCCTTTAGAATGATGTACATAGAACGGATGAAATACGATCCGCTCAAGTCGCAACCACGATCGCCTCATTGTACTTTACGGTGTTCAAGAACAATTTCATGCTTAAAGACACACTAGCCGTCATTCACAGAAACAATCCACGCAGATGGGTATAAGGCTATTTACTGGCTCATACACTTACAGCAGCAGACCTGTGTATACATAAAACATGCCCGCAACACGGGGGAAGTACCTATCAAGGTCAATGGTTGTGTTTTTTGGGTGGATGGTCTAAGCGAAGACCGTGTCACTGGTGAGAAAACAGCGTACTCCTTTAACGGTTGCTGGTAGCATGGATGCCCACGTCCTGAGTGTGTTATCGTGGGAGATATCCATGGTAGATCTCCTGCCGACAGTGTTGGATGGACCCGCACCTGCGATCAGCTTGTAGGTTCCCAGTTCACTCACAAGGTCTTGTGGGAGCATGAATATGATGCTCGAATGGAAGCAGATAGTCAGTACCGTGAAGAAATAAACACCATCAAACACTTAATGGTGCTGGATCCTGTCAGATGCGGTGATAGCTTGTTCGGTGGGCGTACAAATCCCTTCAAGCTATACTTTCCACCTACGGAGGGCGCGAAACTCCGTTACTACGACTTCTGTTCTTTATACCGCTACGTGATGAAGAACAATCCATACTCCGTAGGAGCGGGTTGGGTACGATTCGATGTGGCCGAATCGATGCGACCCAACTCGATGTGGCCGACTCGATGTCAGGACAACTCGATGTGATATCCCTAAGGGATATTTTCGTTAGTTTTAACGAAAATATCACAACTTAACCTACCCAATCGTCAAGGGCGTACAGTTGACCTAACCTGGCATTCAGTTAACCTACATTAAATATATAAAGAAAATGAAATCGACTTGGCCTGGCATCGACTTGGCTTGACATCGAGTTGTCCTGACATCGAGTCGGCCACATCGAGTTGGGTCGCATCGAGTCGGCCACGTCGAATTGTCCCTGCCCCGTAGGAGCACCTGAAAAACTGGTGGGCCCAGCCCTGCCTACCATCGAAGAGTTCTCAGCAAATTTGAACAAGAACTATTTCGGTCTTTCTTTCGTACACGTGCTCCCCCCTCGCGACTTATGGATGCCGATCTTAGCTGTCGTTATAGACCACAAGCTCATGTTTTCCCTGTGTGTGAAGGGCGCAGAGGAGAAAAATGGGACCTGTAATCAAACAGCCAACCGGCGGAAGATCAGAGGCGTATATACAAGCCCTGAGCTGTCCATAGCCGTTCGCCACGGTTACAAAATATTGAAGATATATGAGGTGTGGAGGTTTCAGAAGCTACCCAACCTTTTCAC
Organism: Bathynomus jamesi; assembly: GCA_023014485.1. Taxonomy (NCBI): domain Eukaryota; kingdom Metazoa; phylum Arthropoda; class Malacostraca; order Isopoda; family Cirolanidae; genus Bathynomus; species Bathynomus jamesi. The sequence continues at coordinate 598,120 of JAJOZX010001665.1, read as the reverse complement.
GCCATATATAAACACTTTCTTGAAGTTTAAGGTAGAAGCATCAGGATATCCGCGAGGAGTTGATTCCGAAGATGAAAAATCGGCGTATATTCAGCGCTATCGTGACCGTGAAGGAACACAACTTGACCTGGCCCAAATTACAAAGAACCCTGGCAAGCGCTTTAGTGCAAAGTTGTGCCTAAATAGTCTATGGGGAAAATTTGCGCAGAATACAGGCAAAGGGAACATTCATCTTGCCCAAAGTTATAATGAGGTGTGGGATTATGCCAATGCTCCCGATAAAGAGGTCATGGAGATCGTGAATGTAGGTAATACGTACATAATAAAGTACAAAATTACGACACCATAGCCCTTGATTGTTTTGTTATATATATAAATATATATATGTATATGTATATATACCTTTGGTAACCTTTGGTTAGCTTCCGGCCGAATTGTTCATTCTGACGAAGGTCAAGCTTTTCACTCCACCTTAGACCTACAGTTTAACGTGGAATCCGAACCACGCCCCATCAGTAGCCTAGCGTCTTAACCACTAGGCCACCTATGGTACCCATTTAACTACAATCTACTTTTTTTATTGTGTAGAAGGATGAAAGGCTGGGTTTTGCTGCGCGCCGGCTGCCATCGGGTCTCGAACCCGGGGCCGATGGATTCGTAGTCAGCGACGCTAACCACTACACCACCGAGGCGCATATATATATATATACTTGTTAACGATATGTTTATTTTATTTATTACGCGTATTTGAATAAATATACAATGAATTATTCACTTATTGATGATATGTTTATTTAGTAAATCATGTTCAATTAGCGTTTCATTTTCTCCTTCGTGTGTGTGTGTGTTTGTGTGTGTGTGTGTGTGTGTTTGTGTGTTTGTGTGGGTGTTCGCGTGTATGTTCAGAAAAATTCTAAGCTCCGCTCACTGTATGATCAATCAAAGGGTCACGTGGCTCCTGCTACTACCTTTGCATATTTCTACCCATGCGTGCTCAGTTGACCGCAGCAAGCCCTGGATCTCAGACGTGTATTTTGAAGAATTTTTGCATATACGGTAAAGTGATGGCTACCTTTGATACTGCGTGCTCGACATTTATGAAGTGGTATTCGACAAAGTCTACAGATGTGATGGATACTGAAAGATTCCTTAGTACTCCCTCCTTTGAAGCTTTTAAGGCTACATTGAACCGTGCGAAGCGTGAGGAACAAGAGGTTCAAATACACTACTGCTATTCTGACAAGAGCATTACTGGATTTCGTGGCACAAGCGATGCAATGGACTATGTCATAGGGTAAACTGTGTAAAGGCGTACATATACCGTGAAGTGAAAGAAACAACACGTGCAGAAGAGAAGCAACGGGTTTGGGTAGTGAGTCTTGTTTACGAATGGTATGACAAGGGGTATTATTTTGTGTTACATCATACCGAGTACGCATACCCTGCGGCTGAAAATATAAATCTTATCATGGACAATCTGAAATATTTTTATCATTACATTCATATATATCATGACGAGGTTCGCAGTGAGGTTGTGGCCAAAGTGCGAGATTTTAATAGAGCTTAGAGACGAGTATCGCTTGCTAAGCAAAAAGGACAAATATGGACACATTATTCTTTCAAATAGTGCGCTGGAGTGTTAATAAAATGTGCGTAGCTCGAGAAAATATGCCTGAACGAAAATGTCTGGTGAGCATTCCGAGGAATGGGAGTGATAAAACATTAAAGCCGATATTACTTCATGTATCGCAGATGGAAAAATTCTCTAAGCGATTGCTCACTATAATGGGATACAAGTATTCACCTGACTCTTTCATGCTGGAACAAACCCGTACACGATTCACTAACGCCCCGTGTGGCTCGTTCCCCCACACCTCCCTCCGTGCCAAACCGCGCACCGGCTGTTCATAGTCACCTCAGAGCTTGACCCGACTGGACGTGCACTCCTCACAATAGAATACGATGAAGCTTCCGTTGAGTAGCATCCTCAATGCCGTATACGATGTGTCCGTGATGAAGTCATTGCGTGTGTTCAGGCGTAAAATCGGCACCGTTAACTATGTACTTGGAACGACTTGTAGACAAACAAACTCTGGTAAACGGAATGTTATTGATTTAACTGTTGAGGAGATGAATAGAATCTTCGTGATAGTTGAGAAGTGGGGCGAGGATCGTTATAAAATACCTGCAGGTATAGGCACAAGAAGAGAACGGATTAGTGATGCACCCTCATATGCCATTATTTTTACGTTATGTATAAATAGCGACCAGCCATGCATTGATATACGGCTGATGTGAAATAATGTGTCTGATAATAACGTCTTTCTCCCCATGCGAAATCGTTTCATCCTCGACAGAATGTTTGAAATCGTCGGTTACCGCAAGCTAAAGCCTATATGTTCCCGATATGCTTTATTTTGACACGGTTCTTGAATACGCACACACCGTTCTGATTGATGGGTTTACCGAGTGTAAGACTGAACAAGGCGAGAATGGTCTGGAACTGGATGCGTATTTAAAAGGTATAGACTCTTCGAACGGTCCAGGGCTGAGCTCACCTACACTGTTCACCATGAAGAGCTATCGCCACGACTTAGAAGAATATTTCAACTGCTGCTATGCATTGTGAAGAAGATTTCACAGTTGAAAAGCTCGGATTCGAAAGAATAAATCCTCGATTAGAAAGGAGTGTTCATAAACTTGAATTTAATAATGACGTTGTGGCGAATGATGCCCTCTTTGTGCGTGATTTTGATTGTATTCTGTCCGTGTTTAAAGAGAGTGATAACTTGCCAACCAATTGTAAAATGGGCAGAAAATTAGTATTGAACGGATTGAAGGCCCTTTACTTCGAATGTAGGCATCCGCATACCTTGAATAGTGAAAGAATGTTAAATCGTATTTATTGCATAGTACAAAGCAACAATGATGTAACTGTAGACTCGATCACGTGCGACTTTAGTATTTAATTAATCGCAGTAGAACAGAGAGAGCGTGTATTTTGACGTATATTAATTTGAAGTTTATATATTTTCTTGCAAAGATGTTAATTCAGCTAAGAATATATATAATAGGTGTTATTATTATTTTATTATTATTTAATATAAATGTGTATTTGCACGTACATATATTAAATGTGTATATACGTTTCTCCTGTACTATTATTATTTTTGATGCTTATATATAAGTGCGTATTTGCTCATACATATATTAAATTTGTATATAGATTTATCCTGTACTAATATTATTATGTATTTTTGCTGTATAGAATTCTTCTGAACTATTTTTGAATGTATATTTATTTTCTATATATTTCATGTATGTTAAATTATTTCAACCAATTCGTCTAAATAAAACAGAATGGTGTAGTTGTGTTTTATTATCCAATAAACGATTGAAACATATATATATATATATATATGAAAATTATTTCACGAAAGTGACACGTGAAAAATATTTCTGATGAATAAAACCACGAAGGGAGCACCACTTTGTGTTTCTTTTCCCTTCGAGGTTTTATTCATCATATATATAATATATATGATGAATAAAACCACGAAGGAAAGGAAACCAAAATGGTGCTCAAGCGCTTTCGTCTAATGACATCTCAGATGTCATTAGACGAAAGCGCTTGAGCACCATTTTGTGTTTCCTTTCCTTCGTGGTTTTATTCATCATAAATATTTTTCACGTGTTACTTCGTGAAATAATTTTCATAGATATATATATATATATATAATATATATTATAATATATATCTATATATATATATATAATATATATATATATATATATATATGTGTGTGTAAATAAACGATATTAAGGAATAACTGGGATGATGGGAATATATAAACGATGCATGTATGCTCCAATAAATATATATTATATATATATATATATATATATATATATATATATATATATATATATATATATATATATATATATATATATATATAATATATATATACTGTATACTGCTATATGTATACACTATGCCAAATGACCGGTTATACCAAATGGCTGCTTAAGCCAGTCGGCAGTGCCTTCTCGGTCAACTGGTTATGCCAGTTGGTTGATTTACACCTTCTAAGCCATATGATGCTACCCTGAACTCTCATTATGAGGGGTCTGGGGTACTTAGTCGAAGAATGCTCTCTTCTCTCTCCTCTTTCTCTCAGGTTAGGTTTGGGCGGGATTCCCCCTAACTTGTGGCAGCTTTGAGGGTCTAACCCCCTCCCCTACCTTGGAGGAGCTAACCTCCCTCCCCCTACATCATTGATCATCATGCAATTGATCTGCACTCTACATATTTTCGGGGATACTACTGTATTTATAACCTCCAGTTATCAAGTTACGGTCAAAGTTTCTTATACCGCACAATCAACTTCTGTATACTTCATTCATTGGACTAATCTTTTTCTAAATTCGTTTAAAAAATTAGTCGCTTAAATCTGCTCGAAATATTGATGTCTATTGACCAACATCCTACAGTCAGAGGGGCAATTATTAATTGATCTGTCAGTGCCTGTGGGCTTTTGTTAGGTTTTATTGACTTAGGTAGTCGAGGATAAATTATTAGTTTTAAATGTCATCAATTATCGTACGTATAGACCCAAGATTGCTTTTGTTTCTACGATTACTAATTTGAAATAGAGACTGGGCCCAGCTTAACTGATATTAAATGTGGCCTGCATATGACCTGTTAATGCAACTCTAAGTTTGATTTAATAAGTTAATCATAAGTTAAAGTTTACAGACTCAATCAGAATCATAATTCCGTATAGTCTGTAACTTAAGTTTGATTTAATGAGGCGAGCTTGATCTATATTATAGGTCTTATGTTTATATGATAATTTCAATTCATAATTCATAATACATAAAATGATGAATTTAATCTTAAATAACGCACAATTTATGAATGAGACTTTTTATAACCTTTATTAATAATAATAAAATAAATACATTTTTTCAATTTACAATGACATGAATAATTTTGAAGTTCGACTATTTATTTTATTTAATTTGGCCCTTAAGCTTTAGGCTTTACTGGGCTCTTATTAAAAATAAGCAGCTAGTTGTTATTAATTAATAATAATAAATAAATAAATAAATAAATAAGTATTATTAATAGTTAAAACATGTATTACAATATTAAACAATATTAATGGACAATATTAAACAATATTAGTGGACATTAATCCTAGATTTTTGCTAGTATGCCATTATTAATCGGGATTTCAACTTGGTTTTAAAGAAATTTACATTCACTATATTTTTTATATTGGCATGCAAGTCATTCCGTAGTTTCAATCCAATGAAAATGGGTAGTTTTTGAGATGAAGACAATCTAAATTGAGGTATAACAAGCTTTGATTTATTTCTGGTCTGATACGAGTGGATTTCTTGATGTGTTACAAAATATATATTTACCCATTGCAAATTAATGATTTTGTTCTTACACTTGTAAATAAAAATAAAATGTCCCAGATTGGTTATATCGTTGAGCTTTAGTAGGTTTAGCTCTTTAAATAATGCACTAGAGTGATGAAGGAAATCAGCATCAGTTAATAACCTTATTGCTCGTTTTTGGATGATAAAGATACCATTTAATGCGTTGTTAGCGGAGTTTTCCCAAACAAGGGTGCAGTATGTTATATAAGGAAGAATAAGACTATGATAAAGAGTCAATAAAACTTGTTTAGGGACTACATTTTTAAGTTTAAACATTATAGCAACGCTCCTTGAAATCTTTTTCGCGATATAATTTACATGATCACTCCATTGCAAATTCTTATCTAGCATTACACCAAGAAATTTTGTTACCGTACACTCCTTTATGGCGATTTCATTAACATTAAGTTCATAAAGATATACATTTCTTTTATTAGTAAAAATCATGAAATTTGTTTTACTGGTATCTAGGAAGAGTTTATTGGTGGTTAACCATTCATTTCTCATGTGTTACGCATCATTCATGCGTAAATTGGCGAAGAGTGTAACCATGTATTTTGTTTGTTACAAATAAGTACTTTTTTTTGTGTATAAAGTATCTTGCTAATCATTATACGAAATACAGTTAATGAAAAATTTTCACGTAATGAATAGAAATTTTTAAGATGAAATTTTTGAATAATGAAATTCGACCCTTTATTGCTGAACTTCTTATTCGGGATGAAGTTTGAGTGCCCACAATATTTACACCCAATTTAGTCCTAACTATCGAGTATGAAATTTCGTATAAGAAAGTTTGTTTCGAGGAATTCTCTTAATTAGTTTCTGAGTGGTAAAATGCATTAGTTGAAGTGAAAATTTAAAAAAAAATGCTCATTACCTAAAGTCCTTTGAACAATTTATTTTAAAGTTAAGTTGATATTTGGCTAAACTTTTCCTGTTTTTAAATGTATTTGGCTCGACACTTCCTGTATTATTCTAGGCCTAAACGTTTAGAATAGTGAAATATCGTTTCAGATAACTATTTCGACATCATATCATAAATGACTGTTAGTATAATTCAAAACGCTTGACAATGCGTCATTCTCACTTTAAAGTGTTTCATATTTTCTAAATGTTACTTTTTACTAAAACAAACCTCAACTTTTAATCGCATTATGTAAAGTTAAACCACAAATTAAAGCATATTACGAACAAAAAATGAAAGAATGCAAATTTAATAACTCGACCTAACTCTAATTTAAGAAGAGAAAAAAAATAAAAAATTCAAAAACCTCAATTTCGCCTAAGAAATATTAATTAAAGAATTTAATTTCGAGTTTTGCAGAGCAAAAAAAAAGAAGTTTTTAATTCAAATTTAATAAGACATATCGTTGAAAATGCAAAATGGTGGGTACAAAACATAAACATCGTAGTCTTCCGCCACGTGCCGCTTAAAAAAATAAAATAAACACCCCTATTTCCCAGTCCCTGCAAAACGGAAGGGCAGGAATGTAAGTTAGAATTTATATTTAAAATTTCACTGCAAATTAGATTACGCCCACTATGGCGTGATATTCTGTTATAACCAATATGTTGGTTTCTGAGCATCACATTATTCGAATTCAGGAGTCGGAGAGCGCATCCAGCCGTAGACATCATTCAAATTCAAATTCAAAATCTTTATTCAGAAAAGAATAGAAGTGGCAGAATTTTATACTTCTGAGATATTTGGTATGACATTAATATATTCACAGTATTTTTATCTGAATATGCCCTTGCAAGCATGGAGGATTTTTAGGGTAAAATTAATGGTATTTCGTTTATTTATTACATAAAAAAAGTGAAAGTGGCAAGTGATATAATAGTGATAACAAAAACAAGTGATAATAAATACAATATAAAGTTCACAAAATGTTATACGATCTTAAGTTAAGTGATTCACTGTATATTTAGAAGAAAATAAGTGAACTTAAGTAAAAAAATATAAAAAGAATAAATTTCAAAATTTAAAGTATTTAAGGAAATAATCATCTTTTACATTTTTTATTATAAAATGGGAACTTCGTTACTATGGTAAAACTGGCAGCAATGAACTTATACATCAGTAGGAGCCAATGAAGTGCTTTTTTAGTGATTTGAGAAATACATTTCGTGATGAAACCTGCCTGATATGCATAGGAATCGCATTCCATACATCTGCTCCTCTGAAAGAGAGTGCATTTCCTGCAGTTTCTATTGTGCAGTTGGGTTTGTGTATAAAATTACTGGGAAGTCTGGTGTTATAACGACGGCGCATTTGATTGGGGGCGGGGGATTGACTTTTCAATGGGTGAAAGTTATTGATAACTTTGAACATATTGACAGCAACTTTGAATCTGTATAAGTCATTTAGTTTTAAAATATTTAGCTCTTTAAACATTGGGGAAGTGTGACTTTGTCTGTTGTCATTATTTGAGAGAGTTTGCAGACATTTTTTCTGAATTACTCCCAAAGGATGTTTTATATATTTCTTTGAGCTCCCCGAATCTGTGATGCAATATAACAAGTGTGTATTGAAGAAGGAATAATACGGTGGCCCCCGGTTTATGCACATTCAGTTTATGCGTTTTCAGTTATTTGGTTGACGAATTACTACTACTTTCACTTTTATACGCACCCTCCTCTCAGAGTTATGCGATTCATTTTCAGCCAACTTTTCGGTTGTGAAGTTGCCAACAATGTTTAAAACATTGTCATTAATCAAATAAATGATTGTAGTTTGGTTTATATTTTTACTAGTTTTACATTATTTTGGTATTTACGTATTATACTTGACCTGAATAATTTTCTTTTAAAAACACGAAAAATTGTTCACAGTACAGAAACTTCGCGAGTTCTTTTAAAAGCTTAACTCGGCTCTCGATATCCTATCCGAAGAGGATTTCGATTTCGCGAGAAGCGGCAAGGTCCGACGAACAGTCGAAGCTGATGTAGCTTGCTACCAAATCATGCTCGACGACAAAGTCCGAAACGCGAAGCAGCTGAGCTTGGACCAGTTTCTTTTGGAACATAATCCGAAGGACCCTAAGACATCAACATCTGCCACTTATGTTCCTTTGTCAACTGCGCAAGAAGTTTCTTCAGATGACGAATAAATCCTCCATTCAGTGTTCTTTGACATAGACTTTGTAAATACTTCGTTACGTATATACTGTTAAGGAATTAGGAATTAAAAAGACATCTTTACTCAGCCAAACCCTCCCTGTAATGATCGACTGAATATGTATAATGTAAGATTAAACATAGTGTTTTTGTACAATTATTGGTTTTGCTGGTTGCTTTAATTCCTCATTTACCTGAATTTAATCTTGCATTATATATAAACATCTATTTTATATACATATTTTAGCTCTGTAGTAAGAGTAATATGTCTTCGATGAATGGTCTGGGAACCTAACAAAATTTATAACATGGGTTTCTATGGGATTATCGCTTTCGATTTATGCGATTTCACTTTATGCGCCAATTTCCAGGAACATAACTACCACATAAATCAGGGGCCACCTGTATATGGTAAGCAGTGCGTTTTGAGGAAGGGTCTTTTTTAATTTATCAGGTTGTACCATAAATTTTGCTCGATTACTAAACGGACGATAGATAATAGAATAACCTGAAGATAATATGAAAGAGTTTTAGAAATGTTGCAAAATACACGCGGCGACAGGTTCGCACAGGTTTTATCACGATACAGAATGATAAAGAATGACTTAGGCTAGTGTAGGATTAGGCTAATGAATATTTTATCTGGTGTTTTTCATACAGTTACAACGCATGGATGTGTAAGAGATGGTTTGAGAAGTTCAGGAATGGAGAGTTCAGTCTGAAAGAATTATCAACGAACAGGACGACCAAATGAGTTAGATGAAGAGTTGCTGAAAGCAACAGTGGAGGAAAACCCAACGGTAACTGTAAGAGAACTTGGCCTGCAACTCGGCGTTAGTCAAATGATCATTCATCGTCATTTGAAGCTGTTAGGAAAAGTAGTGAATGTTGGAAAATGGGTTCCGCATGATTTGTCACAAGCGAATCTTCAACATCGAATCGATATTTGCACAACACTGTATTCTCGACAACTGCAGGCACCATTTTTTAATCGGATCGTCAATGGAAATGAAAAATGGGTCCTCTATAACAATATTAAGCATTGAAATCAATGGCTTAGCCGTGAAACAAATCCTGAACCTCAGCCAAGGAATGGACCCCATCTAAAGAAAATTTTGCTATGCGTTTGGTGGGATATGCAAGGAATTATTCATTTTGAGCTTCTGCCGCATAACCAAACAATCACAGCTGAAGTCTACTGCCAACAACTCCAACGATTGAAGATGGCCTTACAAGAAAAACGTCCTGCAGTAATTAATCGCAGAGGTGTTCTATTCCATCAGGATAACGCGCGCCCTCACACTGCTCGAATCACCACTGCCCAATTGGCGGCATTTGGTTGGGAAAAAATGCCTCATCCACCTTATTCTCCGGACATCGCACCTTCAGACTACCATTTATTCAGAAGTCTGCAACACCACCTAGATGGACAAAAGTTGCAATCCAGGGAAGCTATTGAAAACGAAATGATCGCTTTTTTTAACTCGAAACCAAGGGATTTCTTTGAACGTGGCATAAAAAAACTTTTCTACAGGTGGGAGGAGGTTATAGAAAAAGAAGGGAATTATATTGATTAATTTGTCATTATGTCATTTAATTTTTGTTGTGAATAAACTAAAAATTCGAGCAAATTTATCCTTATAATTCATTTAATTTTTGTCCTGAATGAACTAAAAAATCGAGCAGAATATATGTTACAACCTTATAAATAATATGAAGAGAAATGTTGATAGTTTGGATATGATATATTATACATGACTTTTGAAATATAGCTTTTCATCTAAATTAATGCTAATACTTTAATTTCATTTACCCTTGCAAGAGTAATATTCCCAATTCTTATTTTATAGTTTTAATATGTTTTGTGGTAATGATCATATAAGATGACTTTGTCACGTTCATTGAGAGTATCAGCACACATCCATTTATACAAATTTTCTAACTGCCTGTTCGTTTCATTAATCAGAAAGTCACAAGTTGGCATCTCCTTGTCGGATAAATTATCTTCTAATCTGATATACTGATAACGATTTGACAGATATGGTTTAAACCAATCTAGGATATTTCCTCTTATTTTGTATATGTGAAGTTTATTCAGTAAGATTTCATGCGAAAGTGAATCAAATGTTTTGACAAGTCGAAGAAGATGAAGGCAGTCTTTTTGCTGTTTAAGTTCTGATACACATTTTCCAATAGTATGTTTATGATATCTTCCGTTGTTATGTCCATCTCTAAACCCAAATTATGTTTTAGTTAAAATATCATATTTTATTAAGGATTTAGTAAGTTTGTTGTACACGACTTTTTCAAATACTTTACTTAAAGTTGGTAATACGGAAATGAAGTGATAAATACAGAGCATACTCTGTCTTCCTTAAGTTTACACTGTCAGGGAATATACCTCGTTTTACTGATTCATTCATTTGTTTTCTGAGTAGTATTGCAATTTTGTCGGATATTAATTTGTATATTTTTACCGAGATCGTATTGATGTAAGAATCTTTATATTTTTTTTATTGCTAGAGAGAGATTATATGGTTGGAGTGGATCAGAGAAAAATGAATTTGGATTTGGTTGTGGAATGTATTGTCGGTAGTGAGTGTCTGTAATTGGGATCGAGGCTGCAGTATTGGAGCCGATATTTGAAAATGAAATGAAAATGAAAATGAAATGAAAATGAAACGGTTTATTGGCAGACTATAGTTCATATGACAAATATTATTAATACAATGACAGTTCATACGCTAATGATAGAAAATATACAATTGATTAGAAATAATACTGCACTGTCGAATTTAAGTGGAGCTACAGACAGACGTTTTCGTACCAAGAAGTCCATAGCTTAGAGGATAAATGGCAGGACTCATGGATAGCTTGGATGATCGGGTTGGTTGATTTTTTAATTCTTTGCATTAGACTGTGTTGAGCACGTCTTGTTACCTCTGGGAAGCTCGGGACATTGCTGGTAGCAAACATTTGCGAAGCTGAGCATCTCGGGGGTAATTTATGTAAGAGTCTAAAAGACCTGTTATACAGCAAATTTAGGGTTCTGCCAGAACCTTTTTTATAATTCACCCAGAGTGAAAGTACGAAAAAGTGTGTCTTTAGCTTCACTTGTACAGAAACGAAAGTTCCTTATGGTCATATTCGCTTTAGCACACAGGCTTCGAGATTGTTTTCTTATATCCGAGTCATCACTCAAGGAGCTGGTAATAGTTTGACCCAAATACTTAAACTCTTGTACTTCCTCAATTACTTCACCATTCATTTTAAACCTTATATCAGCTGGCTGATTACAGCTTTTCGGATGAAATTGCATAACCTTAGTTTTTGTAACATTAAAAAGAATATCATGTTTCTGCGAATACACTTCGCAGACATTTAGTAGCCGATCCAGACCTTTAACAGAAGGACTTATTAACACCATATCATCGGTATAAACTAAGTTATTTATCCTTGCGTTATCTATACAACATCCCACTGTTGCCTCATTAAGTGACGCAATTAATCCGTCGATATACACATTAAACAGCATAGGGGAGGGCAAGGAACCTTGTCTCACCCCGCAAGAGGAGCCAAAACACTCGGATAGTACATTGCCCCACGTAATAGTGAATGATTGGTGGGAATACCAAAATTTCAATAAATTTAATATGTACATGGGAACCTTCCTGTCTTCTAGTTTTCCAAATAAAATATTGTGGTTCACCCTATCATATGCCTTACTTATATCAAGGAAACAGCTATAAATGGTTGAATTACTGTCAATGTATTTAGATATTGTTTCTTTAAGTACACAGATACACAGGTCAGTTGAGTGGGACCTTTTAAAGCCAAACTGATTAGATGTCCATAGGAAATCATTTAATCGGAGTAACAAGAGTTTTTTTAGTAGTTTCGAGAAGCAGGAAGCGACAGCAATGGGCCTGTAATTATTGCTGGACAGAATGTCTCCGTACTTATTTTTGACCAAGGGCAAGATATATACCTTCATGAACTCTGCAGGGATATAGCTATGAGCAAGCATGGCTGATAGGAGCAATGATATATGCAGACATACCACGTCATTTGCATATTTTAAGTGCTCATTCGATAAGTCATCTACCCCTGACGCAGAACCAGTCTTTAACTCTTTAATTAACCTCTTTACTTCAGAAAATGATATCAAAATATTTTCCCTTGTCCCTCCCACAATCGTTTCGCTGTAATCTATCTTAAGATTATCCCTACTCACACTATTAAGAATGTTAGAGTAGTGATTTTTCCACAGCTTTGCAATTTCATCCTCCCCCGACACCCCATCGATTGTCGGAGGGAGGACATTTTTGACACCCGTTTGATTCTTAACAAATTTCCCAAATTTGTTATTATCGTTATTTATGCGAGCTTCACAGGCTTTTGATGCTCGAATAGACTCTTCTTCCTGTTTACATCGCCTTATGGCAGCCTTATTCTGACCCCGACTTCTACACATATTCAAGTATACTGCTCCTAATCTGGGTCTACCATGAAAGCACCACAAATCATAGGCGTCTTTCGATTCCCTCTTCAGGGGGGGCAATAAAATCATTCCATCCAGGAATAACCTTAGTATGATTGTTGTAAGATTTAATCAAGGGGCTTCCTGCTTCTCTTAACATGGATATTATCTTACTATAATACCTATCTATGAGTTTACAGTGAGAATCATTTGAGCAAGGATTATTACAGCCAAGGTGCAAAATTTCTAAATTATTAAAGAGGTGACATGTTCTGTCTTTGTATTCTATTCTCTGCTGCATATTAACATTGGACCAATCGACGCGATTATTCTTACCTATTGAGTTCTTTTTAAGTCGTGTTGCGCATAAATTGGTAACGTTAATTTATATTTCTAATGGTCTATGATCAGAAAGAAGGAAATCATGCAAAATATGAACTCTAATAATTCGATCCTTTAGATTGTTACTAGTGAGACAATGATCAATCCACCTGGTGGTACCACTCATATCGCTAACGTATGTAAAATTACCACTGGCTACCCCTAATACATCTACATCACTTATACTTAAATTGGCCGACTCGCACATGTTACTCAATTCTCCAAAGAATTCTGAGTTCACATATTTATAAAGAAGTTTTTTAATAAAGTGACTATATCTTTGGGGTGACTGCGGAAATTTCCACCTTGTATGAGGGAGGACAAGGGATTCGTTTTAACCTTCTTTGTGTAATTCTTTTAATTCTGATGTCATGCTAATATATATATATATATATATATATATATATATATAATATAATATATATATATATATATATATATATATATATATATATATATAGGCTATGTGAGGTGGAACGCACAAGAAAGAAACCAACTCTACTTCACCAGACCAACTTAAGAGGAGGGGCAACAAGCTTGACCTTCGTGAAATGAGGAATCATCGCACGGAACATTTGAAAGTTTGAAAGGTATATATGTTACAGTCAAAGTGTGTAACCAGCCATTTCGCGTAATGGCTGAGACTTTTAGTCATTTCGCGAAATGGCTGTTTCACTTGGTCATTTCGCGAAATGAATAAAATCTTCAGCCATTACGCGAAATGGCTGAAATTCCACCTTGGACATTTCGTACAAGATCATTTGCCCGGTTAGGTCAACTTTATGCCCGGTTTGGCTTACCATAAGAGAGCGTATTTTTATTTATACAAAGGAATACGAAGGACACCAAACAGAAACAGACCTAGGAGGCTGTCTGTTTAAGAAGGAAGGTTAAACGATGAAAGAAAATTTGAAGACAAGTGAAAATTTTAAAGCGAAGAAGAGAGAATTCGAGTAAAAATTCTCCACTATTTTTATGCATCTATCTGGGAGTTTAAGGCAAGATAAGCATCTAGTCTCTTTTCAAAGGACTCGATCGAATTATTTTGAAATACACTGGCAATCACTCACTCAATTCCAGAAATTAACTATACAGTCAAAGAAGAAATGCTTAGCTTTATTAGAATTAAAATGTTTACCCACAAATTTGGGATCATTACCGCGAGTTCGCTCTGCATTTCTGAAGGTGAATATTTTTCGGCGTCGACGTTATCAAAACCTTTAATCATTTTAAATAGCTGGATTAAATCTCCTCGAATCCGCCTTTATGCAAGTGAGAATAAATTTAAACGGTCGTTTGTATGATTTGTTTCTAAGACTGGGAATCATCTTAGTATCCCATTGCTACACTCCTGCATTCTATTTGCTTTTCTAACTGCTTTGATACATGCTTAGTCGGCTCAAGGGTGTTGGCAACAATAACACTAGTAGTATGGGCGCGAATGAGAGAGTGCAATTGCAATTGCAAAGTTGATCAATGTTGCAAAGGGGGAGGGGATTTGCGACAAGAGGGAGGGTTGCAATGACGGGGGGGGCGCTTTGGGAGAGAAGGGAGGATGATCTGCAACAAAGGGGTAACCTTAACGTAAGAGAGAGCGAGAAAGGAGGAGGAGGAGGACAGTCTTTCGGGGAGAAGGTGGGATGTCCTCACCCCCCAGAGGGAAATCCTAACTTAAGAAGGTAAGCCTTTACTTTTGGAAAGTCCTGACTTTATATACTTGCGTTTATATTCACATTGTTATAGTTAAGTAATTGAATATAAGTGGTTTATAGCGATTTAGAAGTTTTCATAGCATGCCGGCTTAATTTAACTTAAACTTGTGACAGTTATAAACTAATTTAACTTGCGCGATGCCGTCCGGTGGTATATGGATTTTAAGGATTATAACGGCGGTACTATGACGATTACCGAGAAATCTTTTTTTTTGCGATTTAAGGGAGGAAATAGTTGACATAAAACGTAGTGTACGTGAGGTAACGGAAAGACTTGCAACGCTTGATGGGGGCAGGGGTAGGGCTACAGTTGACGAAAGCCGAACCAATACTAACGGTGAAGACGTTAGTAATTTGAAGGGTGAGGTGCGTAACCTAGTTTCTAGTTTAGGTAGCTTATCGAGAAGGTTGAATAGAGTTGAGGAAAGGGATAAGGTTGGTCCGAGACTAATAGATGGGGAGGGATTTAGGGAAGTTAAGGGTGGAGCTAGGCCGCGTACGTTAGGCGATAGGAATCCCCCCCCATCGAGGTTTCGAATCCTTTCGCTCATTTGGAGAGGGACGTGAACGAGGGGGAAACTATTTTAATTGGGGACTCTTTAGTGCGCCATATGGACACAGAGTTCGTTGAACGGAATCCAACCAAGAGGAGGAGGGTCTGTCTCCCAGGGGCCAGGTTTGACAGAATTAGAGACGAAGTGGATAGGATTGGTGTTGCCTCCCGTCACTCGATGTTGGTGACGATGGTAGGGGGCAACGACTCGTATAGGCCCGATACGAGAGTGCTTGACTTATTGGAGAGATATAGGGGGTTAATTAGGTCCTTGAAGGCGAGGTCAGATAGGTCTTTAGTTCTAGGTATTATCCCTAGGCACGGTTTGGGTCTTAGGATTACGTCTAAAACAATATTTTTAAATACTAAATTAAAAGAGATTTGTGCTGAGGAAAATGTAGCCTCCGTAAAGCTGTGGTCGGAATTCAGTGATCCTCGCCTTTTTATAAAAGATGTGGGGTGCATTTTAATGAAAAAGGTAATACTAGGCTAGGTAGGTTAATAGACGAAAACGTTCGAAAGCTGTATAGGTCGAAGCCTTCGTTAAACGTTGTGGGTCCGGAAACGCGGGTCCGACGTGAAAAATAGTTTAAAACGCCGACCCGTGGTAAAAAATAACTTAAACGTCTTTTATTGTAACGCGCGTAGTATTAGAAATAAATTAAACGAATTTAAGGCGATAATTTATTCCGGCAACTACAATATAGTTGCTATCACTGAAACGTGGTTAAATATCGTGACTCGGGACTTGTTGGAGGAACTTGATATACCGGGTTTTAAACTCTTTACTAATGATAGGTTACAAAGGATTGGTGGTGGGGGCGTTTTGCTGTACATTTGTAATTCCCTTAGGGCTATCGAGGTTAAGATAGATTTTCCAGCAGCAATTAATGCGATATGCGTTGAAGTTAGGGCGCGTAGTATTAATTTTAATTTTGTTGTTGTTTATAGACCTCCCGTTCAACCCCTCGATACCGATACTAGATTTCACTCACTTCTTGGTAACTTTATTCATAATCGGAATAGTATAATTGTCGGACACTTTAACTGCCCTAATGTTAATTACGAGGATTTTACTGGTAATGAGGAGGGTTTCAGACTGGTTCAGTTCATGGAAGATAATTTTTTTACGAGATCGTTACCGAACCAACGCGCGGTAACAATATTTTAGACGTGGTGATGATAAACGGCGAAAATATAGTCAAGGGTTTAGAAGTAGGCGAGTGTTTAGGATGCAGTGATCATCAAATTATTAGGTTTAAGTTATTGGTAGGAAACACAAAGGAGAGTAACGTAATAATAGAAGTCCCTGATTTTCGTAGGGCTAATTTTGATAGTTTTGCGGATAGGATGAGAGTAGTAGACTGGGATAACTTATTTATGGGTAATGATGCAAATTTGCATTAGGAGGCGTTTAAAGATAGTTCCTTGAATATCGAAAGGGAGTTTATTCCTCGTAGGCCCAAGCGCGCTAGAATTCATGGTAGGCCTAAGTGGTGGACTAGGGGAAATAGGCGAGTTCATAAACGAGCGTAACAGAGCGTATAGACTTCCTAAGCGCAATGGCACGGTAGCTAACGTTAATAGATATATCGAGCTTCGACGTCAGGTTAAAAGATGAGTTAGGAATGCTAAGCGTAATTTAGAGATACTTATAGCTGCGGATATTAGACATAACCCAAAAAAGTTTTTCGATTACGTGAATAATTGTAAGCCGATAAAAGATAATATAGACCCTTTATCCTAGACATCTGAAAGATTTGAAAAACGTTATCGTAGGCCCTTTAACGAAGATTTTTAATCATTCACTCGAAACTGGTATTATTCCTGGACTTCAAATTAGCTAACGTCACGCCAATTTTTAAAGAAGGCGATCGCACGGTAGCTAGCAATTATAGGCCCATTAGCTTAACGTCAAATGTCGGGTAAACTTTTGGAATCCGTAGTTAGGGATCGTATCATCGATCACTTACAAAGTCGAGATTTGATCAATAGTAGTCAGCATGGGTTTCGACGCCATGGATCTTGTTCAACTAATTTGTTAGAATTTTATAACGAAATAGTGAGCGAATACGATAGGCATAGAGCGGCTGACGTTATTTATTTAGATTTTAAAAAAGCGTTCGATACAGTTCCGCATAGAAGATTAATTGTGAAGGTTAAAGCGCACGGTATACGCGGTCAGGTAGCTAACTGGTTAGAGGAATGGCTTCGTGCTAGGAGACAGAGGGTCGTTGTTAATGGTAGTGAATCGGGGTGGTTGGATGTAGTTAGCGGTGCCCCACAGGGTTCAGTGTTAGGCCCATTGCTATTCGTAATTTACATTAACGACATAGATGTAGGATTGACTAGTAACGTGTCAAAATTCGCGGACGATGCTAAAATAGGCGGTAAGGTTGTTAACGAGGACGATAGAAATAGGCTCCAAGACGATGTAAATAGGATTATGAAGTGGACAGATAAGTGGCAGATGCAATTTAACGTAGACAAATATAAAGTTTTGCATATAGGTTCTAGTAACAATAATTACACGTACACAATTGATGATAGAGAGTTAGCAAGCGTTGAGGAGGAATTAGATTTAGGCGTACGTGTATCTAAGGATTTAAAAGTTAGGAGCCAGTGCCTGGAGTCTTGCGCGAAAGCTAGTAGGATGTGAAGCTTCATAGCGCGTAATTGCGTGAGGATATTGATAGGTTAGAAAGGGTTCAGCGTCGTGCAACGAAACTAATTCCGTCATTGCGCATCAAGCCTTATGAAGTTAGGATTAAAGAGTTAGAATTGCATTCACTCGAAACTAGGAGATTAAGGGGGGAGTTTATTGAAGTTTTTAAAATCGTTAATAAAATCGATAACGTAAATTTTAAAGTAATTGATAAATGGAATAATCTTCCCGCGTCAGTCGTGAACTCTACCAGCGTTAATATGTTTGAGAACCGTTTAGATAGGCATTTTAAAAATATTAACGTTATTTAAAATAAAAGCAATTAGCAACTGGAGCTCTGGGGGTGGTGGTCGAGGATGAGTCTGTTGACGATAATGCCAGCTTGTGACATACCAGCGTGTGATGCCAGCAATGAAATTATTATTAAACAAAATTAGACTAACAGGAACGTCGATGTAGCTCGTAGCGTAAACTAACCCACTTTTTGTTATACTCTTTTTACTTTTTTTTACTTTCTTGTCCTCTCCTTACTTGCATGTCTGTATCTCTCTTTACTGCATGTTTGTAGTTTGCATGGTATGAGAGTGAGTTAAGACTGTGTTTGTATGGTTTGTGTGTTCTTATTTTACTTCTTTTCATCTTTCAGCTCTTTCCTATTCTCTTCGACTATTTTTCCGAATTGTCGGCAGTGGCCGGCGGATGATGATGGGGAGTCTTTCTTTCTTTTTTTCTGAATGAATTTTAACCCAGGAATGATAGGTTTTGCTACTTACTTAAATCCTTATTCTCTTCTTTTAACCCCCTACTCTTTCCTTTCTCTTGGGCTAACCTTAGAGTGGATCTTAGGGTCTTTGTTAGCCTTAGCTTTTGTAGATCTGTAGAACTTAAGAAGGATAGAGAATTTTTTCGTCCACCGGTTCAGGGGACCAGCAGCTGTTATATAGAGGGTCGGTAGTTGCCAGATACCACTATTTATTTATTTATTTATTTATATATGGAGGGTTCTCAGACACCACTATTTTAATTATTTATTTATATATAGATGAATTGTCAGATACCACTGTTTATTTATTTATATATGGAGGGTTGCTAGTTATTGAATTTATTTTAATTTTTTTGTGGAACGGTTGCCAGTTATTTAATTTATTTATTTATATATTAAAGGCAAGAGAGAGATGATCTCAATGCTTAGAGGGGTTGTCAATGGCTTAGCAAAAGAATTAAATAAAACACCAATATTAAAATTGATAATAAAAGAAATACACAGGACTCTTTATATTTTACATTAATCCAATAACAGATATTGAATGAAAAACAATTGGCAGAAAATGCATGCAATATAATATACCACATTTTATACATGTATATATATATATATATATATATATATATATATATATATATATATATATATTAGGGTGGTCCAGAAAATAAAGTCAAAATTTTAGAAGTGGTACCTTTTATTTTTGTGACAAATAATGAGAAACTGTGTGCGAAATATTTTAATAATTGAAGTATATTTAGAGGTCGTTCAATGGACATGCCGTGTTTCTCATTGCAGTCATCAATCATAAAAATTGTATTTTTACACGCACATGCAGCACATGCAGTTATGTATATATCACTTAACATAAACAAGCTATATAATTTATCATATATTTTATCATATTTTATGTGTTTGAAGATGGTCCAGCACCCTGATTAACAAGTAGGCTTATGTTGGGCCTCGGATAGTGAGACCGATGATCAGAGACAATCTGAAGAAGAAACTGTTTTTGAGCTTCATCTTTTGTGAGACGATCATTGAAGTCATTTATAAGCTTAATTCCCCGCTCTGCTGTGTCATTTACAACTTTGAAACATTCAGTGCAACTCTTGGCTATTAGAAATTGGTTCATATTTTCCCAATCTTGTGGATCCGCCTCTGTGAAAAATCTGCGCTCTAGTCCTAGAATGTCGAAGAAGGTCATTGTTTTGCGAGACACAAAATTTGCTAAAATTCTGGTTGGAATTGTAGAAGGATCCGATTTTATCTGCTTTAAATAATTTTCAATTTCTGGATTTTTCAAAGCTTTGACCATGTTTCTCTTGGTTATTTTACCCATGTCAGGATCGAAAAAGGACAAAGCAATCATTTCTTCAGATAAATACTAAAGATGCCTCAAAAAAGCCTTCAGTCCTGCACTGCCAATAGCCTCATTAACATTTCTGTAATTGTATAAAGATTTGAGAAACATCAGGTCATTTTCTGGTGCAGCTGTTGGATGAGGACAGGAAATCCAAGCTTTGGTATACAATAAGCAAACAAAAAGGTTAATTTCTCTTAAACATTTCTCCTCTCTTGCAGTCAAGCAGAACTGTTGTTTGAACATCCACTTTTATAATGTACAAAGCCTTAGCCATCCATCTGGCCCTGTGCATTGCCCCTGGAGCAATCAGTTGAATGCCTCGTGGTGGAGTACCACCAAGAAATATGAGAGTAAGCTCAACAAGTTCATGATAATCATCTCGAAGCTGGAAATTGGATAGAAGAGTTTTGTTTGCAAACTCAATGATTTCAGACCTCAAATTCATATTATTTTTCAGAATTTCTGAGCAATGTTGGTCGTTTAGTGTTGTATCAAAGTATTCTTTGTCAAGTGGTGACCATTTTTGACGGAAACGCTTAAACAGACCTATTTCTGGAGCGGCTGACGGCCCCAAACTCTGATTGAAAACATTACTTAGAACTATTTCGTACATGTGATGCCTCCATGCACAATATAGCAGTCGTCTTTCAAGTTTAACTTGAAGCAATTGATAAGCACCAGATTCTGCCCCAGTGTTGGATGCCGTTGTATCTGCGCACATAGCTTTAACTTGACTCAGGACTTCCCAGTCTTGAAGAGTGTTGTATACAGCTTCACTCATTGCTTCCCCTGTATCATTTGATAACTTTGGCACTCCCAAAAGTTGTTCAACTTCTTTACCTGATACGATTACAGCTAGTCTCTCACCCTTTTCTCTACCTGTAATGTCAGTTAATATCTTTCCATCCCAGTGAACTGTTCATGGTATTTCTGGAACTGAAAAGCTTTCTTTTAAACTATTTGCATACTTTGATCTGTTTTTTACCCTGCTTCTCAGAATAGAAGAACGACTGACTGCCACATCATTTAGGCTAAGACCAGCACCTTGCACCGCTGCTGTCAAAACAAAGGCTGCACTTTTATCGCTCATATTCGTACGATCTAGAGCTGCGGCTACCTGGGGTGTTATAATTTTTGTGTGCTTCTTACTGGCTCTTGTCTTTTGTTGCTTTGTCAGTTACAACTCTTCATCATCATTTTCGAGCGAAGAATTTTCAAATGTTAGTGTGAGTACTTCTTCCTTTCTTTTCAATTCACGTTGAATTCGTTCATCTTCACCTGCTTTCCTGTTTTTAACTCTTTCTTCTCTTTTGCTAAGAAGTGTGTCTATTCCACTCATGTACCCTTTTCTCAAATGTTTCTGGTCTTCTAGAAATGCACGATCATCAGCATCAGCATGTGCCACGTCATAAAGCTCATCAATATAACTTTGAAAGTTATCTTCATTTGCCTTTTGTGTAGAAATTCTTCGCTTTGAATTTTTCTTCAGTTTTGCCCACCTGTGAAGTATTTTTTCAAGCTTTTCAATTGCATTTCGTTCGATTGTTGTGGGGATACGAGCTATATCCTATAACTTAAACACTTCCATCACTGCATACCTTGAACTCTCTCTTACTGTAATCTGTTCAATGTTATGGTTGTAGAAGAATAATGATAACACCTGACGTGCATTTGGCAATTTCATATCACATATCTTCTCGGATACAGGACATATGAGCCATACAAAACTAATTTTTCTGGTAGCTGGCACGGAAGCTGATGTTTTGGATGCAGCCATAACTCTGTAAAAGACAGGCAAGCAAAAATAAGTTTTTGAAAATGTACAAACTGGACACGACATATAACATGTATTTATGACTTGGTTTATGAATGGTTTAGCTTTATTTTAGGCCTATCTTAGTTTAGTCTTCATAGGCCTACTATTTATATTATAGTTATATATTAGTTGCATTATATATAAGAGTGAAAAATGTCTGATTCGGACATTGAATAGAGTGACAGTAACAGTGATTACAATACAAATGAAAGTGATTTAGACCATTCAAGTGATAGTGAAGCATCCGTTAGTGAAGCCCCATGTGCCCCTATTGAAATGTAGGAAGGGTGGACTAGAGTGCCGGACATATTTGAAGATGCAAGGCCTAACCTTTGGCATAAGGATAATTAGGCCTAATAATCAACGTAAGGTAAGTTGTAATCTCTCTCTCTCTCTCAAGGTCTTTTGAGGTATCACTATTTCTTGTGACTCCTTATGACTCTCTCTCTCTCACACACACACACACACACACACACACACAGACACACACTTTCTCTGCTACAATAACAACAACAACCAACATAAAAATTAGGTAACTTAAAATAAAAAATTAAGCATTCATTAATATTTTATATATTAAATAAAAATTCAAACATTCATTTATATTAATTAAAACAAGTATTAATGAATAACACTTGGCATCACCTATTAATGAGTAAATAAATTGTTGGAGATTTTAGCTAAAATGGATACTATTTATTAATTTTTGAGAAGAAAAATACAACTTAAAATATTCACTTTGTGATGTTTGGCTTAAAGAGTGTATTAGCTTTGCGACATGAAACAGCCACTGTGCACTACTGCCAGCTTAGATTTTACGATGATGCAATATTTATCGTCTAGGGTGACGCAATATCCCATCCTATTTCGTCATATTATAGTATTGAATAGTAAATCTAAATTGAAGAGTAAATAGTAAATTGAATAGTATAAGGTTGTAACATATATTCTGCTCGATTTTTGTTTCATTCAGAACAAAAATTAAAGGACTTATAGAGACAAAAATTTACTCGAATTTTTAGTTTATTCACAACAAAAATTAAATGGCATAATGACAAATTAATCATCAATATAATTCTCTTCTTTTTCTATAACCTCCTCCACCTGTAGAAAAACATTTTTATGCCACGTTCGAAGAAATCCCTTGGTTTCGAGTGAGAAAAGCGATCATTTCGTTTTCAATAGCTTCCCTGGATTGCAACTTTTGTCCATCTAGGTGAGTTGCAGACTTCTGAATAAATGGTAGTCTGAAGGTGCGATGTCCGGAGAATAAGGTGGATGAGGCATTTTTTCCCAACCACATGCCTTCAATTGGGCAGTGGAGATTCGAGCAGTGTGAGGGCGTGCGTTATCCTGGTGGAATAGAACACCTCTGCGATTAACTAATACAGGACGTTTTTCTTGTAATGCCATCTTCAATTGTTGGGGTTGTTGGCAGTAGACTTCAGCTGTGATTGTTTGGTTATCTGGCAGAAGCTCAAAATGAATAATTCCTTGCATATCCCACCAAACGCATAGCAAAATTTTCTTTAGAAGGGGTCCATTCCTTGGCTGAGTTTCAGGCTTTGTTTCACGGCTAAGCCACTGATATCAAAGCTTAATATTGTTATAGAGGACCCATTTTTCATTCCCATTGACGATCCGATTCAAAAATGGTGCCTGCAGTTGCCGAGAATGCAGTGATGTGCAAATATCGATTCGATGTTGAAGATTCGCCTGTGCCAAATCATGCTGAACCCATTTTCCAACCTTCACTACTTTTCCTAACAGCTTCAAATGACGATGAATGGTCATATGGCTAACGCCGAGTTGCAGGCCAAGTTCGCTTACAGTTACCGTTGGGTTTTCCTCCACTGTTGCTTTCAGCAACTCTTCATCTAACTCATTTGGTCGTCCTGTTCGTTGATAATCTTTCAGACTGAAGTCTCGATTTCCTAACTTCTCAAACCATCTCCTACACATCCATTCGCTCACAACATCATTTCCATAAACTCTTTGAATGTTGCTTGCGGATTCACAAGCGTTAGATCCTTTATGGAACTCACAGAGCATCACATGTCGAATATGCTCTTTCGTGGGCTCCATGTTTTTTCAATTACTGTAATATCGTAGGGGTTGCGTTGTAACTGTATGAAAATTCCCAGAGAAAATATTCATTAGCCTAATCCTACACTAGCCTAAGTCATTCTGTATCATTCTGTATCGTGACAAAACCTGTGCGAACCTGTCGCCGCG
The DNA here is from genome assembly GCA_023014485.1 of Bathynomus jamesi. Lineage (NCBI taxonomy): Eukaryota > Metazoa > Arthropoda > Malacostraca > Isopoda > Cirolanidae > Bathynomus > Bathynomus jamesi. The sequence goes on along the minus strand of JAJOZX010001665.1, from coordinate 573,572 downwards.
TGTATTTTTCAACATTTCTAAAACTATTTCACATTATCTTGAGGTTATTCTATTATCTATCGTCCATTTTCTAATAGAGCAGAATTTATATTACAACCTGAATGCATACATTCCTTCTTTATACAATGAGAAATATCTACTATTTGACTTTCAAAACCTGCAATAAAAGTTGATATTTGCGAAAGATTATCAAAATAGCAAAAAATTAAAGGGCGTTGAGCAAACTCTAAATATTATCGTATGAAAACCAAACATTACATGATTAATTAGCGTGGTAAATATAACAAATTGCAAAGGTACCACGTAAAATATATAAATGTTTTTATTTTTCTATATAATCATGGATCATCCTAATATACATTCTTAAATAATTGTACAGGACAAATCTATATACATTTTTATATTATTATTCTATATTTTTTTATAAAGAAAATTCCGCGAAATCAAAGTAAATGCAAAGAAGAGGAACCAAGAAAGCAAACAAGCAAGCAAACAAACAATGTCGAAGAATTTATTGCAGAAGAATCACGAAAGCAAACAAGCAAACAAGCAAACAATCTGAAAGTGAAAAGTTTTACTTGTACAAAAGAATTTCAATCTTTATGTATCCACGTCAATTATCCCTATTAAAATTTCTCTCATTTCTAATTAGTAATTTTTTAAGGTTTTATAGATTTAGGATTATTTACAACTTCATTTTAGTACATTAGTACATTATAACATTATAATCTTTGGTTAACCTTTGGTTAGCTTCCGCCCGAATTGTTCATTCTCACGTAGGTCAAGCTTTTCACTCCACCTTAGATCTACAGTTTAACGTGGAATCCGAACCACGCCCCATCAGCAGCCCAGCGTCTTAACCACCAGGCCACCTAGGGTACATTTATCTACCAACCACTTTCTTTATTGTGTGGAAAGATGAACAGCTGGGTTTTGCTGCGCGCCGGCTGCCGTCGGGTCTCGAACTCGGGGCCGATGGATTCGTAGTCAGCGACGCTAATCACTACACCACCGAGGCGCATTATTAAATTATAACATTATAACATTATAACATAACATAACATTATAACATAACATTATAACATTATAACATAACATAACATTATAACATTATAATATTATAACACAACATTATAACATTATAACATAACAACATTATAATATTATAACATAACATTATAACATTATAACATAACATAACATCATAACATTATAATATTATAACATAACATTATAACATTATAACATAAAATAACATTATAACATTATAATATTATAACATAACATTATAACATTTACTACATTTTAACATTTATTGTTCACATTATGGTGAGACGAGAAGTAACGGTCAGATACACATAAAAACACAGGTGAATCGCTTGAGGCTACTCCAAAACCGCAAGCAGGCTACAATGGAAAGCGTTTGACCTACATCCTCGCTGATCACACGCATTCTCTCAACGCTTGACGAGAGATGTCACACAAACACACACACACACACAGACACACACACACACACACACTTTGGAAGTACTCAACAATTGGAACTGACTGGAATTGGAAATAATTCAAACTAAAATTACTATTGCAAGTGGAGATTAAAACTGAATTTAAAATTCTATTATATATATATATTATATATATATATATATATAATATATATATATATAATATAGAGAGAGAAGAGAGAAGAGAGAGAGAGAGAGTTAAATTTTCGATAAACTACGAACTGAGGACGACATACACACACACACTATTGATTTTATTTGGAGATAACGCATAAATGATAATTATCTGAAAACAACTTAAAGGATTTTCTATTTGTATCAGCTTAACAGACAAACAGTCAGGATTTGGCACAGCGCTCAGCCCAAATGATGCGGCCAATTGTCGTAACCCTCGTGTTATTATTATTATTATTATTCCCAAAATGATCGGGAATCGAACCTCAGACCTCAATGCCTTCACTTCGCTTACAGGAAGACGGTATCACCCACTGAACATTGACGTATCTTCTTTGCATTCACATATTTAAATGAAAGTTCTACTTCCTTCACTGATAAATTATTTATAATTTTTTTCTCAGGATAGCACTTCTTGAGCGTGGGGAATCTAAAATCAGTCAAGATGTTGAAGTTTTTTAATCTACTGAAATATCAATCAATAACTCTCGCTGATTTCAGACGACATTACCTCTAATACGTGGTTACACGAGATAAGAATACACGCGGTGTGAATGAACTCTGAAACTATTCTTTTCAGTATACTTCATTTTGTACAAAAATGACTAAAACCATATATATATATCTATATATATATATCACTCAAATTTCATGCGACAACAAAGATAAATGAGCATTTTCCAGTTATATTTTCAATAAATTCTCGTTTACATGTAAAAATATATAAAATAGACTTTCTTTTAATAAATTCAGACCTACATTCTATAAAAATTGCTTAGCATTTTTTTTCATTTTTTAATTTTTTTTTTATATTTCAACCCAAAATAGAGATAAATATATAACCAATAAAATAACTGTTAAATCTTAAAAAAAATAAAGGAAAACATCTCACACAAGTGTAAAACTTAAAAACTTTTATATTAATCAACGTGTTTATGTAACCTAAATTACTTAAGCCATGATACCCTATTTAGATTAGTTATAGAACTATGATAGCATCCATCTATTGAAAGAAAGGCCAAACAACACCAACACCAACGGTGGGATAGCCTGACCTAACGTAACCTAACCTATCTCAGTGCACTTGGTAAAGCATCCAATATAAAGAAATGTATTTGTATTAGCTTTTCACCCCACTATACCTTTCTCCCACCTTACCCCTTCTCTTAGGTTAAGGTGGGGAAACAAAGTATTAATTTATTTTGTAATTCTCTTTTTATTCTAAGATACGAAAATTCATGTTTTCATGTAAAATTAATTCTCGATAAACTACGAACTGAGGACGGTACATACACACACACCCACACTCACATCTGGAATGGTCAAAAGGGAATATTCGAGCTGACCAACATTGTGGGTGTACTGACAAGCAAAGAGAGAAATTGCACAAGCAGCTGTTAAAAAATGTAATGATTGTAAATATATATATATATATATTTGTCTTTTAAAATGTGTATTTATTATATTATCATTTTTTTTTGTATATATATATATATATATATATATATATATATTAATCGTTCAACTTCTGTAGTTCATGTACTATTATTACACTGCCCAACCAAAAATTTTTTTTGCTGCTGATTTAATTCTAAGACCTGTTTCTGGGTAATATTGATGTGCTGATTTCAAAAATCACCTTAGATTTTGTCCATCACATCAGGTTTTCGTGGAATGAAATATGCCTATTTTGGGTGATCCATGAAGGGCGCTTATCAAAATTGATGATTTTTGAGACCTGTTAACAGCTGTTTTGCTGTTAAAATTTTATCTGTGGAATACGCAAATCTGTGCATTAAATCTAAAGGTCATGTACAACATATTAAAATCTTGAGTATCTGTGATTTCCCCAGGTGTGAGCGTGACGTCATGATCTGAGAGAGATTTCCCATTGGCGGAGTGAGAGCAGCCGGTTCCGCTAGTGACGTTACTTGTAAACTTTCAGCAGTTAGGTTGCAACATGAGCATTAAAGTTCACTATCTCAACAGTCATCTGGATAAATTTCCAGAAATCTTGGTGATGTTAGTGAAGAGCAAGGTGAAAGGTTCCACCAAGATATCAAAGTGATGGAAGAACGATACCAAGGAAGATGGGATACCCATATGATGGCTGACTACTGCTGGAGCCTGCAAAGAGATTGTCTTGACATCTCTCATTCTAGGAAGTCCTATAAGAGAAAATTTATCAGCACTGAAAAGTAAGAAAACAAGAAAAAGACAATGTTAAGAAAACTGGTCCCGTGCTTGCTTTAATATGGATTCATTTTTTGCTTATTTAAACACTTTTAATCACTTTATGTCAATATTACCATTGTATATTAAAGTTCATTCCCTGCACAATTGTTTACTTTTCCATGCTGATTCTGAGTATGTAAAAACTTATTTTTTGAAAAGAAAAAAAATTGGGCATAACCCTGCCAAAATGCGATATCTCCAAAATATCCGTATTTGATTGCTCGAAAACCTGACCTGATAGGCAAAAACTAAGGTGATTTTTTTAAATCAACACACCAAAGTAACCTAAAAACAGGTGTTAGAATTAAATCAGCAAAATTGGTGTTGGGCAGTGTTATAAACGAGGAAATAGCGGGTGGAATGTTATGCAGATCACCTGCACGTGTCTACTGTCCCCATGCATATCAAACTATAGGTTGGCTTGAAACACCCACACACACACACACACACACACACACACACAAAGGAGAAACTGAAACGTTATTTGAAACACGAATTATTTAATAATCATCGACGATTAATGAAAGCATGGCATATATTCAAATACAGATAAAAAAATAAACATATATTTACGGTAGAACTTTTTTAAATGACTGTACTTTCAAGCTCCTTATAAAGGAAGCAAAATTTATTATATACCACCAACGAATACGTGTTCCAAAAAGCGTTTTTCAAACTACTGTATGAACCAAATGTGAGAAAACATTTGTCGCTTAGCCATTTCTTCCTAGAAGGTCTTCAATTAACTTAATACCAAATCAAATTAGTACGAAAGAACTCTCGATAGTAATTACAGTAAACTGCAAAACCATCGCGATGTAAGAACGCATTCAGTAAAGTTTCAGATTGTTACTATTTCTGTCACATATGCTTCTCTACTATTAGGAAAATACTCCTCTTATTTTAATTGACTGATTTTAGTATGAAATGCTAGAGGACCTGTTCACAACTTCTGAAGGTAGCCTGTTCCACGTGTCACAGATCTTATAGGTAAAGTAATTCGTACACACAGTGCTAAACTGTTTGAAATCCAACTTCCAATCATTGTTGCGAGTTGAGTTATCATTTAAATTAAACATGCTTGAAAAATCAACATCGTTGAACCCGTGTAAGAGTTTGAAAACCTCGATGAGTTGACCGAACAGCCTCCGAGGTTCCAGCGAAAACAAATTCAGGGCGCGTAAGCGTCAATTGTAAGCCGTATGCCTAACGGAAGGGATTAACTTTGTGGCAATCATCTGGACTCGCTCCAGCCTGTTAATATCTTTCCTGAGGGTGGGTGACCAGAAGTGCACAGCATACTCCAGGTGTGGCCGAACCATGGAATTGTACAAAGAGAGCACAATCTCCTTGTTTCCGAAATCGAAATTGCCTCCTGATATAACCCAACAGCTTCAGGGCTTTCTTTTCCAACTCTTTGCACAGTTTGTTAAACTTAAGGTCGCTGCTTATTAGCACTCCCAAGTCCTTTTCCAAAGCAGTGGCCTCGATATTACTCCCCAACATGGAGTAGTCCGACTTGGGATTGGCGTAGCCAATATGCATGACATTGCATTTACCCAAGTTAAAACAGCATTTGCCATTTTTCGGACCACTCTCCTATCCTACGTAGGTTCACAGAGAGAGCGAGAGAGAGAGAGAGAGAGAGAGCAGCGTGTAGTACTTGATATCCGGACAATCAACGTGCCTCATTCCGATATCCGTTAATGGGCAAACAGGTTGGATGCCAAAATTGCAGTTAGTTTATTGTTTCACTTATGAGCGCGCGAGCGCGCGCGCGCGCACACACACACACACACACACACACACACACACACACACACACAATGTTGCAAAAACAGCAGGCTTTTTGTTCGATGATTTTTTTTGTGTGTATGCTATAGAAAATCGATTTATATATACATTGTGTATATACACCTTTCAACCTTTCTAAGGTTCCGTGCGATGATTCCTCATTTCACGAAGGTTAAGCTTGTCGCCCCTCCTCTCACGTTGGCCTAGTGAAGTAGTGAATTTGTTTCTTGTATTCTTCACCTCACATAGCCAGGAACGCACAGCTCATCGGGGATTGTTCTGAGCCAGGCGTCTAATAGCTGTATTACTTTGGGTAAGAAACACAAACTTGCGGCACATCTTGCTCCCGAAGAATTATGCACTAGGAATGATAATATCTGGGGTGTCTGCAATACAAACTAACAAAAATTGCAATCAATTGAATATGGATTTGGATGTTCTTTTGACTAAACTAATACAGAACAGTGTTGCTTTCAGTGGTGATGAACCACGCACGAAAGTTTCGTTGGTACTTTGACCCCTATTTGTTTGGCAGTGCTGGTGCGAGCTGCTCGTACCCTGAAATGGGAGTATGGGTGAAATGGTGCTGTATATAAAAAGATGTTTAACTTGTCATACTTCCACTTAAACTATAAGTGCATCGATGATTTTATATATATATATATATATATATATATATATATATATATATATATATATATATATATACTCTATTAGCAATATTTTTGACACGTATCTCAAGAGATTAAGTCAAAGATAGATGAAAATTTCGCTATTTTTCACAAAACCCGTTCCCCTCATACACACACATTGGGGTGCGAGTAGCTCGCAGAACTATTACCAAATACAGGGTGTCCCAGAATTAACTATCTATTTCAATGAAATAGGACAAATTTTTTAAAAACACACTTTTATTTATGTTTATCATGTTTAATATGTGTTAAAAATGTATAAATTTCTAAATTTTTTTCAGAATTTTATTTTCATAATTTTTTCATTATCTGGTCGAATGAAAGACCGTCTGAAGTCATAGAATGGCAAAGAGACTCTCCAAAAGTTAACGTGTGGCTTGGAATGACCAAATCCAAAATTTATGTCCCATTCTTCTTTGCGGAAGCAACTGTAACAGGTACCGTCTACCTTGATATGCTTCAGCAGTTTCTCGAACCACAGCTTCTTGATGATGGCATTCTTGATAATGTTGTGTTTCAACAAGATGGAGCACCATGTCATTATGCTCTAATTGTTCGAGAATACCTCAACATACGCCTTCCGAATAGGTGGATTGGACGTGGAGGACCTCGACCTTACCTCCGCGTTCTCCGGATTTGACACCCCTGGATTTCTTTGCATGGGGTTTCATAAAAACAAAGGTTTATCGCCAAAAGATCAATAGTTTAGCTGAACTTAAAGAACGCATCCAGTTGGCAGTGCGGGAGATAACACCTGAAATGCTTCAAAATGTGTTTCGCAGCGCTGAGGATAGATTTGAAATTTGCAGAGATACAGACGGTGCACATGTTGAAACTTCTCAATAAAGTTTTGACTTATGATTTATAAATCTATTTGTTTTTGTATCATAATTTAGTAATAAACACAAAAGTATGTCAGTTTTTATTAAATTTGTCCGATTTCATTGAAATAGATAGTTAATTCTGGGACACCCTGTACATACTACACCCTCTACGTTTTTCCGCTCTGATGTCAATGTCATACTTCGCCTCCTTCCTTGAAGAACGTCCTTGAAGAACGTCCTTGAAGAACGTCCTCAGTGACATCAATTTCCTCGCGCATTATTATAATATTCAAGTAATTATTCAAGGGCACATTTATAAAAATTCAAATTTCATTCATTCTGCGAACATGCATTCAACTTGTATTCAAGCATTTGTAACTTTTTATCTCACTTAAATCTCATAACCGCTATGAAACTTTCTTCTTTTCTTTTGTTAAATAAATGAAAACCCAACGAAGCCTTTTATCACTTTCGTTGTTGACAATCAAATGACGTGAGCTGGAAAGACCTGATGACCTCGAGCCAAGCTATCATTAACTTAATTAGCATTATTATAGTACAAAGTTAACACTACAGTTTTTAGGAAATGATGAACTGATCTGGTAGGAGCGAGAATTAAAAATTGAAAAATGTTTTTATCTACAAAACCCCGTAGTTGGAGCTAATCAAGTTTTTTCACAATTAATTAACTTATTTACAGACTTCGATCGAAACACGTGTTACCGCTACACAAGGCAGAAAAATTATATACATATTTATACATATATAATTTATTTATATATATATATATATATATATATATATATATATATATATATATATATATATATATATATATATATAGATATATGTATACATAACCACAATATTTTAATTGAAAAAAAAAGACAAGAAGGTTCTCATTTACATATTAAACGTCTTGAAATTTTGGTATTCCCACCAATCTTTAGCCGTGAGGTGGGGCAATGTACTATCCGTGTGTTTTGGCTCCTCTTGCGGGGTGAGACAAGGCTCCTTGCTCTCCCCTATGCTGTTTAATGTGTATATTGACGGATTAATTTCTTCACTTAAAGAAGCAACAGTTGTTGTATAGATAACACAAGGATAAATAACTTAGTTTATGCTGATGATATGGTGTTAATAAGTGCCTCTGTTAAAGGTCTGGATCGGCTACTAAAAGTCTGCGAAGTGTATTCGCAAAAACATGATGTTCTTTTTAATGTTACAAAAACTAAGCTTATGCAGTTTCATCCTAAAAGCTGTAATCAGCCAGCTGATATAAGGTTTAAAATGAATGGTGAAGTAATTGAGGAAGTACAAGAGTTTAATTATTTGGCTCAAACTATTACCAGCTCCTTTAGTGATGACTCGGATACAAGAAAACAATCTCGAAGCCTGTGTGCTAAAGCGAATATGACCATAAGGAACTTTCGATTTTGTATAAGTGAAGCTAAAGACACTCTTTCGTACTTCTGCAGTAATATATACGGACAGTAACTCTGGGTGAATTATAAAAAAGGTTCTGGCAGAACCCTAAATTTGCTGTACAACAGGTCTTTTAGGCTCTTCCATATATTACCCCTGAGATGCTCAGCTTCGCAAATGTTTGCTACCCGCAATGTCCGAGCTTCCCGGAGGTAACAAGACGTGCTCAATACAATCTAATGCAAAGAATTAAAAAATCAACCTACCCGATTATCCAAGCTATCCATGAGTCCTACCATTTATCCTCTAACCCAGGGCTTCTCAAACTTTTTTCACTTGCGACCCCTTTGGATCAGACAAATTTTTTCGCGACCCTTCACTCAATGTCATAAAAGCAATAGGTACTAACACTGTATATTTATGAAAAAAATAATATTTTCAAATGTTTCTGCGATCCCCAATAATATTTACGCGACCCCCTGAGGGGTCGCGACCCCTAGTTTGAGAAGCGTGGCTCTAACCTATGGAATTCTTGGTACGAAAACGTCTGTCTGTAGTTCCACTTAACCTCGACATTGCAGTATTATTTCTAATCAATTGTATATATTTCTATCCTTAGTATATGAACTCTCATTGTATTAATAATAAGTTATTTGTCACATGGACTATAGTCTGCTAATAAACCTTTTCATTTTCATTAACATTTTCATTTTCATATATACTGTATATATATACACAGGGTGTTTGAAAACTTTCTGTACAAATTGTAATGGGGGATAGGCAACACCAAGACAAACCCTTTTCGTCTATAAGTGTATGTCCGCTGACGTCACCATTCGGCGCGAGAGGGCGCCGCTGCAATTGGCTAAAAGGTGAAGTGGGCTAGACTCGCGTTGCCGCGGGCATTCTTAAATCGGACGTAGTACGCGTAACATGGAGCGCTTCACGACTGCTGAGATGTCTGACATGCATATGGTGTATGGAGCTGCCAATGGAAACGGAAGAGCTGCTGTGAGGTTGTACCGACAGCGCTTCCCAAACAGACGTGTGCCAAACCACCAAACGTTTGCGCATTTGCATCGGCGACTGCGAGAAACTGGAACATTCCATGCAAACATGCATGACACTGGTCGGGAGAGAAACGTGCGCACTCCTGACATGGAAGAAGAAATCGTACGGCGATTTGAGGACAATCCAAGCGCAAGCACGCGAGGTGTTGCACGTATCCTCGGTGTGAACCACGACCTGGTCTGGAGAGTGTTGCACGAGCAGCAGTTACATCCGTTTCATCGTCAGAGAGTCCAGGCATTACAAACCCGTGTAGCATGTGGATTTGCGTGCGCCCACACGTGAGAATTGTGCATGTTAAACACACCCTCACGTGTGAAACAGGCCTCATCTGAGAACAGCACATAAGCCGGAAAATTAGGCTGCACCGCTGTCTGCTGCAGAAACCAGCGTGCGAATTCCACACGAAGAGGGTAATCCCGAGGTTGTAATGCCTGGACTCTCTGACGATGAAACGGATGTAACTGCTGCTCGTGCAACACTCTCCAGACCAGGTCGTGGTTAACACCGAGGATACGTGCAACACCTCGCGTGCTTGCGTTTGGATTGTCCTCAAATCGCCGTAGGATTTCTTCTTCCATGTCAGGAGTGCGCACGTTTCTCTCCCGACCAGTGTCATGCATGTTTGCATGGAATGTTCCAGTTTCTCGCAGTCGCCGATGCAAATGCGCAAACGTTTGGTGGTTTGGCACACGTCTGTTTGGGAAGCGCTGTCGGTACAACCTCACAGCAGCTCTTCCGTTTCCATTGGCAGCCCCATACACCATATGCATGTCAGACATCTCAGCAGTCGTGAAGCGCTCCATGTTACGCGTACTACGTCCTATTTAAGAATGCCCGCGGCAAGCGCGAGTCTAGCCCACTTCACCTTTTAGCCAATTGCAGCGGCGCCCTCTCGCGCCGAATGGTGACGTCAGCGGACATACACTTATAGACGAAAAGGGTTTGTCTTGGTGTTGCCTATCCCCCATTACAATTTGTACAGAAAGTTTTCAAACACCCTGTGTGTATATATATATATATATATATATATATATATATATATATATATATATGCTGTATATGTATTAACATTGTAGTGAAACTTGAAATTTATTGTAATATAAAAAAAAGTTTTTAATTAACCTTATACAGTATATTGTCATAAATGCCAATATGGCGGGGACAATGGACTTCATTCGACCAGGGAAATATTCTTCAGTATACATAGAGCCTACATTCATTTTATACTCCACACAATCTCTTCAAAATTCATATAAAAAAGGTATTGTGAGCCTCGGAGACCTTCATTTTGGTTGTCTCCTTATATAGGGGGGGCAATTTTACGGGCACTTGTACGTGGCCACTCCTTACTGTATAAAAAACATTTGGTCAAACATTTGTGTAAATTTTCGTCCGTGACCATTTATACCCAGTAGGTCGAACAGGTTACATATTTTATATTTTCAACTTTTTAATCACTTTCCCTTCTGTTATGGTGGTTGGGGGGAGTGGGGGGTTCTATAAGATGGTTTAGAGAAACTTTTTTCTTTACCGTATACAATGATTATTTTTTCGAACTTCAACCGGGTTAGGATTTTAATTAAAAAAACTCGAAGTCAAATAAGTCGTCCTTTTGCTTCCTCATCCCTTACACGTTAGGTTAGGTTTAGTTAATCCAACATAACATAACCCAACTTCAAAAAAGGTAAAACTCAAAAAGTAGGTCGTACAAGAAAATCCGACTTGTTTAAAAAGTTCGATTTAATTGGTAAAAAGTGTGACTTACTATTGGCGCTACTTGGGAAAATATAAAAGATACCAAGAACTAATAACCTTGTTAACCATGTTGCTGTTTCGTGCGTTGATCTCTTTTCACACGGTGATCAAGCTGGTGGCCCCGCCTCTTGGTCTGGCTTGGTGGAGGAGCGAGTTGCTTTCTTGCGCTCTACACCGTACGTAGCCAGCTACATTCGGCTCTTCTAGTACCGTCCTAAGCCAGGCATCTAATCTTCTCTTGAAGACTTCAACTTTTACCCCTGTAACGTTTCTGAGGTCCTTTGGAAGCTTGTTGAAAAGTCTTGGCCCCATGACAACCAAGCTATTTTCCTTCAGTTTGAGGAGGTCCTTTGTCGGGGCTTTAATTTGGGAACACTACACATTCTGCCTTTCCTATTTTCCAGTGTTGTTTGAATGGTAATTGGGTTTAGTTTTAGGTTTGGTACCAGTTTTTCGATCATTTTCCATATGTAGATTATGATGTAACTCTCTCTCTCCTTTCCAGGGAGTACAGATTTAGTTTACCTAGTCTTTTCCAGTAGTTGAGTTCTTTGCAGCCATCAATCTTTGCTGCGAAATGTCTTTGCGTTTCTTCTAGTCTATTAGTTTCTTCCTTTTTATATGGGACGTCAAAACTGAGCAGTATTCAAGTTTTGGTATAATCAGTGTTTTTAACAGAGAAATCATCAGTGTCCTGTCCCTCCTTTTGAACGTTCTTAGTACCTGTCCGCTTCTCTTTTTGCTTTATTTATCGCTATCTGATTTTGTGTTTCGAATTTGGCATCATTTGTCATTATTACCCCCAGATCGATCGCTTTCGTGCTTCTCTGAATTTCCTGTCTATCTGGAGAATGATGTGCATTCTAAATTCCTCTTTTCTAACATATCTCAAGAGCTGAAATTTCTCGGTGTTAAATGACATGTTGTCTTCTGCAAGGCCTCCACTTCATTTACATCGCTGATTTTTCTGCTGATCTTCGTATCATCTGCAAAGGATGTTACTATACTGCTGCTGTTTACTCTGCTGTCTATGTCTGTTAGCATGATAATGAACAGGAGTGGGGCCAGCACTGTCCCTTGTGTTACTGAGCTGCGTACTTCCCATTCTGATGGAGATATACCTTGAATTTTGATGACCTGCAGACGTTCTCTGAGGAAGTTGTAGATCCATTTTCCCACTTTGCCTGTTATTCCTATATATATTATTTCATCTTTTGTGCTGTTATACGATGATCACATTTGTCGAAAGCTTTAGCAAAATCTGTGTATAAGACATCGCATTTGTCATTGCCTTCCAGTGCATCTAGAATACTGTTGTAGTGTTCTATTAGTTGTGATAGGCATGATCTACCTGATAAGAATCCGTGCTGATTTTCGTTGAATCTTTCCAGTGTCTGCAAGACAACATAAACTTTCTCTCTAACTATTCTTCCAAATACTTTGGTGAGGTGGGAGGTCAATGACACTGATCTATATTTCTTTGCTTGAGATCTATCCCCTCCTTTATATATAGGGACAATGTGTGCTCTTTTCAAGATGCTCCGTATTTCCCAAGTGTCTAGGGATCTTCTTCATATCCAATATAAAGGTGTCGCTATTTCCTTTTATCAGTTTTTAATCAATAATGCATTCCAATTATAACTATCGGGATCTGCAGCTGAATGTGGTTTCATTTGCCCTATAGCTGTCGTTACATCTTCTGGGGTAAAATCAAAGTCTGTTGTACACTCTAATTGCAATTTCTCTTAAAACAACGCATCTATGTCAGGTATCGCTTTGTCACTTTTTGGGGTACTGAAAAATGATTCATACTGGGCTCTCAATGTTTCACATATTTCTTTTGGATCGTCGGTTAGTTCATTATCTCTCTTCCTTGAGGGCCCAATAGCGGCGCGCGTTTTTGTTTTCCTTTTCGCATAGCAATAGAAGTATTTTGGATTTTCCTTTATATACATACATACTGTATATATATATATATATATATATATATATATATTAGTTCTTCGTATCTTTTATTATATATTCCCAAGTAGCGCCAATAGTAAGTCACATTTTTACCAATTAAATGGAACTTTGTGAACAAGTCGGATTTTCTTGTACGACCTACTTTTTGAGTTTTTCCTTTTTTGAAGTTGGGTTATGTTATGTTGGGTTAACTGAACCTAACCTAACGTGTAAGGGATGAGGAAGCAAAAAGACGACTTATTTGACTTCGAATTTTTTTTAATTAAAATCCTAACGCGGTTGAATTCGAGAAAATAATCATTGTATACGGTAAAGAAAAAGGTTTCTCTAAACTTTCTTATAGAAACCCTCCTCTCCCCAACTACCCTAACACAATGGAAAGTGATTAAAAAGTTGAAAATATAACTACTGGGTAAAAATGGTCACGGATGAAAATTTACACAAATGTTTGATCAAATTTTGTTTTATGCAATAATGAGGTGCCAAGAACACGTGCCCGTAAAAAAGTCTCCCCTATATAAGAAGGAGACAACCAAAATCTAGGTCTCCGAGGCTCACAATACTTTTTTTATATGAATTTTGAAAAGATTGTGCAGTGTATAAAATGAATGTAGGCCCTATGTATAGTGGAGAATATATCCATGGTTGATTGGAGTCCATTGTCCCCTCCATATGAGCATTTATGACTGTATACTATATAAGGTTAATTAACAAAGAATTTTTTCATATTACAATAAATTTCAAGTTCCACTGCAATGGTAATACATATACAGCATGTATACACACACACACACACACATATATATATATATATATATATATATAATCTTTCTGCCTTGTGTAGCGGTAACACGTGTTTCGATCGAATTCCGTAAATAAGTTAGTTAATAGTGAAAAACTTCATTAGCTACAACTACGGGGTTTTGTAGATAAAAACATTTTTCAATTTCTAATTCTTGCTCCGACCAGATCAGTTCATCATTTCCTAAAAACTGTAGTGTTAACTTTGTACTATAATAATGCTAAGTAAGTTAATGATAGCTTGGCTCGAGTCAGGTCTTTTGAGTTCACGTCATTTGTTTGTCAATAACGAAAGTGATAAAAGGCTTCGTTGGGTTTTCATTTATTTAACAAAACAAAAGCAGAACGTTTCATTGCGGTTATGAGATTTAAGTGCGATAAAAAGTTACAAATGCTTGAATACAAGTTGAATGCATGTTCGCAGAATGAATGAAATTTGAATTTTTATAAATGTGCCCTAGAATAATTACTTGAATATTATAATAACGCGCGAGGAAATTGATGTTTAAATAAAGTTAAATGAATGACATCAGGCCATTGCGGTTTGTACTAAATGATGAGATCTAACGTGTCACTGAGGACGTTCTTCAAGGAAGGAAGCGAAGTATGACCTTCATATCAGAGCGGAAAAACTTAGAGGGTGTCTTACGTATTTGGTAATAGTTCTGACAGCTACTCGCACCCCGAATGTGTGTGTGAGGGAAACGGGGTTTTGTGAAGAATAGCGAAAATTTTCATCTATCTTTGACTTAATCTCTTGAGATACTTGTCAAAACTAATGCTAATTCAGTATATATACACATATATATATATATATAAAATCATCGATGCATTTACAGTATAGTTTAAGTGGAAGTATGACAAGTTAAACATCTTTTTATATACAGCACCATTTCGCTCATACTCCCATTTCAGGGTACGAGCACCTCGCACCAACACTGCCAAATAAGTAGGGGTTCAAAGTACCAACGAAGCTTTCGTGCGTGGTTCATCACCACTGAAAGCAACACTGTTCTGTATTAGTTTAGTCAAAAGAACATCCAAATCCATATCCAATTGATTGCAATTTTTGTTAGTTTGTATTGCAGACGCACCAGTTATTATAAGTCCTAATGCATGATTCTTCGGGAGCAAGATGTGCCACAATTTTGTGTTTCTTACCCAAAGTAATACAGCTATTAGACGCCTGGCTCAGAACAACCCCCGATGAGCCGGGAGTTCCTGGCTATGTGAGGTAGAGAATACAAGAAACCAACTCACTACTTTACCAGGCCAACTTGAGAGGAGGGGCGACAAGCTTGACCTTCGTGAAATGGGGAATCATCGCACGGAACCTTTGAAAGGTTGAAAGGTATATATACATTACAGTGTATATATAAATCGATTTTCTATTGCATACACACAAAATAAAATCATCGAACAAAACGCCTGCTGTTTTTGCTAAATTGTGTGTGTGTGTGTGTGTGTGTATGTGTGTGTGTTGTGTTTGTGTGCGTGTGTGTGTGCGCTCGCGTGCCGCAAGTATTTATACCGTGTAATATTCCGAAACTTCATAAGTGAAACAATAAATTAACTGCAATTTTGGCATCCAACCTGTTTGCCCATTACTGGATATCCAAATCAGGCGCGTTGATTTCCGGATATCGAGTACTACATGCTTCTCTCTCTCTGCGGACCTACGTAGGCTAGGAGAATGGTCCAAAACCTTGCAAATGCCGTTTAACTTGGGTAAATGCAAGTGTGTGTTGTGTTTGTGTGCGTGTGTGTGTGCGCTCGCGTGCCGCAAGTATTTATACCGTGTAATATTCCGAAACTTCATAAGTGAAACAATAAATTAACTGCAATTTTGGCATCCAACCTGTTTGCCCATTACTGGATATCCAAATCAGGCGCGTTGATTTCCGGATATCGAGTACTACATGCTTCTCTCTCTCTGCCGACCTACGTAGGCTAGGAGAATGGTCCAAAACCTTGCAAATGCCGTTTAACTTGGGTAAATGCAAGGTCATGCATACTGGCTACGCAAATCTCAAGTCGAACTACTCGATGTTTGGGAGTAATATTGAGGCCACTGATGTGTTAAAGGACTTGGGTGTGCTAATCATCAGCGACTTTAAGTTTACCAGTGCGTAAAAGTGGAAAAGAAAACCCAGAAGCTGTTGGGATATATCAGGATTTGTAATTTCGATTTCGAAAACAAGGAGATTGTGCTCTCTCTGTACAATTCTATGGTTCGGCCGCACCTGGAGTATGCTGTGCAGTTCTGGTCACCCACCCTCAGGAAAGATATTAACAGGCTGGAGCGGGTCCAGGCGAGGGCCATAAAGTTAATCCCTTCCGTTAGGCATATGGGCTACAATCGACGCTTACGCGCCCTGAATTTGTTTTCGGTGGAACCTCGGAGGCTGTGCGGTCAACTCATCGAGTTTTTCAAACTCTTACACGGGTTCAACGATGTTAATTTTAGAAGCATGTTTAGTTTAAATGATAACTCAACTCGCAACAATGGTTGGAAGTTGGATTTAAAACTATTAACACTAGTGTGTGTAGGAATTACCTTACCTATAAAATCTGTGACACGTGGAAGAGGCTACCTTCAGATGTTGTGAACAGTTCCTCTACACTATTTGCATTTCATACTAAAATCAGTCAATTACTTACAATAAGAGGAGTATTTTCCTAATAGTAGAGAAGCATATGTGACAGAAATAGTAACTATCTGAAAACTTTACTAAATGCATTCTTACATCGCGATGGTTTTGCAGTTTACTGTAATTATTATTGAGAGTTCTTTCGTAATAATTTGATATTAAGTTAATTGAAGACCTTCTACGAAGAAATGGTTAAGAGACAAATGTTTTCTCAGATTTGGTTCAAAGTTTGAAAAACGCTTTTTGGAACATGTATTCTGTGGTAGTATTTAATAAATTCTGCTTCCTTTATAAGGAGCTTGAAAGTATAGTCATTCAAAAAAGTTCTACCGTAAAGATATGTTTATTTTATTTATTATGTGTATTTGAATATATGCCGTGCCTTAATTAGTTGTCGACGATTATTAAATAATTCGTGGTTCAAATAACGTTTCATTTTCTCTTTTGTGTGTGTGTGTGTGTGTGTTTGTGTGTGTGTTCCAAGTCAACCTATAGTTTGATATGCATGGGGATAGTAGACACGTGCAAGTGATCTGCATAAAATTCCACCCGCTATTTCCTTGTTTATAATAATAGTACAAGAACTACACAAGTTGAACGAAGAATATATATATATATATATATATATGTGTGTGTGTGTGTGTGTGTTTGTGTGTGTGTGTATTTACAATCATGACATTTTTTACCTCTGCTTGTGCAATTTCTCTCTTTGCATGTCAGCTACGCCCACAACGTAGGTCAGCTGGAATATTCCCTTTTGACCATTCCAGATGTGTGTGTGTGGGTGTGGGTGTGGGTGTGGGTGTGGGTGTGTGTGTGTGTGTGTGTGAGGGTGTGTGTGTGTGTCTGTGCCGTCCGCATTCGTAGTTTATTGAGAATTAATTTTATCTGAAAACATGAATTTTCGTATCTTAGAATAACGTTGAGAGAATGTATGTGGTCAGTGAGGATGTAGGTCAAACGCTTTCCATTGTAGCCTCCTTGCAGTTTTCGAGTATCTTCAAACGATTCACCTGTGATTTTTTATGTGTATCTGACCGTTACTTCTCGTCTCGAAATAATGTGAAAAATAAGTGTTATAATGTTACAATATTATGTTATAATGTTATAATGTTATGTTATAATGTTATGTTATAATGTTATAATGTTATAATATAGTAATGTTATAATGTTATAATGTACTAAAATGAAGTTATAAATAATCCTAAATTTAGAAAAACTTAAAAAATTACTAATTAGAAATGAGAGAAATTTTAATAGGTATAATTGACGTGGATACATTAAGATTGAAATTCTTTTGTAGAAGTAAAAATTTTCACTTTCAGATTGATTGTGTGCTTGCTTGCTTGCTTGCTTTCGTGCTTCTTCTGCAATAAATAATTCGACATTGTTTGCTTGCTTGTCTGCTTTCGTGGTTCCTCTTCTTTGCATTTACTTTGATTTCGCAGAATTTTCTTTAAAAAAAATATAGAATAATATGAAAGTGTATATAGGTTTGTCCTGTACAATGATTTAAGAATATATATATATATAAATATATATATATATATATATATATATATATATATATATATATATATATATATATATATAATGTGATATACTCTATTGCATGCATTTCCTGCCAATTGTATTTCATTCAATGTCTGTTATTGGATTAATATACAATATAAATTCTTGTATATTTCTTTTATTTTCAGTTATAATATTGGTATTTTATTTAATTCCTTTGCTAAGCCATTGGCAACCCCTCTAACATTGAGATCATCTCTCTCTTGTCTTTAATATATAAATAAATAAATTAAATAACTGGCAACCGTTCCAGAAATAAAAATTAAAATAAATTCAATAACTAGCAACCCTCCATATATAAATAAATAGTGGTACCTGGCAACTCATCTATATATAAATAAATAATTAAAATAGTGGTATCTGACAACCCTCCATATACAGGGCGTCCCAAAAAAATGTATACACACTTTAACAGCTGATAGCTCAATTGATGTTTCTTTCTTTCCAAGTTAAACCCATTAGAATTAATAATGGCAGTCAGACTAAGCTTTGAACAAAGGAAATTCATTCTAAAATGCTACGGGAAGTGTGAAAACGCAGTTGAAGTGCAAAGACAGTTTAGGAGGGAGTTTCAAACAGATCCACCAACGCGACTTACCATCACTCGAATTAGAGATAAGTTTGAAGCCGATGGAACTGTTCAGAATGTCCACAAGAAGCGTTCCGGAAGACCACGGACATCGACAAGCCCCACAAAGCAAGAAAGAGTACTGGAAACGTATCACCAAAGTCCAAGAAAATCTGTGCGGCAAGCGAGTCGTGAGGTAGGAATTTCAGAATCGTCTGTCCAACGCATTTTGAAGCGCTGTCAATGGAAAAGTTACATTCCAAGATTAGTCCATGCTATTAATGAAGATGATCCGGACCGAAGAGTGGAGTATTGCAAGTGGTACTTGGCACGATGTGGATGTGGATTGGACGAAGGGGTTTCGTAGAATACCCTCCGCGTTCACCAGACCTCACACCACTAGACTTTTTTTATGGGGATACTTAAAAGACAAAGTCTACGCTATAAAACCTGCAACAGTCGCTGAATTGAGAGCAGCCATTGAACGAGAATGCACACAAATACCAAACGAAATGTTTCGTGATGTTTGCGATTCCATTGCTTCGGGTTATCAGCAGTGCCTGGACCAGAACGGACGTCGGTTTGAAAACAGGCGTTGACAAAACAATTAAATAATGTCTGTAGATTCTATTACATTTTGAAAATGAAATGTATTTTAATAAACACTGCCTTTATAATTATTTAAAGTGGGTATACATTTTTTTGGGACGCCCTGTATAAATAAATAGTGGTACCTGGCAACTCATCTATATATAAATAAATAATTAAAATAGTGGTATCTGACAACCTTCATACATAAATAAATAAAATAAATAGTGGTGTCCGGCAACCCTCCATATATAAATAAATAGTGGTATCTGGCACCTCCCAGCCCTCTATATAACAGTTCTATATAACAACGCTATATAACCCCTCCCCCTTGTTGCCTAGCCCCACTCCCATTTGCATCCTCCCCCTTGTTGCATAACTCCCCTTCCCTTTGCAACATCCCCCTTGCAACATCTTCGTCCCCCTTCGCAACACCCCGCCTTTTGCAACATTGATTAACATTTGCAACATTGCAGTTGCACTCTCCCATTTTGAGCCCATACTACTAACAGCTAATCTATCTTTCTCTTCCGTAACACTCGCTGGTATCTTCTCGCACATAAAATACTTTTTTAAATAATTTTTCTACCGATATGCAGCGTTTTACATTTTTCTATATTAAAGTTCATTTGCCAAACTTTTGTCCATTCGAGTAACTTATCAGTATCTTCTTGAATCTTCAAACATTTTGTCGCTGATTTTGCTCGTCAATCCAGTTTGGTATCATCCGCAAATTTTGAGATTATACTGTTAATTCCTATGTCGATGTCATTGATATAAATAATAAAGAGAACTGCTCCCAGAACTGATCCCTGAGGCACGCCACTAGTTACACTTCTGCAATTAGACGCTTTACCATTAATGACCACTCTTTGTTTACATCCACTAAGCCAATTTTCGTTCCATTTGAGAACATTGCCGTCAATTTCGTGAGACTAAAGTTCAACTTATACTCTCCTATGGGGCATTTTATCAAACGTCTTTGAAAATCGAAACATATGACATGTTTTGTTTTACTCTCGTCATATGTATTTATAGTATCATTAAAAAAGTCAAGCACATTAGTAAGACGACAACAACGATTACGTCGAAATTTTGTATTATATTATTCACTTCTGAGTGATTAACGATTTTGTCCCGAACGATCGTCTCCATAAGCTCCCAACTACTGAAGTGAAACTAACTGGACGATAATTTCTGGAAGCGATTTGTCCCCTTTTTAAAAATATTAGCGTAATCTTTGCAAGTTTCCAGTCGAACGGAACTTCACACTTAAAGATTTATTATTATTATTATTAAATATAAACAGGGTGTTATCAAATTATGTTTCATAAATTTGGAAACATATTCAGGACGTCAAAGTGAACAAAAAAGTTTCTATGAATATAAATCCACAATCGCTTCATTTCTGAGATACATTCGATTTTTGTCGAGGACAATCCAATTAAAATGAAATTCATTAAACTTTATCAAAGTTTATTTACAGCAATTGCTCATAGGGACTTTTTTGTTCACTTTGACTTCCTGAATATGTATACTAATTTATGAAATATAATTTGATAACACTTGTGTATATATATGGAAGAGGAGAGACGATAACACGACTCATTTTTTTAATATCCTCGGGTACAACTTATCTGGACCTGGAGTTTTATTGGGATTAACTTTACTTGTGGCCGAGAGTACTTTACTTTCGCTAATGGTAAAATCACGAAGCTTTAAATGATCATCACTGAGCATTAGCGTATAGCGTCATGAGCGATCTGGAGGCACATTTCAGGTTTCGTGCAATCAACCTTGCAGATTTCAGAAAAGAAATCAAAAATTTTCTGCAACAAGCAAAACACCTTTTTCGCATGTAAAAAATACAAAATTCTTGTTAATTACAGTTGGCAACACTGAGTGCCATGGTACTTCTGGCAGCTTTCTAATTATTCTCAGTGAGTCATCCCTGGAATTTCTTAGTTCTACGCTAGCTCGCTTGAGAGAAACAAGTGTTTTTTCTGTGGATGGGGTGTTCAAAAACCCCAAGGTACTAACGAAGGGTGCGTTTTGTGATATATACAATATACACATTTCTTTGTTTTGTTGTGTTTTACATTGTTTATAAGTTTGTTATATGTCTTAGGGTATATATATACTTATGGATATTTATATACATAATATATATGTGTGTGTGCAGTATATTTTTAATATTGGTAAACTTATTGTTTACCAAAAAACCAAGCCTTATATATATATATATACTCATAATCATATATATTTTTTATTTATACGTTTGTGTTTTTGTTTCAGTGTTCCTGTGTGATACTTGTTGAGTTTTGTTAGTACAGTGAGCACGCAAAGAACACGGGGATCTGCCAGCCACATTGTCTTTGGTTCTCCACTATCAGAGCTTCCTCTGTCTGAACTTCCAACCCGTATACAAGTTGCAAGGCATTTCCTCTTCTTGAAGGAGAAAAAGTACATCAGCAACAGGGAGATTCTTCCGGAGGTATGCCAAACACTCATTGACCTTTGGAATCGTACTAACATTCCATCACAGCCAATCAAGAATGTGAAGACCAAGCTGCTCCGATTGATGGAAAAAGGCTCACAAGCATCGAAGCATGGCAAGCAGGCCACAAAAACCACGAAGTTCGAGGAAAGCCTGAATCAATTGTTTGACATAGCTGTCTGCCAATGCGATGATCTGTCTGCATGCCACTGTGAAAAAGAAATGAAAGTTCTACGACGAGAGCATGCCTTTCTGATCGACCAGAGAACCACGCGGATCATGCAGATCAGTCGGGTGGATACGAATGTGACTCAGATGATGGAGAGAAGGAAGTCAAGAGAGGATCGGATGCAAGAAAGACAAGAAGAAGAGAATAGAAGAAAAGCGGAACGGCAAGAGGTAGCATCCTCTGCAGATGTGGTCGAATCAGCTCAAGCAGAAGCAGACTCCAGTGGTGAAAGTGTTGGTGATGAGTGGATGGGTGATAGTGCCCAGGAGGACAGGAACATCACACCGATTCCCACTGTTGCTTTGGAAGCTGACCGGTATGGTGTATCGAACAGGGCTGCTGCAGCTATCAGCACTGCAGCATTGGTTGACTATGGCATCATTAGTTTTGATGATCAGATAAACGTAATTGACCACCACAAAGTATGGAGAGCACGGCAGAAGGTACGGAGGGATCTGAAGGAAGCAGTAACTTACCACGATGTGGAAGTCACTGCTTTATTTTTTGATGAGCGGAAAGACATGACACTTGTCAAAGAGAAAAAGAGGAACAAATGGTACAGCACAAAGAAAGTTGAGGACCACTATGTGCTGGTCGGAGAGCCTGGAACCTTCTATCTAAGCCATCTGACACTGGAACGAGGAGGTGGCACTGTCACTGCGGATGGACTTCAAAATGCGATTGAAGAAATGGGTATTGCAGATAAGATAATTGCAGTGGGAGCCGACAGCACAGCCACAAACACAGGGCACAGAAGTGGAGCAATACATCTGCAACTCAATGGAAAGGACCAATTGGCAAAGCTTTGGCCACATGTGAAAGTTTGTCACTTTCCTCTAGAGGAATTCAATGTATTGCTGATGGCCACACTCTGCCGGATGTTGACCTTACTGAATTAAGTCGTGATCAAGCCTACCTCTACAGAATGATGAAAGCGATAAGGACTGGTGTCATTAATGAAGATCTTCTACGAGAGAAGCCTGGACCAATCTCCCATGCAAGATGGGTTGCAACTGCCAGCAGAATTTGTCGGCTATATGTAGCGATGGCGCAGCCAAGTGATGAACTGTATTCACTCACACAGTTTGTCGTGTGCCACTATGGACCCATATGGTTTAGCATCAAGTGCCATCCAAGGTGCACAGATGGCCCAAAACATTTTCTGGAGCAAATCAAACTGCTACGATTACTGCCACCAGCTAGCAAGACTGTCACATGGCCTGTGATCCAAAGAAATGCATATTGGGCTCACCCTGAAAATGTTCTACTGGCAATGCTTGCAGATGCAGATCAAGCAAACCGGAAATTGGCCATCGATGTAATCAAGACCATTCGACGAGCTCCCAAACCTGCTCAACAGCAAGTCACAGGAAGTCAGAGAATTTCGGCCACCAAAGATCAAACAAAGTGCTCAGAATTTGAAAGATTTATTTCCACCAGTGGAGGAGTGCACAATGGAACCACCACTCACAAAGCAGTTCTCTGTCGAACAACTCGATAAGATCACTGAAGAGCCCCTTGTTGTCCGGATACCATGTCACTCCCAAGGTGTAGAACGCTGTGTTAGGATGGTAACTGAAGCGTCTGGGGCAGTGTATGGAAAGGATTCAAGAGATGGTTACATTAGAGCAGTACTTAAATCCCGTGACTTTATGCCGTCATTCAAAACTAAACAAGATTTTAATGGATCATTTACTAAATAAAACTATCTAGTCTACCTACCTACCTACCTACAGTGTATATGTTTATTCCAAAAATAAATTTTTCTATTTTTCCTGAAAAGCAGTACATTGTAAGGGGTCAAATGATAGCTCAAACTCTAGGAAAGCAAGTGTCCAAAAGTTATGGGTAACTAGCAATTTTCACGATTTCCACATGCGAAAAAGGAGGTGTTGCACTTGTCACAAAAAATTTTTGTTTTCATTTTTGAATTTAGGGAACGGGAATGTTGTTCATATTTTCGTTAGTGAACACAGTGAAAAATTTATTTGAAACTACCGTCATTTATAAGTCATCGTAAATTTGTTCGTTGTTTTCTCATATGAGTGGACCGATAGTTTGCGAAGCTACATTTTTATTCCTAACATAACCATAGAATTCCTTCAGATTCGATTTAATTTGGTTCACTGAATAAACAGTAGATTAGCTCATAGTTGTGCTTACTTTTTCTAATAAATTTTTGCTTCGCCTTCTCAATAGCTTGTAAACATTTTCCTCAGAAAAATTACCTGTTTCTTTAAATTTAAAATACGCGTTGCATTTTAACGTTGAGCTACTTTAATTTCAGCATTCCACCATTTAGGTTTAACAAACTTCACCAGTCTCCTTTTACGTAATGTGATATTACTTGATTCTAAACGTTTAAAATAATTAAAAAGAAGTCCATGTGCCATTAATATCATCGCATGATAGAGCCTCATCCCAATTATGGGTCGAATATATATATATATATATTAGTGATGTAGGTCACATCCGCATCCGCACCCGCATCCGCGGAACATCCGCACGTTTTCTCGCATCCGCATCCGCGTCCGCATCCGCACTTTGGACTGCGGATGTCGTGCGGATGTGGACCGTTGAGATAAAACGTCATTAATAAGCGGAAATTATCAAATTCTACTATATTAATAGAACTTGTTCATTGTGCGCAAAAGTGATGCAAGCGACAAGACGAGAGGCTGTTCTTGTATGAAGTTACTCTCTTGCAACCTACTTAGATCCACGTTACAAAGCTAAGTTATTTTCACCTAGTACATTAGAACGAGTTAAATCATCACTTGGCAAAGCAGTTGAAGAGCTTCAATCTCTTGAATCTGTCGCTTCGCCACCCACCAAAAGAATAAAAGTTTCAGTGACAGAACCAACACCTTCAACAAGCAAATCTATCACAGAATCTGTCTCTCAGTTTCTTGAGTCAAGCAGCAATGACGAGACCTACGCGATATCAAAAGATGTAGTAAAAATGATCGAGAGCTATCACCAAGAAAAACGCCTGGCTGCATGTGACAATCCTATTAGTTGGTGGAAAAATACGCAGAATATCTATCCATACTTGAGTAAACTTGCAAGGAAACATTTAGCCTGTCCTCCAACAAATGTACCAAACGAGAGATTATTTAGCAGTGCTGGATTAATATATGATGAAAAGAGAAACAGACTGGCAGCAGAAAAGGCAGAAAAATTAATGTTCCTTAAGCATAACCTTCCTATAATTAAGTTTTAACATTAAACGATGAACATCTTAGTTTACTTTATTTTAATTACTCATTTATAAATATGCCTAATAAAACTTTAAACTTAATATAAATAGTTATCAAGCTAATTAAAGATCTCTTTCTATAAGGGTGGAGGTTGGGGAAAGAGGTCGGTGGGGTGCATACCGTGCATTTGAGTTGGGTTCACGTCCCGCATCCTGGTAACACAATTATGGTTTCTAATTGTGGCTGAAACTCAACAAAATATAACGAATTTATTTGCAGACGAATTCACTAATTGATTTCTATATTAGTTAGATGCTTGATATTATTTTATATGTTCAGAGAAAAGTACAGCAATTATTGTACAATTAATCAATTATACTACATTATAGCTACAGCTCTCTCTATATAATAACTTATTATATACGTTAAACACAACAAATCTCGAATATATCCTAAAAAATAACGAAAATGTAGACATCCGCATCCGCATCCGCGGATGTTGAAATCAAACATCCTCATCCGCATCCGCATCCGCGGATGTGAAAAAAATGACATCCGCTACATCACTAATATATATATATATATATATATATATATATATATATATATATATATATAGTGGCCCTCATAAGTGTTCGTGAAGAGAAATATTTCAGTTATGTTTGTCTTTATCTTCACCATTTTATGAAAATTTATGAAAAGTTTACCGTTCGTTTAGAAAAATAAAAAAATAAAAAATTATCTTCACTCCAACATATAATGTAAAACATCAAAGAATTTAAGGAAATTAAAAAAGTTAGAATGCAAAAGTTTCCGTACATGTATGTACAAAATTATTTTATACTTTGTGTGTCCACCGTTTGCTTGAATGACTTCAATGATTCGTTTTGAGTATTTTTCAACAGTATAAATTTTACCCCATTTTTCAGAAGAAAATTGCTGCAGTTCATTCAGATTCGAAGGGTTTCTGAAATCTGGGCTTTGACTGAGCCACTCAAGAAGTTTGAAATTTTTTTGTAGAAGCTACTTCAAGGTGATCTTTTATGTTTTGGATCATTATCTTATTGCAGTACCCAGTTGCGACCCATTCGCCATTCCCGAATTGAAGGTAATACATTTCTTCTAAAATTTCCGGTATTTCTTCGAATTCAAGATTCCAGTGATAAGACCTAGCTTTCCTGCAACAGAAGCACTAAAGTATCCCCAAAGAAGCAAACTACTACCACCATGTTTAACCGTAGGAAGGATGTTTTTTTCCCTCCAATGCAATATTTGATTTTCACCAATCATACCGTTGCTCGTTGTTTCCGAATAATTCAATTTTAGTCTCTTCTGTCCAGAGAACTTTCTTCCAAAATACAAATTCATCATTTTGATGATCCTTGGCATACTTTAAAAGAGCTTCTTTGCGCGCTTTTCGTAGTAGAGGTTTTCTTCGTGCAACTCTCTTCCATGCAGACCATTCTTTCTCAATGTACGACGTACAGTAAAGGGATGGACATCGATCTTTGACAGTCCTAATGTTTAGCAAATATCACCTGCAGTCACTCGTGGATTCGCAGCAGCTATTCTTTTAATCCGTCTGGCTGTACATTCTGAAAACCTTGCAAGACCGTCCACATCATGGTACAGTGTTGATTGTTCCAAAGTCTTTCCATTTCTTTATAATTGCGGCAACTGTCGGAAATGGGATTTGAAATTCTTTTCCTATCTTCCTATAACTCTTTCCAGACTCGTGTGCCAAAATAACATATCTCTTGAAATCTGCAGACAGCTCTTTACCACAAAAACCCATTGCTTACAAATGGCTTATACAGGTTGGTTCAAAAGTCCCTATCTATTTTGCTGAAATAATGATATTTCTATTTTATTTTCTACAGGCCATAGACTTAGATGGATGTACAAGAAAGTGTGATAGTAGTAACACTACGTATCCAAGGGAAGAAGTGCAAAAAAAATTCAAGAAAAATTCGAAAGAAGATTTCAAAAACCAGGACCTACAGACAAAGCAATTCGCGAGCGGGTCAATAAATTTAAAAGAACAGGATCTGTTCATGATGAGGCAAGATCGGCATGTCCAGGTCCCTCAAGAAAATGTCGAATTGGTAAGAGATGCCTTTGAAACAAATCCTAGAATGTCAACTCGCACAGCATCACGTAGACTGAGCATACCAAAAACGACTGTTCTAAGGAATTTAAAATCAACATTAAAAAAGAAAAGTTACCATATTTAATTGCTACATGAGTTATGCGAAGAGGATTATCCAAGACAATCAGCCATGTGCACAGAATTGATTAAAAAAATTCATACCGAAAACTTATTAAACCACATTTTCTTCGACGATGAGGCGACATTCCACACATGCGGAAAGGTTAATCGACATAATTGCCGTATCTGGGTTAGTATAAAACCAACCGAGTTCTACGAGTGGGTGAGAGATTCTCCTAAAGTTAATGTCTGGTTGGGCATGACAAGATCGAAGATTTACGGACCTTTTTTCTTTATAGAAGCTACGGTAACTAAACCAACTTATCTTGAGATGCTTGAGCAGTTTCTTGAACCCCAGTTTCGTTCAGATGGCATTCTCGACACAGTTTTCTTTCGACAAGATGGAACTCCATGTCACTATGCAAATCATCGTTTCGTCTTACCAAATCGGTGGATTGGACGTGGTGGAAACAGGCCCTGGGCAGCACGATCTCGGGATTTAACACCATTAGACTTCTTTGCGTGGGGTTTTATAAAGTCTGAGGTTTACAAAACAAGAGTTACAGACCTGCAGGATCTGCGAACCCGCATTGTCGAGGTAGTTGCTAAAATAACCCAGACATGCTTGAGAATGTGTTCCGCAATGCAGTGGAGAAATTTGAGATTTGCATAGACACTAATGGTGCTCCCGTCGAATCTTAGACCAAAGCTTGCTAAATAAATATACATTTAATTGTGTTACTACATTTTTATCCTAAAATGCTATTATTTCAACCAAATAGACAGGAACATTTGGACCACCCTATATATACAGTTACCTATCTTACATGAAAACTCGCAGAGGAAATTCTAGAATTCAGAAATGCCAAAAGTCTCGAATCAACAAACAACCAAGTACTGATAAAAAATTTAAATTCTTCAAGCCTCACGTAGACACAAACATTTGCGGATCTAGCCCCCACGTTTGGGGGGGTAAATCTGGTGGTCCCAGTTCGGGCCAAAGCCCGAACTGATTATAATATATATATATATATATATATATATATATATATATATAGTGTATATATATCTTTTATGCAGGAAGGAAGGGACAAGAGCGAATGCCTGCAAAAGTGCCCCCCCCCCATAGAAGAAGAACAGAGCCAAAACCAAGGTCCAGGGTTTTCAAGATTCCGAGACACTTTGCGTTTGAGAAATTGGGGGTCATAGACAGGGGGAAAGGTGGATTGAGGAAGATTGTTCCGGAGTTGACTGGTTGAGTTCATGAAAGATTGAAAATACCAATTAACCGTAGCGTTAGAGAGTTGAACAGAAAATGAATGAGAATGTGTCGAAAGTCTGATACTGCATGCTTTCCTTAAAGGAGGAGGCATACAATTAGAAAGTTCAGAAGAGCAGTGTCCGTTATAATAGCAATAGTAAAGAGAGTGAGGCAACAATGATGCGAAGAGAGAGGAATTGAAGATAGTGAGTAAGAGGCGAGGAATTGATCAGACGAAAAACCTTTGATTCCACTTGGTCAAGTACGGCTGTGTGGGTTGAGCCACCCAAAACTTGAGAAGCATACTCCATACAGTAGCGGACAAGACCCCTGTGCAGAGCGAGCAACTGAGCGTGGGTGAAGAAACTGCGGAGGCGGTACAACACACCTAACCTCTTAGAAGCTGTTTCGGAAAGAGAGTATGTGATCTTTCTAGGAAAGATCACGAGAAAAGGAAACGCCAAGAATGTTAAGAGAAGAGGAAGGATTGAGTTGTATATTATTGAAAGTAAGGGAATAGTCATGTGGAAGACTGGCGAGTAGACAAATGGAGGAAGTGAGTTTTTGAGGCATTGAAAGCCACAAAGTTTTCTGTACCCCAATCAGAGATAGCAGAAAGATCAGAGGTCAGGTGTTCCACAACCGTCCTACAAGAATCATGGAGAGACTGTTGAGAGGGACGCTTTTGGAGGTGTACATATATAGCTTCTATATATGTCAATATATACACAAGGTGCCATTGTTTCTAAATAAATGTTCTAAACTATAAAAAAAGGAATCTAGACACAGAGAAATGCAATAAGAATGCAAAACATAGGTTATCAACTTTTATTAAACAACATGTTCAGTGTAATCGCCATTTTTTTTAACAATATTCAACCTTACACAAATGTTTGACATAATTTTTGGAAATCGCTCAGCTGGGTTGTTGTTGATTAATTCGTAGACTCGTAGACAAGTGGCCAGCAAGACAAGTCTTCAGGACACGTTTCCAAGGATCTCGCCGTAGGAATCTTGTTAAGTACAGCTCTCTTTTTCAAATTAATTACTAAACATTTGAGAAGTCAGTATTATTAACCTTGAAGAATTATATCAAGCCAGAATTAACAAAAATACACAGTGAATATTCCATACACCAGTGATACATTTCTTTTTATTGAAACCGTTTTTTTTCCACTATTATAGTTAGCATAGAACAATTTTATTTAATATGCCATTCATAATATTACCGTACATTCAGATACATTAGGGTGAAATTTTGTTTACATTTTTTTATTAGTTTGTCTGCAATTTTTTCAAATTTTTCCCAAGTTACCTAGCTAGGCAAACTGTTGTTGTTGTTGTTGTTTAGCCGATCAGCCCACCCTGATCGAGCAAGCCGGTGGCACGCTGGTAACCGATCGCCCTCTCCGGAGGGGACCACAGGTTCAACGCACTAGTGATGTTGTGTTGGGTTGTATGTTGTGCTAGAGTGGTACAGTAGGGCATATCATACTTTTCTGAATCCGAATTTCACTCTGGCTAATATGTATTTTTATGTAAAATTTAATTCTAAGAGGGGTTTCTTTTCTGGAACTTTTCTCAAAAATCGCGTTATCATATTCAAAATTGCGGTTTTCTGTTCTATGATGAAATACTGAATATTCAATTGAATACAACCTCATATTTTTAACCCTTTGTCGTAATTTGTTGCCATTTAGACACATTAACTTTGCTTAACTCTTACACAGGTTTAATACATACATACATAAGAAAAAACAATCTACTCCATTTGAATCTTTGTAACCATTTGGACGCAGAAGGGGAAGTTCAACATTCTCTCAATAGATGGCTCTGAGCAATTACGCCAGTTATAATTGGGAAGTAGAAATGAGTGGACGCCATTTTTTTTCGGTAAGTGGTTTTTGTAATTTTCCTAAGTTGATCACCATTATTATATTTGTTTTGAATATAATTTCATTCTAGAAGTATTAAGAAGCTCCTCCCTGTTTACTTTGTTTAAGTAATATTTTTAATAACTGTGAAGAAAAGGCTTTATTCAAAGTTCGTTTCGAAATGGACACAAAGTTTTCATAGGGAAATTTCTGTCTATGATAAAACGTGTCCAATTGGATACATGAAATGAATTTTTCATTACGGTTGTTTTTATGTACTGTTTTATATATATATATATATTTTTTTTTATTTTTTTTTTATTTTATGTATTTACATTAATAAATAGGGGGTCACTTTTTGTCATGTAGGAACCTATCTCATTTAAATACATTATAATTCTTCCTCATTTTGCACCGCTTCAGCTAACGCCGGTGTTTCCTTGGAACGTAACTCTGGCGTAAAATGAGGCATACCTGTATATATATATATATATATATATATGGGTTACGTCGTGGCAAATGTCATAACACCGCTTCTCGGAGATCAGCGAAGTTAAGCGACATTGGGTCTGGGTAGTAGTTGGATGGGAGACCGTCCTCTGCGCCCAGATTATGTAGCGACCGTGGTTCGGATCCCAAGTAAAGCTGTAGGTCCCCTTCGTCATATGACCTTAGATGTTGCGAAGGAGGTTAAACAACCACAATTAAAAAAAAAATATATATATATACAGGGTGGGCCGAAAGTCTGGATCCATAGGAAAATATTTATTTTAATACATAAATTACAACAAATGGTAAATACTTAAAATGAATATCAACTTTAACTCGTAAATGCGTATCCGTGATACTGTACAGTGGTTCGTACTCCAGTATAAACAACAAATTATAACAAATGCTCAAATTGGCGGCCTCTGACATCGAGACACTTAGGGATGGAATTTATGATTTTTAATAATTCTTCGAATTGACGTTCTCGAGATGCGTGTTTCATTTGATAATCTTCTTGTTGACTTTACTGGACTATTCGTTAAAGTTTCACATACCATTGCAGAGGTATTTTCATCAGTTGCATTTTTTGGACGACCAGAACGCCGTCGATCATGTACACTTCCTGTTTCTTTGAAACGTTTAAACAACTTGCGAACAGTCGCATGTGTTACTGGATGCTTATCAGGATGATTTCTATTGAATTCGGTAGCAACTTCTCTGTGTGTAGCGCCCTGTCTTGCGTACATGAGCACAAGTTCTACCCGGTCTTCTGCTGTTAGATTCGAAGCCATTTCTGGGCTGAAATAAAAAAGTATTTGAGTATTTATACTAGAGTACGAACTACTGTACAGTATCACGGATACGCATTTACGAGTTAAAGTTGATATTCATTTTAAGTATTTACCATTTGTTGTAATTTATGTATTAAAATAAATATTTTCCTATGGATCCAGACTTTCGGCCCACCCTGTGTATATATATATATATATACACAAACTCAGAATGGTTCCCTGAGAACATTATATGTTAAACACAGACCGTGCATGGAACAAGGAACTCTTCTGGGAAAATTAAATCCACTATAGTCCGAATAAGTAATGGTAAATGACAAATACCATAGTTTTTTTCCTTTTTCATGATTTTAGCCCGACGTGGGCAACGGGTCTCTCGCAAAGAGATCCCATAAATATAGCTTCCCTCACCAGCTATCTGCAAAGCAGACAGGATCCAGCTTTGGGACGTGGATCTAGGGTTTAAAGCAAGCCTAGATCCCTACACTCAGAACCTCTATATAAGTAAAAGACTCGTTGCATTCACGTCGTGTTGAATAAATCAAAGAAAAAGGGGGTAACTATTGTATTTTTAGCCAAAAAAACCAAAACTTAAACCTCAACCGGGACATTGAGCGTCCACTTTTCAAGGCACGAAACACGTCCGTTTAGTATACACAAACTCAGAATGGTTCCCTGAGAACATTATATGTTAAACACAGACCGTGCATGGAACAAGGAACTCTTCTGGGAAAATTAAATCCACTATAGTCCGAATAAGTAATGGTAAATGACAAATACCATAGTTTTTTTCCTTTTTCATGATTTTAGCCCGACGTGGGCAACGGGTCTCTCGCAAAGAGATCCCATAAATATAGCTTCCCTCACCAGCTATCTGCAAAGCAGACAGGATCCAGCTTTGGGACGTGGATCTAGGGTTTAAAGCAAGCCTAGATCCCTACACTCAGAACCTCTATATAAGTAAAAGACTCGTTGCATTCACGTCGTGTTGAATAAATCAAAGAAAAAGGGGGTAACTATTGTATTTTTAGCCAAAAAAACCAAAACTTAAACCTCAACCGGGACATTGAGCGTCCACTTTTCAAGGCACGAAACACGTCCGTTTAGTATACACAAACTCAGAATGGTTCCCTGAGAACATTATATGTTAAACACAGACCGTGCATGGAACAAGGAACTCTTCTGGAAAATTAAATCCACTATAGTCCGAATAAGTAATGGTAAATGACAAATACCATAGTTTTTTTCCTTTTTCATGATTTTAGCCCGACGTGGGCAACGGGTCTCTCGCAAAGAGATCCCATAAATATAGCTTCCCTCACCAGCTATCTGCAAAGCAGACAGGATCCAGCTTTGGGACGTGGATCTAGGGTTTAAAGCAAGCCTAGATCCCTACACTCAGAACCTCTATATAAGTAAAAGACTCGTTGCATTCACGTCGTGTTGAATAAATCAAAGAAAAAGGGGGTAACTATTGTATTTTTAGCCAAAAAAACCAAAACTTAAACCTCAACCGGGACATTGAGCGTCCACTTTTCAAGGCACGAAACACGTCCGTTTAGTATACACAAACTCAGAATGGTTCCCTGAGAACATTATATGTTAAACACAGACCGTGCATGGAACAAGGAACTCTTCTGGGAAAATTAAATCCACTATAGTCCGAATAAGTAATGGTAAATGACAAATACCATAGTTTTTTTCCTTTTTCATGATTTTAGCCCGACGTGGGCAACGGGTCTCTCGCAAAGAGATCCCATAAATATAGCTTCCCTCACCAGCTATCTGCAAAGCAGACAGGATCCAGCTTTGGGACGTGGATCTAGGGTTTAAAGCAAGCCTAGATCCACGTCCCAAAGCTGGATCCTGTCTGCTTTGCAGATAGCTGGTGAGGGAAGCTATATTTATGGGATCTCTTTGCGAGAGACCCGTTGCCCACGTCGGGCTAAAATCATGAAAAAGGAAAAAAACTATGGTATTTGTCATTTACCATTACTTATTCGGACTATAGTGGATTTAATTTTCCCAGAAGAGTTCCTTGTTCCATGCACGGTCTGTGTTTAACATATAATGTTCTCAGGGAACCATTCTGAGTTTGTGTATACTAAACGGACGTGTTTCGTGCCTTGAAAAGTGGACGCTCAATGTCCCGGTTGAGGTTTAAGTTTTGGTTTTTTTGGCTAAAAATACAATAGTTACCCCCTTTTTCTTTGATTTATTCAACACGACGTGAATGCAATAGGGATGTGCCGGATACCACTATCCGGCAGGATATCCGGCCGGATAACAGCTATTATCCAGTATCCTGTATCCGGCCGGATAGATGTCAGTATCCGGCCGGATAGCCAGATATTTATGATAGTCTTTTTTGTAATGGGAATACCATCTGGGCCCGCCCCTTTCCAATCTTAGCTTGCATAGCCTTTAGCTAGCAAAAGTTGAATATAGTTGTACAAAAATCTAAAATTAAAATAATTGATAAATAAGCATGTACCACTACTAGTATGTAACTATATTAACACTGCTAAAAAGGCAAAATGTTTGGTCCAGCTAAAAGTGTGACGCATAGCTAAGATCCCAGCTTCCCTTACTTTTTAATTTTAATTTTTATTTTTTATTTTTATATAAAGGGTGATCCAGAGAAATGGGACCCAAAAGAAACCCCTGTAACTCTTAAAGTATAAGTCCTTTTATAAAATCATACGCATCATTCGAAAGAGGATAGTTACAAGTTTGTACAGGATTGTATAGGTTTTGACAATACAAGACAAGATAAGATACAAAACAAAATAAAAGTGTTAGTTAAAACTAACCCTTCAAGATGACTGCATGGACTGTGGAACAGCTGCGTTTCATAACTGAGCAATATTATGAGCATGGAAGAAGTGTAGTTTCAGCTCAAAGATCTTTCAAGACAAATTTTCAGATGTCAAAATCTCCTTCTAAGAAAGTAATCCGTCGGTGTGTCAGAAATTGGTGGTGTCATTTACCTTCTGTTGGATCCATTGACAGAATTGTCATCTTCGTGCGAAATCTCCATCGTTTAGTTGTTGCACTGTTTGAATTTTTTATGGAAAGAGCATTAAATTTTGCTTGAATATACGGTGTGTTGTTCCATATCCAACTCCTAACAGCTGAGAAGCACGTCTGATGCTTATGTTAGGATTATCCTGTACAATTTCATGAGTTCTGTTAATGATCTCGTCTATCCTTGCTGCGCGCACTCTTCCAGTTGGTTTTCTTTTTCCAATGCTGCCAGTTAGGGAAAAATTTCTGACACACCGACGGATTACTTTCTTAGAAGGTGATTTTGACATCTGAAAATTTGTCTTGAAAGATCTTTGAGCTGAAACTACACTTCTTCCATGCTCATAATATTGCTCAGTTATGAAACGCAGCTGTTCCACAGTCCATGCAGTCATCTTGAAGGGTTAGTTTTAACTAACACTTTTATTTTGTTTTGTATCTTATCTTGTTTTGTATTGTCAAAACCTATACAATCCTGTACAAACTTGTAACTATCCTCTTTCGAATGATGCGTATGATTTTATAAAAGGACTTATACTTTAAGAGTTACAGGGGTTTCTTTTGGGTCCCATTTCTCTGGATCACCCTTTATATTGCAAATTACAATATGAAAAAATATGAATTAGCGAAACCTTTTATTAAGATTTGAGATATAAAAATAAAACATATAGCCTAATCAAATATACCAGTAAGGTAAGTGAAATTATTAAAATAGCAAAACCTTAAAAAGTAAAAACTCACATTAAACAATAAAAATTAATACTATGTTCAAGACACTAGATTCACAAGTTTAAATCAAATTTT
The DNA here is from genome assembly GCA_023014485.1 of Bathynomus jamesi. Lineage (NCBI taxonomy): Eukaryota > Metazoa > Arthropoda > Malacostraca > Isopoda > Cirolanidae > Bathynomus > Bathynomus jamesi. Next base: position 537,568 of record JAJOZX010001665.1, on the reverse strand, counting down.
CGTCCATTGTGATGGATAAAAAGAAGCATCTCCCCTCGCTTTGGTAGCAAAGTACTTCTTTTTTCTTCAAAAATATTTCCGTATTCGGAAAACATTCTGTCTGAAAAAACTGAAGATGCTGGTGTCACTAGCCATTTTAGAGCAATTTTCTTGAGAGATGGAAAGGATTCTTCATTTTTCCAAATTTCAAGTGGATAGTCGTCTGTCTGATATGGTTTTTTTTGTGCATATTGCTCAATTTCCTCTGCTATTTCTGCGAATGAAGCCATCTTGCGGCTTTTTTTAAACTTTTTCTCACCAGGTATCTTTTCTGAATTTTCTTGTGTTAGTTCCCTGAAACAAGCAAAGAGTGGATCATCATCAAACTTGCCTTTTTTCTTCCTGTTGAGGAGGAAGAAGAATTAGAATCGTCGCTGCTGTGAGCCTGTTCTTCAAAATATTTATCTCTAATTTTCTCTAGGTTGTTTATTTCATTTATTTCTTCAATTAACCATGTCTTAATATTTTCCTTTTGTTGATCTTTGAAAAACAAAAATTTAAATCGTGGATCAATGACAGTTGCTAGAGCATACTTCCGATTTGTTAAGACATTTAGACACTTTCTTTTTTCATTGCTTTCATTGGCAAAAAATCGTGACCGCAATGACTTCAACAGTTCATCTTTTGTAGTTTGGACTCCTTGATCATCCTGGCCAATTTTTGAAAGAAACCTTTCAAGCGCGCACATGTTTGGGATAACAGTAGAGAGTAAAATATATTCTGTACTCGTTTCTTGGGTGAGTTTAAAAAATGGCTGTAAAAGCTTTAAAAGATTTTCAATCAAGTGCCACTCATTAGATGGAATAACAAGTAATTCACTATGATCAGCAAGGTATATTTGAACTGATTTTTTTCAACTTAACCATACGTTCTAGCATCAAATAAGATGAGTTCCAGCGCGTTAAAACATCTTGTACCAATAGAAGAGGAACATGACCCTGTTGTGTTTGGAGAGCTTTAAATTCAGAAGTAGCCAGTGGGGAGTGGTTAAAATGTGTCACTAAACGTTGACACTTTGCCAAAAGATCTTTTATAGATCGTTGAGCCATTAATGCATCATTCACCACTAGCTGTAGCAAATGAATTGAACAGTGAACAGAAGGTATTTCCGCAAGGTCACATCCCAAAGCTATGTTAGAAGCTCCATCTCTGACCAATATATTACGCCTTGATCTGTCAATATTCCATGATTGCCACATAGATTGCAATTTGTCCGCTATATTAATTCCTGTATGCGATCCTGAAAAATGAGCTGAATGCAATACTGCATTAAAATGAATGTAGTCATTCATGATCCAATGACCTGACAAGGAAATGAATGATTCATTTGAAGAAGAGCAGGTCCAAGTATCGGAAGTGAAGCTAATGTATTTCCCTTCTTTCAATTTATTCATAACAATTTCTTTGAGTTCTTCATAGATTTTGGGTATGACTTTTTCTGAAAAATATGTTCAATTTGGTAGCAAATACCTTGGCTGTACGTGGGCCATCAGTCCTATAAAGCCATCTTGTTCAACTAAACTAAAAGGATGGTTGTCCAATGCCATCATTAATCCTATCTTTTTATGTAAAGCTTGAGCTTTTGAGTCATTTATATCTCATATTTTCTTAAAGGAAAAACTTTCTTCTAACGTGAGTTGCTTTTCCATGGCAACTAATTTTTTCTCCTTCGGAGCCATTGAGGTGGTTGCTATAGGTTGATTTTGATTTTCAGATGATTTGTTAAGTTGAGACACTTCTTTATATTCTTTTGAATGCAGCATCTTTGCATGATTGTGCAAAGGTTTTGTGCTATAGCACCTAGCACCCAATTTCTATGATCCCCTTTTAATCTGTTTGGAACATAGGGAGCAAATAGCTATCGTTGGATTAGTCTCATGTATTGTAAATATTTTCCAAATAAAACTAGCCATTTTAGGGGGTAAATAATGTTAAAATATTGCTGTAAGCCTGTAACTAATACTAACTAGCTATATAGCTATATGATTTAGGCAATGAAACAATCCTGAAAAGGATAAAATATAGGTAATTAGTAAAGTTATTGAAAGATAGCTATAATTTACATCAAATAGTGATTAAAATTTGATAGTATAGTCAATTAGTCAAGTAATAGCTAAATAATAATATATAAAAAATTATGAATTATTTGAATGATATTATCCGGTATCCGGCCGGATATTTTTTATTGTTATCCGGCTATCCGGTATCCGGCAGGATAGTAAAAAATACTATCCGGCACACCCCTAGAATGCAACGAGTCTTTTACTTATATAGAGGTTCTGAGTGTAGGGATCTAGGCTTGCTTTAAACCCTAGATCCACGTCCCAAAGCTGGATCCTGTCTGCTTTGCAGATAGCTGGTGAGGGAAGCTATATTTATGGGATCTCTTTGCGAGAGACCCGTTGCCCACGTCGGGCTAAAATCATGAAAAAGGAAAAAAACTATGGTATTTGTCATTTACCATTACTTATTCGGACTATAGTGGATTTAATTTTCCCAGAAGAGTTCCTTGTTCCATGCACGGTCTGTGTTTAACATATATATATATATATATATATATATATATATATAGAGAGAGAGAGAGAGAGTACTAACTACCACCCATTAATTACCTTATTAGACCTTTGTTGACTAATAGACACAAATTATTTCATTTAGAAATGTTCTTACAAAAAAAGATTGCTAAAAATGCTTATATATACACCTCCTATGCATATTTCAAGTAAAAAAAAATGAACCTACGCTAAAATTAAATGGTACTGAATGACGAAGGGTTAAGCTCATGTTACACCATTATTATGAATTCTAAATTAAATTTGCAATGCCAAATTCAGTTTTCTATTACCAAAATAAATATTCATTACCAAATTTAGGTTAATTTGGTAATTAAAAATGACGGTTGGCAACCCTGATTATAACCAAAAATTATATTCCTTGTCTATATTTATGGCGAAAGAACACTAAACATACTGATATGAATTTGTTACAGATTGGAAAAGAGCGAGAATAAGCCCGACTAGACGTGATGGCCGAATCTGCCCCCAAAACCAGGAAAATGTCTGGTTCAAAGCTCTCGGATGTTGTGGGCCCGGGGTAGGAGTTCATTCCCAGCGAGGTGCCGACTTGGAGAGCCGTTCTTCAGAGAGGGGTCCGTCTGCAGAAGGAAAAGTTCCTCATTCATGACATCCAAAGGTCTAAATACCCTCTCCGAGAGATGACTGACGAGTTGGCTTCACTCGTGATGACTCAGTGGAGGAAGTCGAATGTAAAGTTCTCCCTGCCTGTGACAATCACGGAAAAATCGCTCTCATATAAGATCTTGTTGAAATGGAAGATGACAGACGTTGTGAACGGGAGAGTTAAGTCTGCTACCCAGGAGAAGAGGATTGCTGATCTGGATAAACTCTATGAAGTCTGCGTTTGGAAGCATCAGATCTTCTTGTGCGGCTCAGAGTGGAGTGGATGCTCAGGATGCTCCCTCAAGGCCCATGTGAACTGTAACTTTCCTTTGGAGGTGAAGATTCCTAAACTGGACCTTCAGTGGCTGTACTACCAAAGAGTGAAGACTTCCGAAGCTTCAGGAATACAGATGTCTTCTGTAGACTTCGAAGACAGCAGGAGACAGATCAAAGCAGCGAAGAGGAAGGAGGCTGAAGAAGCTTCTGCTGTGAAGAGGAAGAAGAAAGAGGAGGCTACTAATGAGGAGCTTCTCATGAAAGACTTTGAGGAGGACGAAGAGCTAAACTTGGAAGAAGCTGCAAAAGAAGCCTCTGGCAATGCTGAGGCTACTAAAGCTCCTATGGACGTTCCCGATGAAGTACCTGCCGAAACTCCAACTTCTGCTACACGAAACTACATGAAGATCCAAGAGACAGCTTCAGCAGCTTTGAGGTACAGGGTGGCAAATGTTCCGGCAGCTGCAGTTGCTACTGGCTTCCTGAACGACCTCATCAAGGCCGATCATCTTTCCAAAGACAAGGCTTACTTGGCCATAGATGGCATGAAAGTCTGGAGAGCCAAGGAAGAAGTAATGGCCTCATCAGTTGAAGTTCTCACGCAGAGGTCAGAGGAGGAGAAGATCTCTGTGATATTCTTTGATGGCAAGCAGGATAGGAACACAAAGGTGTTCATATATGACGAAGTGACAGGGAGATTTCATTTTGGCAAAGTGATCGAGGAGCATTACACTATCACGTGGGAACCTCAAGGAAAGTACCTCTTCCATTTCACTCCCGAGGAACCTGAGGAAGGAGAAAAGCCTGCTCATAAGATCGCTCAGGGCCTGCATGAGTGGCTTTTGGATCACGGAGCTGACGAGAGCCTTGTAATGATTGGAGGAGACTCTACTAACACCAACACAGGGTGGTCTGGAGGCGCCATAGCCCTATTGGAGAAGATGCTGGGTCGCAAGTGCCACTGGATGATCTGTCAGATCCATGTAAACGAGCTCCCCCTGAGGCATTTAATCATCAAGTTGGACGGCCCTGTAACTCCCCGGTCAGGCTTCAGTGGGCCTATTGGAAAACTTCTTGAGAAAGTGAATGAACTTGAGGTCAACTTCAACTTCAAACCAGTGGAAGGAACTGAAGATATCATAGAGCTGCCAGTAGAGATAGTCAAATCTCTCTCCACAGACCAGCACAACTCTTATCTTCGATCAGAGCATCAAGTCTGGAAGTCTCAGTCCACAGTTGGTGGTCTCAAGTGCGGACCTCTGAACCAATCCAGGTGGCTCACAACTGCACAGGCCATCTTGCTGTTGTGGAATGAGGGAGCACGGACTGAAGGGGGTGTTGAGGAGGCTCGAGGTCCTCGTGAAGTTCTGCCTTAACTTCTACTTCAAAGGTTACTACGACAGCAAAGTGAAGCACCAACCAAATTTGGTCCTGCACATCTTTTTTCAAAGCCTGAGGCTGCTGAGGAACCAGATACCGAGGTCAGGAACATCATCTCTGCTGCAGTGATAAGAGGAGCTTACCACGACATCCTGAGAACAATCCTGGCTTCATTCTGTGCAGTGAGGATGAGCATCAGAGAGCTTTTGCTTTGAAAAGGGGGGGGAAAAAAACAGATAGAGAAGATCAGAGAAGGAAGAGACTTTGGTGATACGACAGTGAGGCCCCATAAAAATCCCAAAGTCACTCTGCACGCCACTTCACCTGAGGATCTCATCAACTAGGAATCAGAGAATATTTACGAGCCTATTTTCACCTGCAAGATGACCTTGACTGAGCTCGAGAATCTCAGGAAAACTCCACTCAAAGTGGACGCTTTCTCTGTTCATACTCAGTCCTGCTGCTGAACAGGAAGTCTCAACTGCTTCCCAAGCTGTGTATGGTCACGAGAGGAGAGATGGGTGGGTGAGAGCCAGGATAGACCATCGAGAAATGCTCCCAGTGTTCAGATCGAAGCAGGACATACTTAAGAGCTTTTCAGGTTCGAGTGGCTGATGAAGAGGCTGAAGCCATCGTTAATGCTCATAAGCGCTGAAAGCCCTCATAAGATCATAATATAAGATCTTATGAGGCCACGCCTTTCAGTGATCCAGGAAGAACAGGCGTATAAACCTACACGTGGAGGTGGCAAGTCTACCGCTACTCGATCAGAGTAGAGCTGGTGAGCCGCGCCTATTCTTTGAAGAAAAACTTAAAATTCTTAAGTTTTACGTGAAATCTAAACATTTTTTCAGCACCCAGAGGTGTTGAAACACGCAAGAAAGCAAGGATGAGGTCAGAAAAGCAGCTTTTAGACTAAATCATATGCAGAACAGCTGCGCGCTTTGGTTTGGGTGCCCTGAGGCTGCGTTAGGCAGCCTTCAAATCAGAAAATCGCGATTTTGACCAAGAAAATGAGATTTTTCGGAAAAGTAGCAAATAACAAACCCATCTTAGAATTAATTTTTACATAGGAATACATATTAGACACTTTGTTTTTCCAAAATTTCAACCCTGAACCCACAGTATGATATGCCCTAGTGGTACAGTCTGTCATAATGTGTACAACTGTTTGTGGTGCGTCCTGGCACAGGTGGCAGGTGTCGTCTGTAGAGTTGTCGAGTCTCTGTTTATATGTCTGTAAGTTGGAGTGATGTCCACATCGGAATCGTGCTAAGGTAACTCGATCCGATCTGCTCAGGCTGATCTCTGACCTGTTAATGGGTGGCGGCTTCGCACCTTGGGCCGCATTCGGACCAAGTTGTGTCAGTGCTTTGTGGGTTAGGTGTGTGTGTATGTGTTTTCTGTACTGTGTGATGTCTGCGGGGTGTGGTATGGAATGGAGTATTTGGTTATAATGTCTCTCTGGTGTTACCTTAGTGGTGCGAAGTGTCAGTGCATGATTGTACATGTAGTGGCAAGGGTGTTGTGGGTTAGTTGTCGCTGCTGCCATGAATTGTGTTCCCCTCATGTCTAAATGTTCCCTAACTTTCAGTATTTTTGTTTCCGTGTGCAGATGTTCTATTGGTGTTGTTTTAATACATCCTGCAGTGATACGAAGTACGTTGTTTTGTATTGTCTGTAAGTTGTTTATGTGTGTATTTGAGATAATGGGTGCCCAGCATGGGCTAGCATAGTCCATAACTGAGAGAATATATTGTTTGTATATGAGTGATGTTGTTTCTTGCTGGTGTCCAAAGTTTCTGCCTGTTGGTACCCTAAGCGTGTTAAGTCTTGACGTACATTTGTTTTTAATGTCCTGAATGTGGTTTGCAAAAGATAATGATGTGCTGTATGTGACCCTAAGTATTTTGGTCCTGTGAGTGTGTGGAATGTTGGTGTAGTTTAGTGTAAGCTGTGGAGTTATCTGGTGTTATTTTGTGTTGCTTGTAAGCAAGGTGATGGTTGATTTTGTGGGCGCTACTTTGAGTCTATTGTGTGTGAGCCAGTCTTGTATACTGTTTATGTATGTTTGTAGGTTATTTGTAGCGGTGTCGATGTTCTTGTGGGTGGATGTTAGAGTGATATCATCTGTATTTGATGATAAGGTAAGCTTGTTATCTATGGGTGTTGGAATGTCATGCATATAAAAGTTGAACAGTGTTGGTGAGAGAACAGATTCATGAGGGACCCCGTTGCGAAAAAGCTTGTTTTTGGATGACTTGGCATTAAATGTGACATGTGGGTATCTTCCTGAGAGATAGTTGCTCAGCCACCTTTTGGTGTTATTGTGCATGTTTGTGTTGAGTATTTTGTTTATGTGAGGGAAGCGTGGGATAGCATCAAATGCTTTACTAATGTCTATTGTTGCTAATAGTGTACGTTGAGCTGGTCGTCTGGAGTTGATGTCATCCATGATGTGCTGCGTGAGGTTAGTGAATAATGTCGTGGTTGAGTGGTGAGGTCTGAATCCATGTTAAATAGGCGATAGTGGTATGTGTGGGTTGGTGATTTGTAAGATTAGTCTTTCTGTTACTTTGGAAGCTGTGCACAGTAAAGTAATGGGTCTATAGGAATTTGGTTCTGCTGGATTTTTGTTTGGTTTAAGTAGTGTATTAATTTTACCTTGTTTCCATATATTAGGAATAATAGAGTGTTGGTATGAATATGTGCTGATGTTTGTGAGAGCTAGTATTTTCTGTTGGTCCAAGTGTTTAAGGTGTATGTTAGATATGTTGTCTTGTCCAGTAGCCTTCATATTCTTAATGTTTTTGATGATCTTCGTGGTCTGGTCGGTATTGAAGGGTGTAATGGTCGTGTCGAGTCTGTAGGTTTTCTTGTGTCTGGCTGTTTGTCTGTCTGTAGGTTTTCTTGTGCCTGGCTGTTTGCAGGGCCGGCCCTAGGATTGCTGGCGCCCCGGGCAAGCTGAACTTCGGCGCCCTTACAAGTATAATTTTAAAATTTGTTCACAATGAGGAAAAACTACAAATGTAGGAATAAAGAGTTTATTACAATTAACGATATTCACTCAAAGTACAACTAAACATTCTTAAAATGGAACCATGTATGAAAATATGAGAGACAGTGTTGCCACTTTTGTCTGAGGTAAATCCACAAAAAAATGTAAAAATTCCACAAAGTGGCAACACTGATGAGATATTAAAGGATGGCAGCGCTGCCAGGCGTATGTAATTTGTGCTCAACGCTCACCTACGCGGCCACATCAACCCATGTGACATGTCATCCCATGTCGGGCCAAGCTGACCTTAGCTTTACTGGTAGTCTGGTACTAATGCTATTGGCTAATATAATGTCATAATCCTTGAAAATTTGACTCCACATCAGGAAATTTTCACATTTGACTCTTTTATTTCATTTTATTTTATTTATTTATTTTTCTATTTTTCCCTTTGTATTTGGAAGATCCCAAACACATGACGTGGCGCCCCTTAGCACGTGGCGCCCCGGGCAACTGCCCGAGTTGCCGGTACCTTGAGCCGGCCCTTGGCCTGTTTGTCTGTCTGCATGTTTCTGGTTGTTGTCTCTGTTTAAGTGACTTATTTTTGCGTAGTGATTAACTAGAATGTTAGCTTGTTGTGTATATGTTGGGATTTTATTTTGGCTGTGACAGATAGCCGTGTGTGAAGTGTGAATGCCACTGTTAGAGTGGGTAATGCTGTTTATAGTCTTGTATAGCCTGGATGTATCTGCGGAGTGGTTTAGTGTTGTTGTGAATTCCTAAATGTTTCTGTTTGTTTTTCTTTGAGTTTGTTGTTTATTTCTATGTTGAGGTGTTGTATCTGCTTTTTTATGTCGTCTGTGTGTGGTGTTTGTGTTATGTTTGAGGTTGTTACGTTGCCTTATGAGGTGGGCTATTTCTCTTGTGTAATTTGGGTTGTATTTCCTAATGTTGCCCTTGGGTATGTATTTGTTTGCATTATTGATGATCTGATTAGATGTCTTGAGTGTTGTATTGATGTTTATGATGGGTGTACTGTTTAATGTGGTGAATTGTTCCTCAGTCTGTATTTTGAACTGTTCCCAATCAGCTTTCTTGTAATTTCTGTAAGTGTGCCTATGGCTGTTGGGGCAGAGTGTAGAACGTGTTGTAATGATGATGGGCAGGTGGTCTGATGACAGTTGTTTTTCTGTTCTCCAATGTGTATGTGTTGCTAGTGAGGGGGAACAGAACGTTATGTCTGAGGAGGAGTTTGAGTATCCTGCTTGATGTGGTATGTGTTTATTTTCTTCTGTGTTGTTAAGAATGAAGAGGCTGTTTAGTTGTGTGGCTATGTTGGCGCCTCTGGTGTTGCTTTGGTTGTGCAGGTACCAACTAGTGTCTTTAGCGTTGAAATCTCCTCCTAAAATAACATTAGTGAGAGAGGCAAGATTGTGTAACTGTAGACTGTAATTGGCTGGCACTTGAGGTGAACTATCTGGTGGGATGTAAATGTTGATTAGTGTGGTGCTGTGTTTTGCGCATGTTTTAATGTTAACTGCCTGTATTTCTATCGTGTTATCTGCTTGGATTGTGTTTGTAATGTTTTAAGTGACATCAGTGTAGCTAATGCTTTTACGTATGTAAGTGATGAGTCCACCTCCGTGACCCCCAGTACGATCTTCACGGATCGCCGTGAAATCAGAGATGGTGGGTGTTTTGTGCGTGCGTTTTAGTTTTGTTTCTTGTATAAGTGCTATGTGAATGTTTTGTTTGTGTACGAATTCCCTAAGCTGCATGATTTTGTTTTTGAGACCATCTAAGTTGTACTGTAATATGTTAATATTATACTTCTGTATGTGTCTCATGGTGCTATTGTGTCTATGTCTTTGTGTATGGTGACATGTGCAAATTGTAGTGGGACCTGGATTAGTCTTAATGTCGCCGGGGAGTAAGAGTAGTCCAGGGAGCACGCAATTGCTCCCCGTAAATGAAAAAAATAGCACGCTGAGAATAGGTCCGGCCTCGGGAGCCGATCGGCACTCTGACCGTGCCACGCAACAGGCCGTCGACTGCCAATCTGGCCAACCGTAGACAGCCCGCTGCACGGAGATTTGAGGAAGTTTGTCCACCAGCGCGTTGATGTTTCCGTTTGATGTCGTCTCTTCTTCGCGTTGACGTGGCCTGCGCTGGAGGATACAGTCACTGTTAGAAGCTTCCTCGTCAGCTGCTAACACTTTTTCACTTTGTTCTAGCTAACTGTTCAGAGGTTTTTATAAACAAATCTCATTTTTCTGTTCAAAACGGCTCTTTCTAATTTTAAAATTGATTATTCAAGGAAGGAATATGTTGATTTCTATTTTGCGGCAACAGTTGATGATATTTGTTACTTTATTGATTAATGAAAACGATTTAGCTCTTCAAGTTATAAAAGATTTCTTTCGTAATAATTGATAAATACGAAACACAAAAACATATATGCAAACAGGATGATGATGCTTAGACTACTGAAGTTGATGAAGTTTTCTCTTTCTCATATAATGTATTGACGTAATACTGTAAATACTGTATATTTCAAGTTTCTGCATAAATAAACGTCTTAATTAGGCAAATTGGTGTGCATTTTTTTGTTTATTTCTTAGATAGAGTAGATAGGGAAGCCATTCAAGTGATCATTCCATAGATTAAGATCGGTCAAGCAGACCAAATTCGAATACATTATCAGTACCTTCACATATGATTGATTCAGACGGTGCGCTTTCTGACATTGAAAATTCCCCTACACCCATTTTTCCGCCTACCCCGCGCACTTCAAACATATTTCCAAACACGCAAACTTCAGATCAAGCACACGCTAACATGTCTCAAACCGCTTCCCTAGCATACATTAACTTAGGTAGCCTTGTAAACCTTCCCCATCATGTCCGACTTTCTAATTGAACCATAGATAATAACTTCGGTGAACCACGTGTAAGACCTTGGATTGAGTCTCTAGAACAGCATTTCTTACGTGAAAACATTACAGATGATGATATAAAGATTAGGGAAGCTAAAAGGTTCATTGACCCTAAAGAGGGGAATGCCCATGATACAGTTACATACGTCCCATCCATTAGCGAAGCAACAACTTGGAACAATTTTAAAAAACACTTATTAGAATTTTTCAAAATAACACTCGCATAACCTTTGACACGTTAGAAGCTGTCTTCCAAGCTAAATGGAAGAAAGAAGAACATGAGGATTTAAATAATTTTATTACACGAACACAAACTCGTAGGAGAAGCCCTCCGAGCCGCAGAAAATGCATGCGACATTACATTCACTTCAAAGCAAAGAAACCTAATAGTAGCAACATCCATTTACCAAAACCTACCCGTAGCACCTAGAAAGAAATTTCAAGAGTGTATAAATATTGACAAACCAATAAGTGAAGCCATAAATAGAATAAAAGAACATTACCCAGACTTAGCGAGCCAGAACTACCGGAAGTGTGGCGCCCGAGAAAAATGTGCTCACAAAGCCCCCTGTAGGGTACAGGCCCCACTTCCAGAGATTAAATCACTAACGTTCACGAAAGCCTTCCAATTCTCAGAAACCAGTTAGTTCTCAGCCTCACCAAATAGATCACGACCACAAGGTCAACCATACTATTACCCCATGTCCAGACCCCAATATAATCAGCAAAGTCGGATGGTTCGGTACGTAGAAGTACCCGATGAAGAATCAGTTTACCCAGAGTACACTTTTCAAGAAGACCCTCCAGTGTATGGTAAACCAGTTGTATATGACTCAGGTCCTCCTATAGATGTCAGTTCAAGTTCTTTTTCAGATCCATCAAGATTATAAGTGCGAACCTACTGATTTAATAATAAATTGCAGCACAGATAACAGAGATTTAACCGCTTTCCTAGATACAAAAGCACATGCGACATTAATTAAGAAACAATGTGCAGATGAGTTACTAGAGAGTACAGATTATAAATATGAAATTAAGGCACCTTCCTGCCAACTCAGAGGAGTTACAGGCACACCCCTACCTACATATGGTGAAATTGAATTATATTTAGAAGTTGGTAAAGCAGTATATACCGCAAAATGTTGTATTGTGGATGCAGTCGCCACCTTTCAGACAGATATCTTACTACGTATGGATTTCTTCAACCGGAATCAATGGGAAATTTACCCAGCCAGAAAATTAGTTAAGTATAGAAATAGAACACACCCTCTCCATGAGAATAATAGACAGGTGCCGCACGTTCAGCCTAATGCTAGCAGAATCAGTTTAGTTCGGATTTCCGATAGAAATAGGAAACCCACTCCAGTTTATAGCAGTTCAAGTCAGTCAGTTTCCAGTCAATCAGTTTCCAGACAGTCAGTTTCCAGTCATTCAGTTTCCAGTCAGCCAGTTTCCAGTCAGCCAGTTTCAGTTAACTCAGCAGTTGAGATTCAAAATCCAACTGAAACGATTTTTTAGCAATAAGGCAAATTCTAATCACCTAACCAGAGTCAGATTCACAATTTTTCATATGCCCTACAGAGCATATAACAGTAGCACCTTATGAGAAGATTTGTTTCCTAGCAAGAGTAGTAAACGGTCAAGGAAAACTATTAGAGTCAGATCGTACTCTTATTACAGAGAAAAGTAATTTCAAGAGAGATGTTCTTATTGCCCAAGTTCTTAGTCATAGTCAGAATTCAGCTATCCCTGTTGTTTGTTTAAACAAAGGAAAAAGCCCTATTGAGTTAACTTCAAATCAGAGAATAAGAACTGTTTTCACAGTAGAAAAAAATTCAGATTTCCCCCCAGTACTATAAATCGTGTTTCCAGTTCCTTAGAGTTAAACCCTTCAGTATTAAAAGAAGAATATAAGAAATGTCTGGAGCACTCCCTTTAGGAGTCACCAGCCTTACAGGATCCCAAACTAATGGAATCACCTCTAGGCCGAACTAATTTGGTCCCTTTCGAAATCAAGCTGGAACCCAATTCCAAACTCATCTTCATTCATCCCTATAGAGTTCCATATTCCCAATTAGTAACTGTTGAGGAACACATCAAGGACATGTTGGAGTAGGATGTCATTCAGCCTTCAGCTAGTCCCTGGTCCGCTCCTATGATTCTTGTTTCCAAAACGGACGGAACATCTCGCCTTTGTTTCCATATTAGACGCCTAAACCACATAAGCATCCCAGACCGTTTCTCTCTTCCAAACATGCAGGAAACAATTCTGAACTTAGGGAGAGCTAACTTTTTTCATCCCTCGATTTAACATCCGGTTATTGGCAAATGGTGGTCAGTCCTGATTCTCGGGCATTGAATGCTTTCTCCACGAACCGAGGCCATTACGAATTCCAGGTTTTATCTTTCGGAGTCCGAAATGGGCCTGCTAATTTCTCAAGGTTCATGAATATAGTCCTTTCCGACCTATTAGGTGTCGAAGCTCTTGCCTATCTTGATGATATTATAGTTTATAGTTCAGATACAAACACACACTTTCAACATCTTCAGAATGTGCCATCACGCTTGAGAAAAGCACACCTTAAACTGAAACTTGCAAAGTGCAACTTTTTACAGGAATCCCTGGTATACTTAAGAGTTCAACTATCATCCACTGGAATTAAACCTGATCCAGCCAAACGTGAAGCTCTGGAAAGGTACCCTATACCTAAAACCATCGACGTCGCTCGTGCATTTATTGGATTTGTCGGATTCTATCGAAATTTTATCCCCCAATTTTCAAACATTGCTAAACCCATTACTAACTTGTTCCAGAAAAATGCTAACTTTAATTGGGAATCTGATCACCAACATGCTTTTGAAACGTTAATCGGTAAACTAACTTGTCATCCCATCCTCTAATATCCCGATTACACCAAACCTTTTGCCATAGCCACGGATGCTTCCTCCTATGGACTAGGAGCGCCGTTCTACTACAGGACGTAGATGATGTGGAATTACCCATTGTTATGCCAGTCAGCTTCTCTCTGGACCTCAACGGAATTATTCCACTACAGACTCAGAGGCCCTAGCTGTATATTGGGCTTTGAAAAAATTCCGAAATATCGTCTACGGCTACGATGTAACCATCAAAACTGACCATAAGCCACTCATGTATCTCTTCAAGGACAAGCTAATTGACGGACGGTTGAGTAGATGGGCTCTGTTGAGTCAGGACTTTGCGGCAAAAATCGTATACAAACCAGGAAGACTTCAAGTTATTTCAGACGGATTGTCGAGACTCAAGCCCGACACCCAAGTGAATAAGATAGAAACTCTTCTGTGTTCGACCACGAATGTCTGCAATACTCCCAACAACAGGACAAACACACTCAGAACCTTCGGGCTCGTCTGGAACAGGAGGAACCATCGAAGGTAAAAGAACAGTACAACCTAAAAGATGGGCATGTACATTTTGGGAACGAAGATGGAAACGACCTCGTGGAAATACCAAAGGATCTCGTAGATATAGCCATCGGACTTTGTTACGACTCACCTTTGTATGGCCACATGGGGCTCGATCGCACTATCAAGAGTCTTCTGGAGCTTTACCATTTTTCGAAAATGAACAAAAAGGTACATGAATACATCGCTGAATGCCCGTCTTGTTTAAAACATAAAGGCAACGTACCGTCCACAGCTCCCATGCATAAATATCTAGTATGCCAACGGCCCTGGCAAAGAACTGGAATGGACATACTACGACCATTCTCCAAAACATCAAAGGGAAACCAGTACATCATTGTGTTTACGGACCACTTCTCGCGTTACAGTGAAGTAGTTGCCATTCCAAAGCAGACCTCGGAAACTGTGCAAGAGCCCTAGTGGAACGCGTCATCCAAAATCATGCTACTCCTTCCATCCTAATTTCGGATAACGCCCTTAGTTTCACTTCCAAACTGTTCGAGTCACTCTGTAACATGTGCAAACTTAAAAAACACACATTGTGGCATACCATCCGCAGGCAAACAGTTTAGTGGAAAGGCACAATCAGAATATCTTAGAAGCCCTTCACCATGTTGCCGATGCATCCTCCCGTACAGGGGATGATTCCCCCCCCCATGGTTCAAACAGCCATCAACAACGGCTATAACGTGTCCATCGGGGATACCCCTGATTTCGTCCTATTTCACTACAACAAACGCTACCTTTTGATTTTTCCTGACGAAATCGACCCGCAGTTCTAACACCATCCGAGATGGCAGAAGCAACTCAGCAACTAGTTGAACGATCTTTTAAAATTTTTGACATAATCCTATATGCTCTCGACCAACGAAACCAACAAGTGGAGCAAGAGTAACATAGGCGTCATCCTCGTCAACGGACTATAATCGTCGGAATGCGATGTTATATAAAGAGCGTGAAATCGCCAAGTGCTCATCGAAAATTATACCCAAAATAGGATTGCCCATATAGGATTGTGAAAAACCTCGGAAAGAACCGTTACGAAATCCTTGACCTCTGATAATTTGAAGATAGCTGCCGAACAACACCTTCCCAAAAAACATCTGCCAGGCGTTCGAGCCGCCTACTCTTCGAAAGATCAAGGTATTAAAAATCCAGCAGGGACCACAAAACCGAAGAGGTCACCGCGGAAACCACTACCTCTGGCGAAGATTGGTACCTCGTAATACCACCAGTACTCGAGCCAATCTCTGAACAAGAAGAGATCCCAGAACCGAGAGTCCCATCGGAACCAGACCCTGGAGAAACCCCTTCCAGAGGATCACTCAGTAGAACTTCACCATCTCCTCCAACTCCACCATCTCCTCCAACTCCACCCTCACCGGTTGATAACACAGCTCAACAAAAAAAAAAAAATTTTCGTTGCCAAGGAAATTCGTACGAATTTAGGGTATTTTGGGGTTGCTGAATTCCAAAATGGAAGTAGTTTTTCCGATTTGGCTCTAGTTCTTGAGATAATGAATACCCTCAATTAATAGGAAACGTAACCATAACGCGTGCATATGGGAAACTACCGGAACATTCTAGATGGTGAGACACGCGAATATTCTTAGTGTTTACTCCGCGATCATTCTAGAATATTCCCCCTCCGTATATAAGTCATCGGCCACCCAACCAGTAGTCAATTGACAGTCGGCAGTGGAGCGGTACGTGTTGTCTGTTGTGTTTTTCGTGTTTCTCGTCCGTGTAATGTATTTGTATACATGTACTTAGTGTACATAAGTCAATATGAAATGAACTTAAACAATCCTAATGTATTCTGCTACATTTGCGGCGAATACACTCTGCAAAAACAAAGAAAAAACATCACAGACTTTGTAAAGCAAGCTTATCTTGCGTATTTTGGCGTGGCGCTTGGAGACCAAGACAAGTCATGGGCTCCCCATAAGGTTTGCAAAACCTGTGCAGAATGCTTACGACAGTGGAAAAATCGAGAAATGAAAAGTTTAAACTTCGGTGTGCCTATGGTGTGGCGAGAGCCGAAAAACCACCACGACGATTGTTATTTCTGTGTGGTTAATGTGAAAGGTTTCAATCGATACAAGAAACTCAAGTGGGATTATCCCAATTTGGAATCAGCAAGGCGACCTGTGTCACACAGCGAAGACGTTCCCATACCAGTGTTTACCACACTGCCCGACCTTCCGTTGTCAGAATTTGAAGAAATTCAGGACTTAGTTGGTAGTAGTGGAAGTGACTATGAAGGAAGCATTTCAACACCTCAGCAGTTCTCCCAAGACGAACTCAATGATCTGATACGGGACCTCAGTCTGTCAAAGCAAGCATCTGAACTTTTAGCATCCAGACTAAAAGAAAAGAACTGTCTACAGCCAGAAGCTAAAATAACAGGTTATCGGACAAGAGAGGCGGGACTTCTTCCTTACTTCAGCCAAGATGAAGAACTTGTATACTGCAATAACATCCCTGGAATTGTTCTTCAAATGGGACTGGAATATCGACCAGGAGATTGGCGGCTTTTTATAGACAGCTCCAGTAGAAGCTTGAAATGTGTTTTATTGCACAATGGTAACCGATATGCATCTCTTCCAATTGCTCACTCAACAAAACTTAAAGAAGAATATGAAAATATCAAAATGGTCCTGCAGAAACTCTGCTATCATGCCTATTTGTGTTGATCTAAAGATGGTAAACTTCTTGCTTGGGCAGCAAAGTGGATATACGAAGTACCCTTGTTTCATCTGTTTATGGGATAGTAGGGCAAGGCAAGATCATTGGAAAAAAGTGACATGGCCTTCAAGAGAAAACATGACTGTAGGTGCAGCGAACATCATTAACGAGCCTTTGGTTGACGGAAAAAATCATCCTCCCACCACTTCATATCAAGCTGGGACTAATGAAACAATTTGTTAAGGCCTTGGACAAAGATGGCGATTGCTTCAAATACATTTGTAGATCGTTCCCTGGACTAAGTATGGAAAAACTAAAAGCTGGAATCTTTGATGGCCCTCAAATCCTTACACTTATCAAGGATTCTAATTTCATAAAATTTATGAATGGTGTTGAAGCTTCTGCCTGGTGCAGTTATGTCTCAGTTGTCAAGAACTTCTTGGGTAACCACAAAGCAGACAATTATGAAGAACTGGTGCAAAACATGCTCACAAACTTTGAAAAGTTGGGTACTAATATGAGCATAAAGGTACACTTTCTCCATAGCCACTTACACAGATTTCCGGATAATCTTGGTGATTTTAGCTAGGAACAAGGGGAGAGGTTTCATCAAGATATCAAGGTGATGGAGGAAAGGTATCAAGGCAGATGGGACAGACACATGATGGCAGACTATTGCTGGAACCTCCAACGTGATTGTCCTGATAACCCACATAAAAGAGAATCGTACAAACAGAGATTTACTATACATTAATTGCAATTATGCGAATCAGCTTACTGTGTTTATCTGTTATTATACCGAATAAAATGCCATTATGATTTCATGTGTTTACTTTTGTATGATTTGAGACAATTTCAATGCGATTTGTAAGTAGGCTCCGCCTGAACATTAAATTTTTTGCATTTTTACGTGTTTCAATGGGGTACCAATTATCTCATAAATTAGAGCCAATCTAGCAAAACCGATGTCATATTCGGAATCAGCACCACAAAGTTACCCCAAAATCACTCTAATATGATTGGCAATAAAATGAGTGTTGACCAGTGTAATCGACGCACGGATCCTAATGCAAATGCATCAACCACGTGAACTAGAACCTTCACGAAAAAAACGAACACACTCAGAATCCGAGCTTAATGTTCGACCCCTACTACCACCTAAGCGAGGCCGACCACTCCGCTCACAAACACAAACATTTACACGACCACAAATATCTACACGACCACCAACAGCTCCGTATAATTTAAGACGTAGATATGAATAAAATTGTTTCCCATATAATATTGAGATTACAATTAACAACTCGTACCCCTTTCTCTCTGAAACTAAATTCAAACCTACTATAAAAATCTTGAATTCTGCCATGAACATAACCGGTGACCATCCTACCCGTACTTCATGCCCCTAAATGGAATGATCAATCGAGTCGTTTATAAAAAAATTTCGGATGATAACCAGAATAACCCTTTACAAATATTGTAACCAGTAACAATTATTTACCAACATCTGCCGTCAGTATTACTATTGTATGTGCTATTATCCTCGGTATATTTGGAGTGAAAAGACTATTCTGGTAATGGCCAAGAAAAAGAAAAATTGTACTATGTCAAACTATTTATTCACGGCCAAGAGTGGGTCCTCATACTGCCTGAATTAGACTTAACCACCCCGACTTATGTTGTGTATATAAATCTGTATTATAAAAAAAATTAATTATCATCTAGTTAAAATTAGTTAGGATGTTATATTATTGTATTAATATCATTGTAGAGGAAAGAGCCCTGTAAAAATGAACAATGAATAAGTCCTATTTTCATATTTTTATATTCATATAATTTTTATATTCATATATATTTATATTCATATAATACTTATATTCTTATGTATGTACGTTCTTATATTAATTTTTACATATAGAGTCCAAATTCGCATAATGCTGATGAAGTTCGGATAAAATTTTTGATTCGCTTTCTGTTTTATTTCTGCTGAATAATTGGTGAATTATTTTTTAAAATTACATAATCATTTTTTTAGATTTAGTTTAATAATGTAATCTTGTTAAATTCTGCAATGCTCGTTTTCTGTATACATTCTCTCTTCGTTGTAAAAGATGAAGTCATGTGTTGCTTAACTTTTAATTTTAAATCATAAGCATTTAATTTTTGCTCATATGCATGTTTAATTGTAATTCATAATAAAATGCATATTTCATTTTCCATTTTTAGTTAATTCGGCAGATCATAACATCAGATCTGTCAATATACGGTTTAAAACAAAAATATGGCTTTATCTTCAAATATCTTGCTTATCTCTAGATATTGCTACAGCTAAAATATTTACCTTATCTTTAAATATTTTGCAAAATAAATCAGTCTATTGAGAATAAAAAACAAAAACAGGTCAGCATTAAATAATAATGATGTCATTAAAAATTTCAGCGCCTCGGTGGTGTAGTGGTTAGCGTCGCTGACTACGAATCCATCGGCCTTGGGTTCGAGACCCGTTGACGGCAGTCGGCACGCAGCAAAACCCAGCTGTTCATCCTTCCACACAATAAAAAAAAAGTGGTTGGTAGATAAAAGGGTACCCTAGGTAGCCTAGTGGTTAAGACGCTGGACTGCTGGTGTGGCGTGGTTTGGATTCAGATCTACAGAAGCTAAGGCTAACAAAGACCCTAAGATCCACTCTAAGGTTAGCCCGAGAGAAAGGAAAGAGTAGGGGTTAAGAGAAGAAAATAAGGGGTTAAGTAAGTAGCAACACCTATCACTCGTGGGTTAACATTCATTCAGAAAAAGATAAAAAAGACTCACCATCATCATCCGCGGCCACTGCCGACAAGTCAGAAAAATAGTCGGAGAGAATAGGAAAGGGGTGAAAGATGAAAAGACGTAAAATAAGAACACTTACAAACCATGCAAACACAGTCTTAACTCACAGTCACACCATGCAAACTACAGACATGCAAGTAAAGAGAGTTACATACATGCAAGTAAGGAGAGGATAAGAAAAAAAAAAGTAGGTAAAGTTCAACAAAAAGTGGGTTAGTTTACTCTACAAGCTACATCTACGTTCATGTTAGTTTAACTTTTTTTTTGTATTGCTGGCATCACACGCTGGCATGTCACAAGCTGGCATTAATCGTCAACAGACTCATCCTCGACCACCACCCCCAGAGCTCCTGTTACTAATTTTTTTTTTATTTTAAACAACGTTAATATTTTTAAAATGCCTATCTAAACGGTTCTTAAACATATTAACGCTGGTAGAGTGAACGACTGACGCGGGAAGATTATTCCATTTATCAATTACTTTAAACGTAAAGAAGTTTTTAGCGATATTAGTAATGAAACGTCTGCCACGCAACTTAAATCCGTTATTACGAGTATTGCTATTATCGAAAGAGAAGAGTTTGTCAAAATTTACGTTATCAATGTTATTAACGATTTTGAAAACTTCAATAAGCTCCCCCCTTATTCCCTTAATCTCTTAGTTTCGAGTGAATGCAAGTCTAACACTTTAATCCTATCTTCATAAGGCTTGTTGCGCAATGACGGAATTAGTTTCGTGGCACGACGCTGAACCCTTTCTAACCTATCAATATCGTCACGCAAATACGGGCACCAAAACTGAACTGCATATTCTAAGTGAGGCCTGAATAGGGACTTGTAAAGGGGCAATATAATATCCTTCGATTTAAATTCGAAATTACGCGCTATGAAGCCTAACATCCTATTAGCTTTTACGCAAGACTCCAGGCACTGGTTCCTAACTTTTAAATCCTTAGATACGCGTACGCCTAAATCTAATTTCTCCTCAACGCTCGCTAACTCTCTATCATCCATCGTGTACGTGTAATTATTGTTACGAGAACCTATATGCAAAACTTTACACTTGTTTACGTTAAATTGCATCTGCCACTTATCCGTCCACTCCATAATCCTATTTACATCGTCTTGGAGCCTATTTCTATCGTCCTCGTTAACAACCTTACCGCCTATTTTAGTATCGTCCGCGAATTTTGACACGTTACTAGTCAATCCTACATCTATGTCGTTAATGTAAATTACGAATAGCAATGGGCCTAACACTGAACCCTGTGCGACACCGCTACCTACATCCAACCACCCCGATTCACTACCATTAACAACGACCCTCTGTCTCCTAGCACGAAGCCATTCCTCTAACCAGTTAGCTACCTGACCGCGTATACGGTGCGCTTTAACCTTCGCAATTAATCTTCTATGCGGAACTGTATCGAACACCTTTTTAAAATCTAAATAAATGACGTCAGCCGCTCTATGCCTATCGTATTCGCGCACTATTTCGTTATAAAATTCTAACAAATTAGTTAAACAAGATCTATGACGTCGAAACCCATGCTGACTACTATTAATCAAATCTCTAATTTCTAAGTGATCGATGATACGATCACTCACTACGGATTCCAAAAGTTTACCTATAATTGACGTTAAGCTAATGGGCCTATAATTACTAGGTACCGTGCGGTCGCATTTTTTAAAAATGGGCGTGACGTTAGCTAATTTGAAGGCTTCAGGAATAATCCCCGTTTCCAGTGACTGATTAAAAATCTTCGTTAAGAGGCCTGCGATAACTTCTTTGAAATCTTTCAAATGACTGGGATAAAAAGCGTCAGGGCCTGGAGCCTTGCTAACTTTTAGCCTATCGATATAATGCGCAATCTCACCCTCGTAAACAATTATTTCATCAAAATAGTCTCGCTACTAAATGGAACGATATTGTCCATGTCGGGGACATTATTTACGTCTTTTACGGTAAAAGCTGTCGCAAAAAAGTTATTGAAAATACCCGCCATCACCTGAGCGTCAGAAGCCAAAGCGCCGTTAACATCCACTAGAGGGCCTATGTTATCTTTTATCGGCTTACGATTATTGACGTATTCAAAAAACTTTTTTGGATTATGTTTACGATCCGCAGGTATAAGTATCTCTAAATTACGCTTAGCATTCCTAACTGATCTTTTAACCTGACGTCTAAGCTCGATATATCTATTAAAGTTAGCTGCCGTGCCATTGCGCTTATTAAGTCTATATGCTCTGTTACGCTCGATTATGAACTCGCCTATTTCCCTAGTCCACCACTTGGGGCTACCATGATTCCTAGCGGGCTTGGGCCTACGAGGAATAAACTCCCTTTCAATATTCATTAAACTTTCTTTAAACGCCTCCCAATGCAAATTTGTGTCATTACCCATAAATAAGTTATCCCAGTCCACTACTCTCATCCTATCCGCAAAACTTTCAAAATTAGCCCTACGAAAATCAGGGACTTCTATTACGTTATTATCCTTAGTGTTTTCTATCGATAACTTAAACCTAAGAATTTGATGATCACTACATCCTAAACTCTCGCCTACTTCTAAACTATAGACTATATTTTCGCCTTTCGTCATCACCAAATCTAAAATATTGTCACCGCGCGTTGGTTCGGTAACTATCTGTCGTAAAAAATTATTCTCCATGAACTCAATCAATCTCAAACCCTCCTCATTACCAGTAAAAGTCTCGTAATTAACATTAGAGCAGTTAAAGTCTCCGACAATTATACTATTCCGATTGTCAATAAAATTACCAAGAAGTAAGTAAAATCTAGTATCGGTGTCGAAGGGTTGAATGGTAGGTCTATAAACAAGAAAATTAAAACTAATACTACGCGCTCTAACTTCACGTTAAACTGTAGGTCTAAGGTGGAGTGAAAAGCTTGACCTTCGTCAAAATGAACAATTCGGGCGAAAGCTAACCAAAGGCTATAAACCTGTAAAATTTCTTCAATGTTCATTATGATTTTCTGATCTAACTTAGAGGCTGAGCACTACCTGTAACATTTTAGCAGCAAACTACAGTAAGAGAATATCTTTATCTTCTCCTTCGAGCCTTGCTCTCTTCAGAGAACTTAGTCTTAAATAGAGAAAAATAATTTCCCTTTACGTTACAAGACGAATTGGGGAACCTTCAGAGAATTTATTAAGCTCCACAGAATCCTCCGATTCACTACAAGAAGAAATCGGAGAGCAGTATAAGAGAAACTACTGCGATTCCCTATACAGTACAAGCTACTCCAGAGTAACTAATCCGTTGCTGCCACCTAACCAGAACCCCCGTCAACTTCGAACCGATCAAGGCCATAGACGGATGGGTTAACATAATTACATATGTATAAGATATAGGGTGTCCATAAATGATTACCCTGATTAAAGCATGCTATAACTTTTAAATAAACACTCGTATTCAAACACAAATCATAAGTAGATAAACATACAATGTTTTGACACATAGTTTATGAACTTAATAAGCTTCCACATGTGCACCCCTAGTGGCACGTAAAATGTCTAAACGGTATTCACACTCACGCCACACATTTTCCAACAATTGTGGGATAACTGTTGCAATTGCATCCGTAATGCGTTCTCGCAATGTCCTGATATCTGGAACAACTGTTGCATAAACCAAATCTTTAACATGACCCCAGAGAAAGAAATCCAGCGGGGTAGTGTCTGGTGATCTTGGGGGCCATGGGATTGGCCCGTCCCTGCCAATCCATTGATTTGGAAATGTTGCGTCGAGAGTTTCACGAACATGCGCCCAATGAGGGGGGTGCCCCATCTTGTTGGAAGATGACAGTTGGCTGCCTGTCCTGCAGCTGGGGGATGACGTAATTGGTGAACATATCCGGTAGGGTGTGTCAATTTTGTCTACTTTTTTCAAATCAATTTTGGTCGTGAAAATAGTGTCTTTTCATGTCAAAACTTGAAATTGGCCAACCAAAATGAAATAAAATAACCCTTACCTACATCAAGTTTACCTTAAAGTTTCAGAAATTGACTCTTTTACTAAATAATAGGACATAAATTGATTAACTATTCATCTGTCACAGAATTATCCCACTGATCGCATATGGAGTGTTTTCAAGGTCATATAGTTCTCGTACAATGTACAAGTCACAACATGAATAGAACTGTCCCTCACTCTCAGTCCTCAGCAGGATTGCCGAAGTTGGTACTAACGTACCAAATTTGGTACTTTCAACCCTCTCTGGTACTTTTGGTACGACTTTCATAAAATTTGGTACTATTTGAGCATTTTACTAAATGAAATACTATTCATTTTGATTTTATACAGAGACGAATGCCAGGCACTTAGCTAGCTTCATATTTCTCCTAACTTTCTTTTTTAGCGCTTTTTAGGCACTATTTTAATCTAGCGCCATTTGAAAATCTCATGCAAAACGATTTCATACGATTTTAAAAATACCGTGACGTGTGACTCATCACTCATTTGGCGGCAGTTCGTTGTCGGCAGTCAGCACGTTAGGCTGAGGCACTTACATCTGTTAGTGGCTGAATTTTCATAGTATTTGAAATTTATTTTCCGATTAGAAACTTTAACAAGTGTTTTCTGAGTGAACCCTTTTTACAATGAGCGGTAAAAGAAATGTAGAGGATACATCTGCTGATTCAGACAGTAGTGATAAAACTACGCCAGTGACGCCACCCAAAAAAGCACGGAGCCATGTTTATGAACATAAATTCCAAGAGAGGTGGTTACATGATGAAGGATTTCGCTCTTGGATAGATAGAAGTAAAGATAATAAGAACAAAGCATTTTGTAATTTGTGCAAGTGTGAAGTAGCAGGTAGTGTATCATTACTTGAAAGACATAGGAAGACTGAAAAGCACTTGAAACATACCAGAGTGAAAAGTCAGAATAAGAAAGTGACAGACTTTTTCAACCTTGTGTATCTCTATTTTTAAAGAAGCAAGTTGCATCCTCAGAATTGAAGCTCTGTACCTTTGTTGCAGAACATAATCTAACAATTGCTATAATGGACCATTTACCTGGGCTTGTTGCGAACGTTTGTCCCGATTCTAAAATTGGGAGTGAACTGAAATATGCCAGAACAAAGGCAACAGGTCTTATAAAAAATGTTTCAGAGATTCTAATTTTACAAATGTTGTGTCTAATTTAAAGATCACTAAATTTTCTTTAATTATTGGTGAGTCAACTGATAACTCAACTCTTAAACACCTTGTGATTATAGCTCGCTTTTACGACAAAAGCATTCAGAAGACTTGCGATAAATTTTTAACTTTATCAGAAGTCCGTGACGCCACGGCACAAGGCATATATAAATCCATAGAAATTTTTTTTGATAAAAATAGTATTCCTTTTGAAAATTTAATTGGGTATGCGAGCGATAATGCATCCGTAATGATGGGAGAAAAAGGAGGTGTTCAAGCTCTATTAAAGAAAGAAGTGCCAAATCTTTTTGTGCAGAGTTGTGTATGCCATTCAATGCATTTATTTGCATCAAATGCATGTAAAGAATTGCCAAATTACCTTGAAGAATTGACTAGGGATATTTATTCATATATTTCCAACAGCCCCAAACGAGTATCTGAATATGCTGATTTTCAAAAATTTACTGAAACTAAACCTCATAAGATTTTACACCCAAGTTGCACTCGCTGGCTTTCATTAGAAGAAGTGGTGAGGAGACTTTTAGAACAGTGGCCTGCACTCACATTATATTTCACTTCGGCAGCACTTGAAGTCAGCGACGTGCACTCAGGGTAGGCAAGGTAGGCAGTGCCTGCCCTAGCATAAAATCTAAAAATGCAAAAAAGTAACTTTTTTCGTTATTTAAACTTCATTCTTTCAGTTCCTTAATGCTTTCTCTTAAAATACATACAAATTTCATGCTAATTCTGTATGTAGCATTATGTGTAATGCTGAAGCAGGCACATATTGCTATGCTTTTTATCCTGCATATAAATTATAATGCTAAATTCTTCGTAGCGCGTGCCATCAATCCAAGCTTTTTCCTTTAAAACAATAGGAAATAAAAGCAATTTTTAACCTGCCTACGAAGCAACCCATGGGCCGGGCGTATGATGTAGCGACGTGGCAACGCTACAAATAATGTAAGTAAATACTTATATAACTAAAATTTTATTTTGAACTTTTAAATATTTTTATTAATTACCGGGATATTAGTTGGTATAAAATAGCTATGAAATTCTGACCAGTTTTATTAAGTTGAGTAACAATGCGATGCATGCCTAATTTCTATATTTCAATGGTAATTATTGTTAATACAGTTTTCAGACCCTTTGTTTGGCAATTGATTTTATTAGTGCCTACTGCCTACCCTGAGTTATTACGCACCGCACGTCCCTGCCGGAGGTTGAAGTTGAAGATGGTATGGCTAAAGCTTCTTCAATTTTAGAAGCATTGCGCAACCCTATAATCAAAATGTGCTATGCCTTTTTAGCATTTATCTTGCCTACTGTAAATAAGATTAATTTAGAATTTCAAGCAGCATCATTCAGGATTCATAAATTGCGTAGTTCTCTCAACAACAGTGTCAAGGCCATTCTTAGTAATTTCACTAAAAAAGAGATAATAAAAAATAAAGAAATATCTAACATCAATACTTGTAGTCCTTCAAGTTATCTTAATCTAGGTGACATATACCGTGAAGGTAGAGTAGAAAGTACTTATTTGGAGCACTCTTCTACTATTCCAAAGAAAGATCTTGATGAATTTCAACTTAAAACTTAAAACTTTTATGTAACATTATCAATGGAAATGTACAGGCGTTTCATATCATCTAATATGTTTACTAATTTAGAATTACTTGAAGCGCTAGATCCTTCAAATGTTAGTGAAGGAAAGTCTAGCTCTATAATTCCTTTAGCAGTAAAGTTCCCCAATATCATTTGTGAAGAAGAGTATGAAGAACTAAACAAAGAATGGCGAAAATTAATTGTTTATGATATGCCACGTTCATGTGATAAGGTAAAAGAACCTGAGAAATATTGGAATGCAGTTTCTATGGAAAAATGTGGTGATCAACCACGTTTTTCCAATTTTATCAAAATTGATGCTAAACCTTATGTCTTTACCTCATTTATCCGCTGCTGCTGAAAGAATATTTTCGCGAGTGACCAATATTAAAACAAAAAATAGGTCTCGACTTAAAACAGAGACACTCAATGGGTTACTGCATAGCAAAAATTTGTTAGAAGTTACTGAATGTAAAACATGGCAAACCCTCAAAGCCTGGTTGAAAAAGTAACAAACAAAGCATGGTGTATGAATGAGCGATTAGAAGACATGGAAATGGCTGAATTCTAATAAAGGTAGGTTGTTTCTATGCATTTTAAATATTTGGTACTATTTTAGGATTTTTTGGTACGTTTTACCATCTTCATTTGGTACTATTTGGAAAACTTCAGTGGCAACCCTGGTCCTCAGTTGCCTCTTAGATGTCATAGACGGTGGTTTGCTGTTATTGCTCTTGTACCTACTTCATAGTTATTCTACTAGACGAATACTACAGTTTAACTGTAAGTATGGATAATTGATTATTACAATTATTTATTATTATCATATTCTTCTGTCTAATTATGTTGTAATCCCATGAAATATTTTTTTATTGAATTTTAGAACATCGAATGACTAAACTTTGAAACATCGTAATTGATATAAAATACTTAAATGTTTTTCTTCCTTTTCAGATATTCCTAAGATGCCAAAATTGAAGACAAGAGGTCAGTCATCATGTCACTTGAGCCTGTTAGTCGGTACAGGAAAGTAGCTTCCCGTATCAGAACTACCAACAGTGCGAGACATGCTGAGACTAGGGCTACTCCTTCGTGAACAAAATACAAAGGATAGAAGGAACTACACAGAGAAAGAGCTCATAAGGGACATGATTCCCCCTCTTCTGCATCAGTGAAAAAAAGCTAATGTGTTATTCAAACCACTTGTACTCAATCAGTATAGAACTATTGAGTTAAAATTAACAAAGCTGTGGCACAAAGCAGTTGAGACATCACTTGGTAAAGGAAAACTAGCAAAGAAAAATAAATTTCTGCACAAACTTGATACTCTTCTTGACATTTTTAACTGCCAGTGTCCCATAGAGTTGTGTTCTGAAGCCAATTGTTCTCCCTCATGCAGAAGAGAACCTCACCCTCACATTGATTGTCGCTGTCCTCGTGAGAAGAAGATCCCTGTTTTGGAGCTGGCTTTCATAAAGGCGCAGAGAACAAAGGCAGGAGGCCAAGGAAGTATGCAGATTGGTTCGGCAGATTATTCAGAAACCAAAAAACAGATTGTTATTGCTAAGAAAAAAGAGAAAATCCGAGAGAGGGAAGAAAGGAAGAAAAAGAAGAGTGAAGAAGTCACCGAAAGAGATAAAGAGCTCTATCAAGAGGTTTCTCACTTCTTTGAAAGCTCTTCAGATGAACAGAAAGAAGCAACATTAGATGATAGCTCCAAAATGCCATCTGAACCTTCGCCGAAGAGAATGAAATACAACACTAAAGACATCTCAAACATTGCCCTTGCCAGTATTCGCCACCATACGGGGCTACGAGAGACTGCAGAGATTGCCACTGCCGCTTGGATAGATGCAGGCCTCATCAGCCGAGAGGATACATCCTTAGTGATAGATCATAATAAGATAAGAAGAGCACAAGAAAAAATAATGAAGGAAATATCTGATCAGCATGAAAAAGATTTGGAGGAGGAAGGTCTCTCTTGCCTTTTGTTTGATGGAAGAAGAGACGACACAAAAGTTCTCCTAGAGGTAGAGGGAATGGACAGAAAGTTTCCCGGTCTCATCAAAGAAGAACACTACTCTTTGTGTTCCGAACCTGGTGTCCGTTATTTGTTTCACTTTGTTCCTGAAGCAGAAGTAGAAGGCAAGAAACATGCAGAGGCAATTGCTGATCAAATAATATGTTGGCTTCAAGAAAGAAGACTTGACAGTTCACTGCAGGCCGTTGGTGGAGACTCAACTGCCGTGAACACTGGATGTCAGGGCGGTGTTATGACGCCCTGCCAGATGAAGCAACGGAATTAGAAATAAATACAAAATTTCCAAAGGTCGAAGTAGGCCCTCCCCTTCCAGTGTTGTCTGAAGAAGTTATCAAAGACCTCAGCACGGATCAATCTTACGCTTATCGTATTGTTCAAGCAATCAGATCAGGAGAGTTGTCAGATCAGGAGAGTTGCCTCAAAATCTGGCTCTCTTGGAGATTGAACCCGTAAGTCACAGTCGTTGGTTAACTACAGCGATTCGTTTCTGCAGGATTTGGGTTTCCAAACATGCACTGAAGGGCAAAATGCTACAGAATTTGATGTTGATTGTTGAATTTATTATTGGGTTTTATCTTCCTCACTGGTTCAATGTAAAACTTAATCCAATGTGGATGGAGGGGCCCAACCACATCTTGTTTCAATTACAGCTACTAAGAACCCAAAGGAAAGTAGTGGTGGACATCGTGTTACCTGTGGTGAGAAGGTCCGCTTGGTATGCTAGGCCAGAGGCAGTTTTGCAAGCAATACTCTGCAGCCAATGTACCAAAGAGCGAACTGAGGCTGTGGAAATCATTCTAAAGCTTAGAGGAACATTACTAGATAATGAACAGCTGGGAGACTGCTCTGTTCAGACAAGGAAGGTACCTCCGATAAACGTCAATGCCACGAAATTGTCAGAATTAGTTAACTTGAGTTCGGAAGTTTTGGAGCCACCACTGACAACATGTATAACAAACAAAGATTTAACACAACTTAAAGAGGCCCCAATGCAAGTGCCAAAGTGGCCTTCTCACACTCAGAGTGTGGAGAGATGTGTGAAAATGGTCACAGAAGCAGCTAGTCAAGTTTACAGTCACGAGAGGCGAGAAGGCTACATCAAAGCGCAAGTAGCAAGCCGAATGCTGATATCAAGGAACCGCAGCAAAAAGGACATGACTGCATTGGTTACTTTCAAATAAAGACTCTGAATGATATCTTATTGCCACTTTAAATGTTGATAGGATGTTTGCGCACATTTGTTATTTTGTTACGAATTTACGGAAAAATGGAATTTTTTAATTAAAATTGATGTAGGTAGGAGTTATTTTTTATTGTTTTTGAAGCAAGGATATTATTTTGTATGGCAAATGATTACATTAAATTGCTACCAAATCACATGATTTTCAATTTAGTCATTTCACCCCCAAAATTGACATTCTAATATCCAGGTACACAGTTGCAGAAACAGAGACATTTTACGACATTTTTCGTGCCACTAGGGGTGCACATGTGGAAGCTTATTAAGTTCATTAACTATGTATCAAAACTTTCTATGTTTATCTACTTATGATTAAAACTGTGTTTGAATACGAGTGTTTATTTAAAAATTATAGCATGCTTTAATCAGGGTAATCATTGATGGACACCCTGTATATATGTAGCATATCAATATGTAATATAGTCTTATTATGTACATTACACAATAAATATATAAATGAATGGACGGAGCCATGCTTAAAATATGCGATTTTAGATGAGGTTCTTTTCTTTTCACTTACATACCTCATTGTAGGAAAGCGACTGATAAATTATAAGATATTTATTATATAGTTATAAATGTAATTTATTAAAATATTGATTTGTTTTCTGTTTGTTACAGTCACTCATCGCCATGGTGGACGCCAAACGGCCGAGCCGAATTTCTGCCAGTCCGTGGTTCATTGGAAAACCTACAAAAGATCTTCTAACCTCGCGATTACCTTCAAAGCATGAAGTGTTAAGCAAGTTTTTATTTCATCACATCGAGGAAAAACGAACAGTCACTGCAGGTTTGAAAGAGACTGTCTCTACTGTTCTTTATATCTGGGATAAAGCAAGGATTCCAACTCAAAGATCGGACAATGCTGAGGGGAAACTGAGAAAACTATTCGAATAATGTTGCGCTCTAAAGAAAAATAGGAAGTCATCCTCAGAAAGCATACACATGAATGTGGCAGTATTCATTGCTGATCTTGAAAACATTTTCGATGTGGCCAGAGCAAATGCCTTAAATATAATGACTAACGAAGAGGACAAAGAATTCCTTCTCAAGCAGAGAGAAGATCGTTCGTGCTCCAGTTTTGGAGGCATTAATCGAATCTTGGCTAAAAAGGAGGATCGGAAGAAGCAACGAGAAGAATCGAATATAATAGAAAAAATCGAAGCGACGATGAAAAACAAAAGAAATATCAACTCATAGCATCAAACAAAGTGATAACTGATGTGGATTTTTCCTCCTCGACAACGGATTCTGATGCATCATGTCGTCCATCTACATCATCATCATCCAAATGCAAGAAAACAGTCATCTCAGATGAGGTCGCCCAGGCACTCGACCGTGTTAATCTAAGCGATCGGAATGCAGCCTTTTTTATTGCAGCATCAGCTAAGTCTCTTGGCCATGACCATTTTCTCGACGTACAATTCGTCGATCTCGAATTAAAGATCGTGAAACTATCGCAACTCCTGAAAAATCAAGCTTTTCTCCTGACACTCCGCTTCTGCTTCACTGGGATGGGAAAATGCTTTCTGATATAACAGGGGGACATGGAAATGTGGACCGCATCGCAATCGTTTTTTCAGGAGAAGATAAACTACTTGGTGTTCTACTCATCCCTCACGGAACGGGACAAGCACAAGCTGATGTCTGCCTCAGGATATTGGATGAGTGGGGTTTGAGAAACCAGTTGTAGGGGCTTGTATTTGATACAACAGCATCAAATACTGGGCTGATGTCTGGAGCTTGTACTCTCACAGAGCGAGCTGTAGATCGCTTTCTGATGTAGATACTGTAGCATGTCGTCATCATGTGTATGAAGTCGTTTTGACTAACGTATTTTCTAGTATTCTTGAACCTTCGAAAGGACCAAAAGTCTCATTGTTTAAGCGATTCATGGCACAATGGCCAGTTATCAATAAAGAAAACATTATATCAACAGGAACGGAACTTTTTGAAGGAAACTTATGGGAACTTTGTCAAAAGATGATAGAGTACCTCTCCGATATTCTTCAAAACAGCAGCTTCTCAAGAGATGACTACAGCAAATTCCTCCATCTTTTTCTAATTTTTCTGGAAGGAAGTTTGCGCAAGAAGTACAACATCAGAGCTCCAGGAGCTCTTCATCAGGCTCGCTGGATGGCAAAAGCTACCTATGCTTTGAAGATCTTTCTCTTTCAGGAGCAAATGAACCTTACTGCTCAGAAATTACAAGAAAGCTGATTGGGAACAGTTCAAAATAAAGACTGAGGAACAATGCACCACATTAAACAGCACACCCATCATAAACATCAATACAACACTCAAGACATTTTAATCAGATCATCAATAATGCAAACAAATACATACCCAAGGGCAACATTAGGAAATACAACCTAACTTACACTAGAGAAATAGCCCACCTCATAAGGCAACGTAACAACCTCAAACATAACACAAACACCACACACAGAAGCAAATAAAACATCAGATACAACAGCTCAACACAGAAATAAACAACAAACTTAAAGGAAAATAAACAGAAACATTTAGGGAATTCATAACAACACTAAACCACTGCACAGATACATCCAGGCTATACAAGACTATAACCATCATTACCCACTCTAACAGCGGCATTCACACCTAACACGCGGCTATCTGTCGCAGCCAAAATAATATCCCAACATATACACACAAGCTAACATTCTAGTTAATCTCTACGCAAAGATAAGTCACTTAAACAGAGACAACAACCAGAAACATGCAGACAGACAAACAGCCGGATACAAGAAAACCTACACACTCGACACGACCATTACACCCTTCAATACAGACCAGACCACCAACATCATCAAAAACATTAAGAATTCGAAGACAACTAGACTAGACAACATATCTAACATACACCTTAAACACTTGGGACCACAGGAAATACTAGCTCTCACAAACATCAACACATATTCATACCAACACTCAATTATTCCTAACATATGGAAACAAGGTAAAATTATTACACTACTCAAACCAAACAAAAATCAAACAGAACCATCTTCCTATAGACCCATTACTTTACTATGCACAGCTTCCAAAGTAACAGAAAGACTAATCTTACAAATCACCAACCCACACATACCACTATCGCCTACTTAACATGGACTCAGACCTCACCACTCAACCACGACATTACTCACTAATCTCACGCAGCACATCATGGATGACATCAACTCCAGACGACCAGTTGAACGTACACTATTAGTAACAATAGATATTAGTAAAGCATTTGATGCTATCCCACGCTTCCCTCACATAAACAAAATACTCAACACAAACATGCACAATAACACCAAAAGGTGGCTGAGCAACTATCTTTCAGGAAGATACTCACATGTCACATTTAATGGCAAGTCATCCAAAAACAAGCTTTTTCGGAACGGGGTCCCTCATGACTGTTCTCTCACCAACACTGTTAAACTTTTATATGCATGGCATTCCAACACCCATAGATAACAAGCTTACCTTATCATCAAATGCAGATGATATCACTCTAACATCCGCCCGCAACAACATCGACACCGCTACAAATAACCTACAAACATACATAAACAATATACAAGACTGGCTCACACACAATAGACTCAAAGTAGCGCCCACAAAATCAACCATCACCTTGCTTACAAGCAACACAAAATAACACCAGATAACTCCACAGCTTACACTAAACAACACCAACATTCCACACACTCACAGGACCAAAATACTTGGGGTCACATACAACACATCATTATCTTTTGTGAGACGGTTCCGATTTACAACATTGTAACGAGTCAGAAGTAGTACCACCTCTATCGATAAGTAGTAATCAGTCTATGATTTGTGAGAGTAATGTCCTCAGCTTATATCAGTTAAAAAAATTATCAGCCATTGGCTTAATGCGCTTATAACACTTCTTTTTTGATGTCCTTTTACGTTTAGTGCCAATTGTTGGTAACTCCTTCTTCCTAACAACCCTATTCTTCCCGCCACCACGCATTTTTGTCTTTGCATCTTTGATGATCTCGTCCCGTGTAAGTTTTAAATGGTTTTTTAGGTTTTTTAGGTTTTTTTAGGTTTAGTTCCACCCATTATGTCTTCTACCGCGTTAAAACCTGATTGTAACGCCTTCCTCCAGAGGTATCTAGCCCTCCTCTTCAACAGTGGGACAGCGGTGCGTAGTATGGTTGAAAAATCGACCCAAGCCCACTCCCATGCAGATCTCACCCCTCGATAGACTGTGAAAGGCCTTCAGGTCATTATAGCTGAAAGCGACGAAAGTGTAGCTTCACTGTTAAGCTCCCATCACCGATTGGGAAATTTTTCCTTTAATCATTCTTATATATATATCGAGATATTAGTTAATACATTAGTCGCAACATTCACATAATGGAGCTTGTCATACGTAATGCTCAAACTTTTCCCTCTATGGATGGGGATGCGTGCAATGCGCAGCAAGTGCGCCTGGGTGTCCCCAATAAATTGATGCTCTACGATATTGTTGTAAATATAGCACATGTCTGGAGATGGGCAGCTTCTCGCCAATTTCTCCATCTTCAGCTGATACATTAAGCTGGACAAGCCATATTGTACTTCGTAAAAGGTATCTCTTTGGAGAGCTGCACTATATCGACTAAGGTAGGTTGATTTTCAGCATTTTTCTAGATATCGACTTTGGACTAGTCGAGATAGTCAGGGCTTAATATGATAGTAACTGACAAAAACTTTCAGATCCCTAGCTTTAACCGTTTTTTGAGGAAACCGTTTCAAAAATCGTCAAAAAATCGTACCGAAAAATACCGCATTTTCGCAATTTTCGGCGGAAAAAATCATGCTATTTTCATAAAAAAATCCTGAAAAAAGTTACAATTTTATTGAAAAAAAGTAAAAAAAACATGTACAGAGTCAAATAGACACATTTAGATCACGAGATCATCATAATTTTCACTGTAAGAGCCCTTAGAAGCAAAGGAAGGCCTCATCTGGCGGCTTAGGGCTTTGGCCAGAATGTGTTTGTGCCTTGATTCGAGTCCATAAACAATAAGGGAAGCTTCAGATGTCAGCTTCACGGCCCTTTCAACACTCTGAGAATGTGAAGGCAGATCAGGCAGCTCCATCTTGGTGCCATTCAGCAATGCTTCTTGAAGCTCCTGGTCAGAAAAGTCTTCTGTGAGAGCAGGTTCACAGATGCCACTTTGAGAAAGGTTGATTAGTTCTGACCAGTGGGTAGCTTCAATGTTGATGGCTGTGATCTTCTTCAGCCTCTTCTTGGCTGGCTTTCCACTACTGAAAGAATAATAATCAATTTATTTTTTATTCCAGTTTAAGATTTAATCCCTATTAGTCTCAGAATTGCTGATTTAATTTAACTTAAATTTAAAAAAAAACCGACTTCTATAAATCGCCATAATCAAATTTTTTTCGGAAAGAAGGTAAGATTATTTCCATTATCAGAGGGGAGGGGGGGAATTGGGATAAGAAAATCTGAAAAAAAATTCGATTATGGGGATTTATAGAACTCGGGCTTTTTTTTATTAAATAAATCCCGATAATCAAATTTTTTTTTCACATTTTTTTAAATTAATAAATGTTTACCTGATGGACAGAATTTTCTTGAGAGCAGCTTCTCTCACTTCCAAGTCATCAGACTTCATCATGGAGTACAGCACATTCTCGGGCAGCAAGGCAAAAGCATTGTACTTCAGGTTCTTGAAAGCAACACCCTGGATTTCTTCAGACTGCTGCTTGATCCTCTGGATCATGTTGAAGATGTACAGCTGCTGATTGTGGAACTTGCTGTCCCTTTTGATCTCAAACCAACTGACTGCATACACTTCCACAATGAACTTGATGGCCTGGTAAAGCTTATCCTGTAGTTCTGGAGGG
The DNA here is from genome assembly GCA_023014485.1 of Bathynomus jamesi. Lineage (NCBI taxonomy): Eukaryota > Metazoa > Arthropoda > Malacostraca > Isopoda > Cirolanidae > Bathynomus > Bathynomus jamesi. The sequence continues at coordinate 501,848 of JAJOZX010001665.1, read as the reverse complement.
TAAGCACCTCTGGTCCACAGACACATCAATCTAATTGCCAAAGTCAACCATCTTGCATGGTTTAATGGTCCAATTTTCCACTTGTGGCAGACCTTGGTTGTCAATTTCACAGAGTTTTCCCAGCGGACCAGTGAAAGCAGTGGGACTTTTGGTACTGCCATCAAGATGCTTGAAAACAGCTCTGAAAGGAAGCTCATTCTGATGGAGTGAACAGCCAATGGTGTGCAATTTCCGCTCAATTTTATTTTCCAGAGCTGTTACAAGGCCTCCCTCCCAGCCAGTGTTTGTATTTGTGTTGTCAAGGAAGACAGCTTTCAGGGTATGAAAACTGTTAAACTCCTCCAAGACACTAGCAACTTCTTCACCAAGAAGAACTCCAGTCGCACCTTTAATTGGGATGACTCTGTGAGTAAGATATGTTCCACTTTCAGTTCCCGGCTCCTTTGTGAAAGTCAAATGGTGCTCTTGTCCCTTTCCTTTCTTCAGCTTAGTCTTCCCATTTTCATCCTTAACTTCTCTGTACAGCAAAGTGTCCTTGTCAACTTTCCCATCAACCCCAATACAGACTAACTTTTCTAGACCCTCATTGTGCTTTTCATCACTTTTCACTTTCATTCTAGCTTTTTCCCTGTCCATTTTCGATTTATCAACTATTATCTGTTTCACATCAAGGCCAGGCTTAAGCAGGTCCATAGCTTGTAAGTCCAGGAGGAAGGCATTAGCAAGACTTGCCCCAAGATTGGAAGAAACATCACCCCTGATCAGTTCCATGGCATATCTGGGGGTTTTCAAAAAGCTGTAACCTCCACTTGGGTGCCTCCTTGGCTTGAACTCTTCAGCTTCACCACCAGATGGCTGAAATGAAAATAAAAAATAAATTACTAAAGCGAAAATGAGGGAAAATAGGGGAAAAAGTAGGGAAAAATATGGGTAAAAATCGACGAAAATGGGCGGAAATAAGAATAAATTACTTAAATGAAAATGGGGGAAAAAAGTGGGAAAATAGGGGGAAAAAATGGGTAAAAATTCAGGTAAAAAGTCGGCGAAAATGGGCGAAAAAAAGAATAAATTACTAAAGCGAAAATGGGGGAAAAAAGGGGGGAAATAGGGAAAAACAGAGAAATTTTTTTTTGGAATAAACATATACACTGTAGGTAGGTAGGTAGGTAGACTAAATAGTTTTATTTAGTAAATGATACATTAAAATCTTGTTTAGTTTTGAATGACGGCATAAAGTCACGGGATTTAAGTACTGCTCTAATGTAACCATCTCTTGAATCCTTTCCATACACTGCCCCAGACGCTTCAGTTACCATCCTAACACAGCGTTCTACACCTTGGGAGTGACATGGTATCCGGACAACAAGGGGCTCTTCAGTGATCTTATCGAGTTGTTCGACAGAGAACTGCTTGGTGAGTGGTGGTTCCATTGTGCACTCCTCCACTGGTGGAAGTAAATCTTTCAAATTCTGAGCACTTTGTTTGATCTTTGGTGGCCGAAATTCTCTGACTTGCCGTTGAGCAGGTCTGGGAGCTCGTCGAATGGTCTTGATTACATCGATGGCCAATTTCCGGTTTGCTTGATCTGCATCTGCAAGCATTGCCAGTAGAATATTTTCACTGTGAGCCCAATATGCATTTCTTTGGATCACAGGCCATGTGACAGTCTTGCTAGCTGGTGGCAGTAATCGTAGCAGTTTGATTTGCTCCAGGAAATGTTTTGGGCCATCTGTGCACCTTGGATGGCACTTGATGCTAAACCACATGGGTCCATAGTGGCACACGACAAACTGTGTGAGTGAATACAGTTCATCACTTGGCTGCGCCATCGCTACATATAGCCGACAAATTCTGCTGGCAGTTGCAACCCATCTTGCATGGGAGATTGGTCCAGGCTTCTCTCGTAGAAGATCTTCATTAATGACACCAGTCCTTATCGCTTTCATCATTCTGTAGAGGTAGGCTTGGTCACGACTCAATTCAGTAAGGTTAACATCCGGGAGAGTGTGGCCATCAGCAGTACAATGAATTCCTCTAGAGGAAAGTGACAAACTTTCACATGTGGCCAAAGCTTTGTCAATTGGTCCTTTCCATTGAGTTGCAGATTCTGTTGGGCCGATGAGTTCCTTGCAGAAGTGGCGCAGTGGGAGTTCATTTAAAGGCAGACTACAGATGAACCAATGCAAAGGGCGACCCAGGCGGCACTCTAGCAGGTGTATTGCTCCACTTCTGTGCCCTGTGTTTGTGGCTGTGCTGTCGGCTCCCACTGCAATTATCTTGTCTGCAATATCCATTTCTTCAATCGCATTTTGAAGTCCATCCGCAATGACAGTGCCAGTTCCTCGTTCCAGTGTCAGATAGCTTAGATAGAAGGTTCCAGGCTCTCCGACCAGCACATAGTGGTCCTCAACTTTCTTTGTGATGTACCATTTGTTCCCCTTTTTCTCTTTGACAAGTGTCATGTCTTTCCGCCCATCAAAAAATAAAGCAGTGACTTCCACATCGTGGTAAGTTACTGCTTCCTTCAGATCCCTCCGTACCTTCTGCCGTGCTCTCCATACTTTGTGGTGGTCAATTACGTTTATCTGATCATCAGAACTTATGATGCCATAGTCAACCAATGTTGCAGTGCTGATAGCTGCAGCAGGCCTGTTCGATACACCATACCGGTCAGCTTCCAAAGCAACAGTGGGAATCGGTGTGATGTTCCTGAACTCCTGGGCACTATCACCCATCCACTCATCACCAACACTTTCACCACTGGAGTCTGCTTCTGCTTGAGCTGATTCGACCACATCTGCAGAGGATGCTACCTCTTGCCGTTCCGTTTTTCTTCTATTCTCTTCTTCTTGTCTTTCTTGCATCCGATCCTCTCTTGACTTCCTTCTCTCCATCATCTGAGTCACATTCGTATCCACCCGACTGATCTGCATGATCCGCGTGGTTCTCTGGTCGATCAGAAAGGCATGCTCTCATCGTGGAACTTTCATTTCTTTTTCACAGTGGCATGCAGACAGATCATCGCATTGGCAGACAGCTATGTCAAACAATTGATTCAAGCTTTCCTCGAGCTTCGTGGTTTTTGTGGCCTGTTTGCCATGCTTCGATGCTTGTGAGCCTTTTTCCATTAATCGGAGCAGCTTGGTCTTCACATTCTTGATTGGCTGTGATGGAATGTTAGCACGATTCCAAAGGTCAATGAGTGTTTGGCATACCTCCGGAAGAATCTCCCTGTTGCTGGTGTACTTGTTCTCCTTCAAGAAGAGGAAATGCCTTGCAACTTGTATACGGGTTGGAAGTTCAGACAGAGGAAACTCTGATAGTGGAGAACCAAAGACAATGTGGCTGGCAGATCCCCGTGTTCTTTGCGTGCTCATTGTACCAGCAAAACTCAACAAGTATCACACAGGAACACTGAAACAAAAACACAAACGTATAAATAAAAAATATATATGATTATGAGTATATATATATAAGGCTTGGTTTATTGGTAAACAATAAGTTTACCAATATATATATATATAAATATACTGCACACACATATGTATTATGTATATAAATATCCATAGGTATATATACACCCTAAGACATATAACAAACTTATAAACAATGTAAAACACAACAAAACAAAGAAATGTGTATAATGTATATACCACAAAACGCACCTTTCGTTAGTACCTTGTGGTTTTTGAACACCCCATCCACAGAAAAAACACTTGTTTCTCTCAAGCGAGCTTGCGTAGAACTAAGAAATTCCAGGGGATGACTCACTGAGAATAATTAGAAAGCTGCCAGAAGTACCATGTCAGTCAGTGTTGCCAACTGTAATTAACAAGAATTTTGTATTTTTTAGATGCGAAAAAGGAGGTGTTCTGCTTGTTGCAGAATTTTTTTTATTTCTTTTCTGAAATCAGCAAGGTTGATTGTACAAAACCTGAAATGTGCCTCCAGATCGCTTATGACGCTACACGCTACTGTACAATCTATTAAAGCCGCCATAGGAGGCAGGGTTAGAAGTGTCATAATAACGTTTTCTTAATATGTAAGCCATTTGCATATTTTAGAGACACGAAGATAAGTTTGGGCGTTTGTTCTCTTCTTTCTCCTCTTCAGAGATGCTACGGCTTGGGGTGATGGCGTATTCAGCTGTGACATATCCGAGACTTGCTCCTAGTCTTTTAACCTATTCAGATTTCAATGATTTTGGGGACATTTATTTGTTGTAGTCTTGCTTTAATATGCTTCCATCCTGTTGGTGAGGGCCTGTCCCACTTTCTCACTAGGTCATGGACAATGTCGACGATATTGGATCTCTGTACCCTTGTTCCTTCAAAAATGACCTCGCCTGTATCGGCCCACTCTATGTTGGGGTCCTCAATCAATAGATTATAAAGACTTAAGCCTTTATTCCGCAATGTGTGTGGGAGACTACTTTTTAATACATGCTCAATGTGTTGCGTTCCGTTATTCTTTGGTTGGTCATCTCTAACATCGGGCGCAGGTCCTATGTCGCCATGCTCTGCGTTGCTCGCGCTGTGCCTAATAACCACGGGGAGCTTTTTCTTCCCCACAGTGTGAGTGTGACTTTTACGAGCGAGTGCACGTATCATGTGCTTGTAACGACGTAAGCGAACATTCTGAGGGGGTTTCACTGGCACTTTACATTTTATAATATTAAGACTGATTTCACAGATGCATTTTAAAAAGTCGGAGGCGATATTTTTAACAAACATCTGTTTGAATGCCCGGGGCAATCTTTGATAGATTTTTATTAACTGACGACATTTCGACAACCTATTTGTCATTCTGGAATATACACCGTCTCAGGTTCGTTTAGGGTGAAGGTCACAATTCAAATATCCGTAACGCTGACTTGTGGCTTCTTTATAAACTTCCAAAAACTCCTACGCTGATTCGGGAACATTTGATTGGCTAATACCCAAATTTGTGACACATCTCTACGTTGCGCGAATATGACTAGATATTTTGTATTTAACGACATATCGCGCATGTATCTATTTTTTAAAAATAGATTCTGATTGATGAAGAATACGTTTATGTTAAGATGGTGGGAGAACACTGTAAATGTCTCGGCAAACGTTTTATCCATTTCCAGCATGAGATCGTCAATTACAATGACTGTATGCTCATTGCTCTTTAACGAATTAACGTCATATACACCTTTGTGGAACAAAATATCATTTGGTATTTGTTGAACACTGATTGATGCACTGATTGATTGATTACTTTATGCACAAATTTTGAGAACATCTCCCCCTTATCTTTAATGATTTTACGCATAAACACAGTTTTACCACTTCCTGTAGGGCCAGATATAATGCATGTGGAGGGGCTTGTGAACCTGTATATTCCTACAGACTCCATCTCTAACATATCACACCCCTAAGTGTGTCATTTACAAAATATAACAAAATTTAAGTGCTGTTCCCTATATTCTTGTTTTTCTTCTTCCACAGAACCGTGAATGACAACAATGTACAGCCCCCCCCCCCATCGTCGATATCACAGATGACCCCGATGACCGTGTAGCTACAGAATCCTTCCCCTTTGATGAACCCTCACCAGCGAAACCTGTATCATGTGACAATTCAAAGCGGAAGCATGATGTACCCTCAACGTCAGGTATAAAGCGTACCAAGATTGCGCCGGTTGTTAGACCCCCAGTAATAGAGCCCCAACCCTCTACGTCTTACGACACAACCCCCACTATAGTACCTTCCTCAAATATACCCCATTATTCCTGTTCAGTTCCGGGTACTTCCTCCACAGCAGTAGCAGCTTCTCGTGCTGTGGAGGAAGGTATAACATTCGAGTTGGTGCACACCGCTACCTCCACCCCTGCCCTGACTAGAAGTCGGTACGTAGTCAGGCTTGACCCTGGATCCCTGTATACCAACGGTGTTGGGCTGCATTGCGTAGTTGAAAGTATTGTGGAGTTTGCCCTTCAGAACCGCGTTGAACGTGAAGTCCGGTCGAGGTTGTTCTTTAAGTTCGGTTCAGATGACGTGGACGTAGATGATTTTTGGGTTGTAATAACGTTCATACGTTTGGCGGCTGTAGACATAGAATATATCTTGGGCCGTATAATGCAGGCCTCTCAAATTTGTACAGCCTTCAATAAGGACAACTTCATGGTAGATATTGATACTCTAAATTTCAATTCTCCAGTTATTTACAGGAAGCATTTAAACGTCGATCATGGATGCGGCTTTATAGCAATAGTCTTAGCTCATATGTTCACTGTGCTAAATACATGGACTCAAAAAATTTGGTTGCCTACGGTTGTGCAGCGTGCCAGTAAACTGGCTTCAGATTGCAAGCTTGAGTATGAGTGTAATATGGGTCCTGAAGACCTGAAAAGGGTCGAGCACGAAATGAATGCTCGTATAGTCGTATTTGGAATGGATGATCGTCGTAGGACTGTGTATGTTTCTAAAAGCTGTTTGAGAGGTGGTACAAGACCTCTACTTATTTTAGGATTGTCAGGAACATCGTATCTCCCCATCCGTAACATAAGGACTCTCTACGCTAGTTATGATAAAAATCGAAAATATAGAGGGATCATGATTTGCGGATGATATAATGTTTGCGGATGATATAGTGAAACATTGTAAGGAGTGCTACATGGTATATGAGCAATGTGAAAGCCCTCAAATGTGAAAGTCGTGTAGTTGAATCCGAGAAGAGGGAATGTAATGTGTGTAGACGTACATTTTTCAATAATAATTGCTTTGAGCTCTATAAGTCAATTGGCACTTGCAGGAAACTGATAATCTGTGAATGTGGCATGTTTCAGATGATGGATAATTGGGGCGAGTTTGTGTATAAATGTAATGAAATTCACTGTTCTACATGTCATGAAAAATATAAGGCGGATGGAGTGAAGCATGTATGTTATATGAACGATGCTAAGCCTAAAAATAGCCCTTGTATAACCGTGTACTATGATATAGAAACTTACACGAACGCTGAAACCAAAGAGATTATTCTACATTTACTCATAAGTCAGACTATCTGTGATGAGTGCATGGAGATTGAGTGTGATGAGTGTCACAAATGTGGTAAACGGACAAACGTTTTTAAAACGCTTGCACACGACAGCCCTGTGAAACTCTTTGTGAATTATATTGTCAAATTAGCGAAGTTAAAAAAAATGGCCCCATAATGGGGCCAAATTTGACACACAGTTCCTTTATAAGGAGTTGCTTGAACACGAGTCGTCTGCGATATTTACAGGTGATCCCTTGAAAAGAGGCAACAAACTAATACAGATGCAGATAAGAGGTAATGTACAGTTTAAAGACACCCTGCTGTTCACACCTTGTAAATTAGAAAAGCTACCCAAGGTTATGGGCGTAGCCGCTGAAGTTTCAAATGGGTATTTCCCTTACACATTCCTCACTAGTGAAACTTTAAATTACGTAGGACTACCTTCATCCAAACATTACTTTAACTACACAACAGTTACTACTACAACAGTTTTAATGAAGCTAGTCAATACAATATAGCTGATGAATGTGAATATTATTGCGTGAATAATGTGTGCGTGCTTAGAGTATGTTTCAGGCCTTTCGGAGGATGTACATAGCCCGTTTCAAATGCAATCCGCTGCAAGTCGCAACCACGATCGCCTCATTATGCTTTAAGGTGTTCAAGAATAACTTCACGCCTAAAGACACCTTAGCCGTCATTCACAGAAACAATCCCCGCAGTTATGGGCACAAGGCTATTTATTGGCTCATACACCTGCAGCAACAGAACGGGGTATACATAAAACACGCCCGCAACACGGGGGAAGTACCCATTAAGGTCAATGGTCATTTTTTTGGGTTGATTGCCTAAGTGAGAATCCAACCACTGGTGAGAAGACTGTGTACTCCTTTAACGGCTGCTGGTGGCATGAATGCCCACGCCCTGACTGTGCCGTCACAGGGGACCTCCATGGAAGATCCCCCACGGATATCCTCGCATGGACCCGTAAACGCGATCAACTTTTTGGCTCCCAGTTCACTCACAAGATCGTGTGGGAGCATGAGTATGATGCACGAATGGAAACAGATGGCCAGTACCTTGAAGAAATAAGGGCCATCAAACGTTCAATGGTGATGGACCACCTCAAATGCGGTGACAACTTGTTTGGAGGGCGTACAAACCCATTGAATCTATACTTTCCGCCTACGGAGGGCGTGAAACTCCACTACTACGACTTCTGTTATTTATATCCCTACGTGATGAAGAACAATCCCTACCCCGTAGGTGCGCTTGAAAAACTGGTGGGTCCCAGCATATCAACCATCGAGGAGTTCTCAGCTAACTTGAATTAGCGCAACTTTGGACTCTCTTTCGTAGACGTGCTCCCCTCTCGCGATTTATGGATGCCGATCTTACCCGTCGTTATAGATCACAAGCTCATGTTTCCCCTGTGCGTGAAGTGCGCAGTGGAGAACAACGGTGATTGTAATCATACAATCAACCAGCGTAAGATCAGGGTGTGTGTATACAAGCCCTTAGCTGGACCTAGCCGTTCGCCATGAGTATAGAATATTGAAAATACATGAGGTGTGGAGGTTTCAGAAGCTACCCAGCCTTTTCACGCCATATACATATAAACGCTTTTTGAAGGATAAGGTAGAAGCATTGGGATATTCGCGTGGAGTTAATACCGAAGATGAAAAAACAGCTTATATTCAGCGTTACCGTGCCCATGAAGGTATACAGCTTGACCGTTCCCAAATTATTAAGAATCCTTTTGGAAAAATCACCTTTGCGTGAAGGTGAGATCTACCGTACTATATACTTCATCGCAACTTTATTCCACCAGCTGGGTTTTTAGTGGCGCCTGCATGGCAGAAGCGAAAGATAATATCGATAATAAACTTCCCTTCGCTGGAACCTTATTTCTACTCTCTAGACATCATAAAGACTAAACTCACACGTTTATGATACAGCCAATCTTCACGGGCAATTTATCATATGTTCCAGTTTAGCGCTTCTCTATCTCTCAAACCTATGAGAATTGTACCCGAAATCCAAATTTATTTTCGATTGTCACTAAGATCCTTCCTTTTCTGACTACCTGACAGATATACAGGTAAGGCCCTAAAACCCCAGTATATAGTACGGTAGATAGGGCCTTACCTGTATATCTGTCAGGTAGTCAGAAAAGGAAGGATCTTAGTGACAATCAAAAATAAATTTGGATTTCGGGTACAATTTTCGTAGGTTTGAGAGATAGAGAAGCGCTAAACTGGAAAATAAATTGCCCGTGAAGATTGGCTGTATCATAAACGTGTGAGTTTAATCTTTATGATGTCTAGAGAGTAGAAATAAGGTTCCAGCGAAAGGAAGTTTATTATCGATATTATCTTTCGCTTCCTCCATCCAGGCGCCATTAAAAACCCAGCTGGTGGAATAAAGTGTTTCAAATTTTATTTTTTTAATGAATAAATCTTTAATAGGGGCTAGATGGATTCCCCCAGCTTGCTGAGGGAGTTATTTGCAACTTGGGGGATAACCCCTCCCCTTGTTGCATAATCTCTTGCAAAATTCCCCCTTTGCAACATTGATCAACATTTGCAATTGCATTACACTCTCTCCTTTTGCGGTTATACTACTACCATACAACTTTCAGTCACAGGTAGGCTGACCATATTTCCTTGAGACAAAAACGGGACATTGGGATGGCAAAAAAGGGACGGGGTTATGTAATATTCTGTATTCATGAAAAAGTAAGTACATAAACCGGGACAAAATTGACATTTTTATTAAAACGACGGGACGGCCAGGAAATATAAAACAAACGGTACTGTCCCGTTCAAAACGGTACGTATGGTCAGCCGTTTTTAATAACTTACCCATTTGTGTTTATTGTGTAAATAACTATTTCAAAGTATATAAATAACTATATAACTTACATAAGTTTTGAACATATTTATCGTGAAACTTTGCTAATTATTACTAGTACATTTCCTTCAGTAAATTTCAGCCAACAGTGATAATATAAAAGAGAAAAAATTGTTAGTAATGAAGTCAGTTTTTTACACTAAGTGGAAAAATTAATCTATTCCTTATTAGTTTAACAGCAGTTTGGTATTTTTCAGTCTATTGAAAGTATACTTCGCTTTTTAAAGATACACGAATCGACTCCGTCTTTCAAACATGTCGAAAATACTCTAAATTGAACGTGGAAACGAGGACAGGGAGTAACCATCGGCTTACTGAAATACAGTTGTTGGATTTCCTGGCAACAACTCTGCCGTCAGATACACGAAGTGATGAGAGCTTTCCTCTCGCTCCAAGTTTGGCTGTGCTCTAAGTTAGACTGAGTAAGTAAATTTCGTGGTAATAGAAGGGATTTACGAGATGAATTTCCAAGGCAATATTATTTCCTTGGGGAAGTAAAACATTTTTTATTCAAATATTTAATATAGTTTAGCTGAACTCCCACTCATGTAATATATATATTACACGTTCATATTTCCCTGAGTGCACGGCGACTAGACATGCGAGGTCAGTGGGTGATAAGCACAGATATGTAGAAGTAACACCTTTGGTACCGTTATAACACTGAAAATTCTTTTTTTTAATTATTGTCCGAATAACGATATGTTAATCTTGACTAGACAGGTTAAGTTAGTTTAAGTTAGGTTAGCTTAGCTTATCTAGCACCTCACTATTTAGGAATTTAAAAGAAAACACCCTTCGCACCCGCAATTGCGGGTTACATGGTTACATTAAGTAAGGCTAGGTTAGATTAGTCTTTAAAATATGCAGGGGTACTTTTCCGTTATACCCCAGCAATTTTAATAAGCCCCCCCAATGTCAATTGTCGTTGACGATTGGTTAGGTTTATTCGCGATATTTTCGTTGTTTTGTATATATATATATATATATATACATATATATATATATATATATATATGTATATATATATACTGACGATTGGTTACGGTTAGGTTAAGTGTAATATTTCCGTTAGTTTTAACGAAAATATCGCGACTAAACCTTACCAATCGTCAACGGCGATTGACATTACAAATAAGCATTGTATTCATATAGTAAAAACTTACCATTTGGGGTATAACAGAAAAGTACCTATGCAGGTACAAAAGCTGGTACCTCACTTATTCGGAGATGCGCACGTGTTGTGTGTGTGTGTGGTGTGTGTGTGTGGAGTACGCGCAGTGGCCATTAAATAAATGCCATGGCGAGCCATTAAATTTGATCAATAGCGCTCATTCCAAGCATTTTTTAACATTAAACGTCGTCTTCAGGAGAGAATTCCTTCAAGAGGTTCGAAGAGGCAGGAGAACCGCAATGACTCGTTATTCGTCAGCGCGTCTCCTCAGGGAATGACCGCACGTCCCGTCTCCGTGACTCGTCATTATTAATGAAAATTTCAACGTTTTTCTCACATCCCTCATTCGGTTTTTCGCCTCCTCTCTCTCTCTCTCTCTCTCTCTCTCTCTCTCTCTCTCTTTCTCTACACTTCTCTATGGTTGTCTGGCTTTCCTTCTCTCTCTCTGCTTTTATACTTTTCTCATTGGATGTTTTATTTCTCTATTATCTAAATTTTAATGTTTTTATTTCTCGTATATTTTTTCCTTCTTGACTTGACTTCCGCTCTTCCATATAAGAAAAAACTTTGCTAAACTAACCGACGTTTTGCAGAGTCTTTCTTAAATAAGAAATGCAATTACTTTAACAAAAAAGTTTCAGGAGAAAAGGCTGGACAAACAGTCTAAAGAAATTTTATTTCCAGCAAGACTTTTGTTCCTTCGTTAAAACAGTTGAAACTGTTGACTAATTTCTTTTGACTTATTGCAGTGCTTTAAAAATAGAAACTGTCATTATACGATGCTGTAACGATGTGCATGTGACACAATAATGGAAAATGATAACTTCTTTCTCATCTTAATCTGGTTTGTGTGAAGTTTCTATGTGTTTGTTGTATTACACCATATTATACATAGAAAATAAACTCGGGTTTATCGAGGGTATCCAAATCAGATATATGATCTAAAATTATATTTTATAATAAAATTTTGCAAAATTTCAAGTGACTTGCAAACTAAGATGGAAGATTTTTTCATTTTTGTATAACATGAAGGGTCCCAACTAACAATTTTACGTAGATACAACGTTGTCACAAGGTTGCATTTTAGTACTGTGACGTAGATATAACGTAAATTTGTGTGGTCTCAGTTACGTATTCACAACGTGGTGATATTACGTAAACTTTGCGAAGATAAAACGTTGTCTCAACGCCTCAAGGATAGAATTCGGTCCAACAAAGGCGCCTATTTGAAATAGTAGTATGCCGTATGTACGTAATTCCATTACAATTTTGTAACAAACAATAATGTAATACGAAACTATATGCTATGGATGTAAAACTTTACGTGCAGACAACGTCTATGCTACGTACAAAAAATTACGTCAGAAGTTTACTTGTACTTCACGTGTATACGTCATTATGCAACGTTGTATCAACTTTGTAATATAACGTTTAAGTTTTACCTTGTGACTACGTCAGTACAACGTCAATTTCTGATATGATCAAGATTCAACCAGGATACAACGTTGTATTTATGTAGTGTGTTTGCTGAAGTATAACATGAACGGGTCCATTTATAACCAATCTTCAGTCAGATTCACTCTTGGTAGCACAAAATGTGATAGTAGTTCTTCGAACCCATATTGACCCTACGTTGGACGTAGAAACTGTGCTATTCAGGACCCTTATAAATGTCTATGACGTTTTGAAATTATTATTAGACTATCGTTAAAAGAACTAACCGATGTTTGTTTTCAAGTTAACCTAACCAGACTAACCTACTAAAACTTAAACTATCCAATTAAACCAAATTAATCTGTCCTGTATGCATAATCTAAACTGATTTGTAAAATAATGCAATCTTAACTTATCTCGCAGGACATTTTCCAATCATCAATTTTGCCGACAGTTTGAGTAAATTTCAAAATGTTCCACTATCATGATTGTGAACTAACAAACAAGTATCAATCACTTGGTCCTTCTAAGAAAGTAATTTGTCAAGTTTCGCTTTTCAAAGTGATTACCATTTTAGAGTCTATTACATGGACAAAGTAAAGGCATGGACAAAAATTCATCCGAGTCGAGACCTTTATTTCATCTTCTCACACTGTGCATTAGGGTGGATCGATTTTACATTCTTTTTGATTTCCATATTCTAATAGAGACAAAAACTTGCGCATGCATGAGGAAAATAGCTTCTGCAAAATCTTAGCTTAATAGGTAATCATCTTCTGCCCCCGGCAGAGCGATGAAAATCATATTTTAGTAGTCAAAAACGTATTTTTCTTATACTTTTAAAATATTTCAATATGCATCAAAATTATTCCTAATAACTATAAAGTCGATGAAAAAGACCTCATATGATCGTTTTTCCAAGCGCGTTGTCCTACGTTAATATCTTTTGCCCCCGGCAACAACGTCAAATGTTGAAAAAATAGGTAATTTACATACATATTTTCAGATCGGCTCTTTGTCTTAAATAATGCATTTATATATTTCCCATATCATTATATCGTTGCTTAGGCATGAAATAACACACACGCAAAATTTTATGACTCTAGGCTAGGGTTTAAAGGTCATCTCTGGTGAGTGCTGCCAGCAGCAGCAGCAGACTAACAATATTAGCACGGACGACATTGTGGCTATCGGCTGTGATGGTACCGCAGTGAACACGGGTTGAAAGGGTGGAGCCATTCGTATGATTGAAATGAAACTACAAAGGCCAGTTCAGTGGATCATATGCCTATTACACGGTAATGAATTATCACTCCGACACCTCATTCAAGACTTGGACGGCAAAACAACTGGGCCAATGGGCTTTACTGGACCAGTTGGAAAACAACTGAACGACTGCGAAAAACTTCCAATTACAGAATTCGATGCCATTCCATCTCCCGACATTGACATAGATGATGCCGAGTTGAGCACTGACCAAAAATATTTGTTAGGCATCTACAGAGCAGTGTCGAGCGGTAGCTGCTCTTCAGCTCTCGCGGCTCGAAATCCAGGTAAGATAGCGCATTCCAGGGCTGACAACAGCAAATAGATTTCTGCGCTCTATGTTTCAAACAGTGAACCCTCCAGCACCTTCAACGAAATTGTGCGATTCATTATGACAGTTTACGCACCAATTTGGTTTAAGATAAAGAAAAACTCCAGTTTCACTGAGGGCGCAAAACATTTTTTGAAATGATGCGTCTCTCTCAGACCATGCCTCAAAGATCTAAGACAATCGCCAACAAAGTCCTCCGTAGAAATTCTTTCTTTGCTGACCCAGAAAATATTTTGATCTCCATGCTACATGCCGATGAGCAACACATAAGAGAATTGGGATGGAGAAGAATATTAAAAGCACGATCAAAACAATCACCAGCGGGGGAAATTCGAGCCTTCGCCATGCCTGAGCTGCTCTACGATAGTCAAAACTATTACGAAATGATCAACTGGCAAACGGCTGAGGTGACCGAACCCCCCGTTACAAAAACAATACCTGATACCCGAATAAAAGAGTTTGTTGAGACGGGAGACCAGCCTGATAGACTGATCCCACTATTCCCTTGTCATACTCAAGCGGTCGAGAGACTCATCAAATTAGTAACCAAAGCCTCTGCCAGTGTAAGTGGAATAGAAGAGAGGGACGGATTCATCCGCTCCCGTCTTCACTCCCGAACAAAAATTCCACGATTTGATTCTAAGAAAGATTACCGTATGTAAATCGACATGCAGCCAAAGGAAGGGTGGTTGGGGCTGGATAGGGTGGAACTCGACGTACAGCCACCTCCTCGTGGTGAGTTCTGGGTTGCTAATTTTATAAAATTAGCAAGCGAGGAGCTGTACTTAGTACTTATCGTACTTATAACATCGCATTAACGTAATTATAATCCACATTTAGACTTTTCTCGGGGACAGAAGATATTACTCTAGAGTCATAAAATTTTGCGTGTGTGTTATTTCATGCCTAAGCAACGATATAAATGCTATGGGAAATATATAAATGCATTATTTAAGACAAAGAGCCGATCTGAAAATATGTATATAAATTACCTATTTTTTCAACATTTGACGTTGTTGCCGGGGGCAGAAGATATTAACGTAGGACAACGCGCTTGGAAAAACGATCATATGAGGTCTTTTTCATCGACTTTATAGTTATTAGGAATAATTTTGATGCATATTGAAATATTTTAAAATTATAAGAAAAATACGTTTTTGACTACTAAAATATGATTTTCATCGCTATGCCGGGGGCAGAAGATGATTACCTATTAAGCTAAGATTTTGCAGAGGCTATTTTCTCATGCATGCGCAAGTTTTTGTCTCTATTAGAATATGGAAATCGAAAAAAATGTAAAATGGATCCACCCTACTGTGCATAAATCGATGATTCGAACGTGTTTGTGAAAAAAACTTTGCAATTTTAATTTTCTGAGGGTTTTTTTAACACACCTTTTGGGAAGTAGGTCTGTAACTGATAAAAATCATTGTAGTTGTGTTGTTATATTTAGTAATTTTGCTATTTTTATTTACAATATATTTAATAAATTTTAATTCATGTTACTGTTCACTTGAAGGATGAAACATGGTAAGATTTTATATGATAACCAAGAACAGAAGAACAGCAAACATAATATTTGCACGAGAGACACGAAACAAATTTATTTCATTCAGTACTGACAAGCGCTCAGTTATGTAAGTTCCCTGAATAAGAAAATCATATGTTAAGGTCAGAGAAGGCGTTCTTTAAAGGGACCAAGGCAGATGGTACAAGATGTAAAATTGAAAGTACAATAGAAATTGAAGCATCTAAATTGTCTATTTGAGGAGAGTAGTATGGACGCAAAATGGGAAGGTGCAGAGATGTTGCAGAGATAATGGGCAATGTTGCAAAGGGGGGTTGTGGGTATGTTGCAAAGGGGGAGGGGTATGCACTGAAGGTGGGTGAGGGTATGCAATGAAGGGGGTGTGGGTATGCAATGAAGGGGGGAGGGGTGGTATGCCCTGAAGGGGAGAGAGGGGAGGGAGCTTCGGGGGGAGAAGGGAAGATGACCTCCCTCCAAAGGGGTAGCCTTAACATAAGAGAGGAAGAGAAAGGAGAGACGGAGGAGGTCTTTGGGGAAGAACGTCGGATGTCCTCACTCCCCCAAAGGGAAACTAACCTAAGTCTTAATCTAAGAAGGAAGGTAGGAGAGATCTTTATTCCACCGGAGTCCGGCGCATTATGAGGCTCCCAAAGCGGAGCAGGTCTTATATAGAGGTAGGGTGAGTTGCCAGATACCATTTTTTATTTTAAATGTTCAGGTATACATTATTAGGGTGAGTTGCTAGATACTACCATTTATTTTAATTCGTTACCAAAGCAAACTAACTTTCTCCTTTAAGAGAAATAAAAACAATATTAACAATAAAAGAAATATATTTAAACCAAAATAAATAGAGTTTAAATACACACACTTTATCTTCTACAGTTGTCAAATAATGTTTTTAAAAGCAAACGAACTTTCTCCTTAAAGGGAATTAATTATTAAAACCAATATTAACAATATAAGAATTCACTAGACAATGGGCTTAGCAAAAGAAATCGTTCTATTAACATATTCTCTAAGATTAATATTCAGTTTTCCTTCATTAAAACCTTAGAATGTATACTCTGTCTATTAATTTTGTCATTCCATATATATATATATATATATCGTAAAGAACGACGCTTGTATAGGAGATATTCCGCGCAAGACGAGAAAGAGAAAACAACAAATGAAAAAATGAAGTACCACCTGGGAATCGAACCCGGGATCTTCCGATTGCCGGTCAGACGCGATAACCACTACACCATGGACTTCACTCTTCCAAATGCCGTAATTCCTCTACATACTCGCAGAAACCAATGCCCCAAGGGGGCACCTCCCGCATGCCGTAACATTATATACATTCAACTGCAAAGAACACGCAGTATAAATAACGTAAAGAACGACGCTTGTATAGGAGATATTCCGCGCAAGACGAGAAAGAGAAAACAACAAATGAAAAAATGAAGTACCACCTGGGAATCGAACCCGGGATCTTCCGATTGCCGGTCAGACGCGATAACCACTACACCATGGACTTCACTCTTCCAAATGCCGTAATTCCTCTACATACTCGCAGAAACCAATGCCCCAAGGGGGCACCTCCCGCATGCCGTAACATTATATACATTCAACTGCAAAGAACACGCAGTATAAATAACGTAAAGAACGACGCTTGTATAGGAGATATTCCGCGCAAGACGAGAAAGAGAAAACAACAAATGAAAAAATGAAGTACCACCTGGGAATCGAACCCGGGATCTTCCGATTGCCGGTCAGACGCGATAACCACTACACCATGGACTTCACTCTTCCAAATGCCGTAATTCCTCTACATACTCGCAGAAACCAATGCCCCAAGGGGGCACCTCCCGCATGCCGTAACATTATATACATTCAACTGCAAAGAACACGCAGTATAAATAACGTAAAGAACGACGCTTGTATAGGAGATATTCCGCGCAAGACGAGAAAGAGAAAACAACAAATGAAAAAATGAAGTACCACCTGGGAATCGAACCCGGGATCTTCCGATTGCCGGTCAGACGCGATAACCACTACACCATGGACTTCACTCTTCCAAATGCCGTAATTCCTCTACATACTCGCAGAAACCAATGCCCCAAGGGGGCACCTCCCGCATGCCGTAACATTATATACATTCAACTGCAAAGAACACGCAGTATAAATAACGTAAAGAACGACGCTTGTATAGGAGATATTCCGCGCAAGACGAGAAAGAGAAAACAACAAATGAAAAAATGAAGTGGTTATCGCGTCTGACCGGCAATCGGAAGATCCCGGGTTCGATTCCCAGGTGGTACTTCATTTTTTCATTTGTTGTTTTCTCTTTCTCGTCTTGCGCGGAATATCTCCTATACAAGCGTCGTTCTTTACGTTATTTATACTGCGTGTTCTTTGCAGTTGAATGTATATAATGTTACGGCATGCGGGAGGTGCCCCCTTGGGGCATTGGTTTCTGCGAGTATGTAGAGGAATTACGGCATTTGGAAGAGTGAAGTCCATGGTGTAGTGGTTATCGCGTCTGACCGGCAATCGGAAGATCCCGGGTTCGATTCCCAGGTGGTACTTCATTTTTTCATTTGTTGTTTTCTCTTTCTCGTCTTGCGCGGAATATCTCCTATACAAGCGTCGTTCTTTACGTTATTTATACTGCGTGTTCTTTGCAGTTGAATGTATATAATGTTACGGCATGCGGGAGGTGCCCCCTTGGGGCATTGGTTTCTGCGAGTATGTAGAGGAATTACGGCATTTGGAAGAGTGAAGTCCATGGTGTAGTGGTTATCGCGTCTGACCGGCAATCGGAAGATCCCGGGTTCGATTCCCAGGTGGTACTTCATTTTTTCATTTGTTGTTTTCTCTTTCTCGTCTTGCGCGGAATATCTCCTATACAAGCGTCGTTCTTTACGTTATTTATACTGCGTGTTCTTTGCAGTTGAATGTATATAATGTTACGGCATGCGGGAGGTGCCCCCTTGGGGCATTGGTTTCTGCGAGTATGTAGAGGAATTACGGCATTTGGAAGAGTGAAGTCCATGGTGTAGTGGTTATCGCGTCTGACCGGCAATCGGAAGATCCCGGGTTCGATTCCCAGGTGGTACTTCATTTTTTCATTTGTTGTTTTCTCTTTCTCGTCTTGCGCGGAATATCTCCTATACAAGCGTCGTTCTTTACGTTATTTATACTGCGTGTTCTTTGCAGTTGAATGTATATAATGTTACGGCATGCGGGAGGTGCCCCCTTGGGGCATTGGTTTCTGCGAGTATGTAGAGGAATTACGGCATTTGGAAGAGTGAAGTCCATGGTGTAGTGGTTATCGCGTCTGACCGGCAATCGGAAGATCCCGGGTTCGATTCCCAGGTGGTACTTCATTTTTTCATTTGTTGTTTTCTCTTTCTCGTCTTGCGCGGAATATCTCCTATACAAGCGTCGTTCTTTACGTTATTTATACTGCGTGTTCTTTGCAGTTGAATGTATATAATGTTACGGCATGCGGGAGGTGCCCCCTTGGGGCATTGGTTTCTGCGAGTATGTAGAGGAATTACGGCATTTGGAAGAGTGAAGTCCATGGTGTAGTGGTTATCGCGTCTGACCGGCAATCGGAAGATCCCGGGTTCGATTCCCAGGTGGTACTTCATTTTTTCATTTGTTGTTTTCTCTTTCTCGTCTTGCGCGGAATATCTCCTATACAAGCGTCGTTCTTTACGTTATTTATACTGCGTGTTCTTTGCAGTTGAATGTATATAATGTTACGGCATGCGGGAGGTGCCCCCTTGGGGCATTGGTTTCTGCGAGTATGTAGAGGAATTACGGCATTTGGAAGAGTGAAGTCCATGGTGTAGTGGTTATCGCGTCTGACCGGCAATCGGAAGATCCCGGGTTCGATTCCCAGGTGGTACTTCATTTTTTCATTTGTTGTTTTCTCTTTCTCGTCTTGCGCGGAATATCTCCTATACAAGCGTCGTTCTTTACGTTATTTATACTGCGTGTTCTTTGCAGTTGAATGTATATAATGTTACGGCATGCGGGAGGTGCCCCCTTGGGGCATTGGTTTCTGCGAGTATGTAGAGGAATTACGGCATTTGGAAGAGTGAAGTCCATGGTGTAGTGGTTATCGCGTCTGACCGGCAATCGGAAGATCCCGGGTTCGATTCCCAGGTGGTACTTCATTTTTTCATTTGTTGTTTTCTCTTTCTCGTCTTGCGCGGAATATCTCCTATACAAGCGTCGTTCTTTACGTTATTTATACTGCGTGTTCTTTGCAGTTGAATGTATATAATGTTACGGCATGCGGGAGGTGCCCCCTTGGGGCATTGGTTTCTGCGAGTATGTAGAGGAATTACGGCATTTGGAAGAGTGAAGTCCATGGTGTAGTGGTTATCGCGTCTGACCGGCAATCGGAAGATCCCGGGTTCGATTCCCAGGTGGTACTTCATTTTTTCATTTGTTGTTTTCTCTTTCTCGTCTTGCGCGGAATATCTCCTATACAAGCGTCGTTCTTTACGTTATTTATACTGCGTGTTCTTTGCAGTTGAATGTATATAATGTTACGGCATGCGGGAGGTGCCCCCTTGGGGCATTGGTTTCTGCGAGTATGTAGAGGAATTACGGCATTTGGAAGAGTGAAGTCCATGGTGTAGTGGTTATCGCGTCTGACCGGCAATCGGAAGATCCCGGGTTCGATTCCCAGGTGGTACTTCATTTTTTCATTTGTTGTTTTCTCTTTCTCGTCTTGCGCGGAATATCTCCTATACAAGCGTCGTTCTTTACGTTATTTATACTGCGTGTTCTTTGCAGTTGAATGTATATAATGTTACGGCATGCGGGAGGTGCCCCCTTGGGGCATTGGTTTCTGCGAGTATGTAGAGGAATTACGGCATTTGGAAGAGTGAAGTCCATGGTGTAGTGGTTATCGCGTCTGACCGGCAATCGGAAGATCCCGGGTTCGATTCCCAGGTGGTACTTCATTTTTTCATTTGTTGTTTTCTCTTTCTCGTCTTGCGCGGAATATCTCCTATACAAGCGTCGTTCTTTACGTTATTTATACTGCGTGTTCTTTGCAGTTGAATGTATATAATGTTACGGCATGCGGGAGGTGCCCCCTTGGGGCATTGGTTTCTGCGAGTATGTAGAGGAATTACGGCATTTGGAAGAGTGAAGTCCATGGTGTAGTGGTTATCGCGTCTGACCGGCAATCGGAAGATCCCGGGTTCGATTCCCAGGTGGTACTTCATTTTTTCATTTGTTGTTTTCTCTTTCTCGTCTTGCGCGGAATATCTCCTATACAAGCGTCGTTCTTTACGTTATTTATACTGCGTGTTCTTTGCAGTTGAATGTATATAATGTTACGGCATGCGGGAGGTGCCCCCTTGGGGCATTGGTTTCTGCGAGTATGTAGAGGAATTACGGCATTTGGAAGAGTGAAGTCCATGGTGTAGTGGTTATCGCGTCTGACCGGCAATCGGAAGATCCCGGGTTCGATTCCCAGGTGGTACTTCATTTTTTCATTTGTTGTTTTCTCTTTCTCGTCTTGCGCGGAATATCTCCTATACAAGCGTCGTTCTTTACGTTATTTATACTGCGTGTTCTTTGCAGTTGAATGTATATATATATATATATACACACACACGATGTGTCTTTACAATTTTTTTTCGTTCATTTTATTATTTCTTTCGATTTGAGAAATCTATATATACACACGCACAATTAAATTAAATAATAAATAAATTCGAAAAAGCACATCCACTTTGTTCTAAATACTTTTGACAATCCTTTCTTCTGTTTCAAAAACAGAAAAAATATTACATTCCTTTATATATATATATAAGTTAAACAATAAACAACGAAAGAATTAATTCTTTAACTAACTTCGCCTAAAGGTCTATTTACTTTTGTCACTCCTCTTTATATAAACCTTTTCATTTCATTTCATTTTCATGTCATTTCAGTTCATTTCACTCATTCCTTCTTCGAAATCGTCTCTGTAAAAAAATTCTGAGCAGGTGTCTCTCACGCTAACCGCAAAACTGACCACAAAGTTCCATTTGATCTACTTCCAACCTTTCTCTCGAGAAAACCTCGCTTGAGTCCAAATGTTAAATCTGACATTCTTATTACTACTGAAGTTAAAAACATGATTTTATATTATTTTAGAGAGAGAGAGAGAGAGAGAGAGAGAGAGAGAGAGAGAGAGAAAGTGAGGACCACGCACACACACACACACACACACACACACACACACGCAATATATATATATATATATATATATATAGGGTGGTACAAATTACAGTAGTAACAATAATAGCTAATTCGGTTTTCACCGAATTGTTCATTGTGACAATGGTCAAGCTTTTCACTCCACCTTAGACCTACAGTTTAACGTGGAAACCGAATATATTAATCCGGACGGGGTGAAATGTCTTCGCCCCGATCTCTCAATGGCACCCGCCGGCTAACCCACTAGGATACCTAGGGTACCCATTTATCAACAAACCCAAGCAGACATTCATGAACTAAATACAAATTAATCACACAACCACGCGAGAATTGGTGAGTCAAACTGAATACATTAATCCTGGCGGGGAGAAATTACAATGTCATCGCCCGATCTCTTAACAGCACCCGCCGTCTAATCCACTAGGATACCTAGGGTACCCATTTATCAGCCAACCCAAGCAGACATTCATTTTCATGAGTTATTTATTCAAACATCTACGCGTGAAGTAAAAATCCACAAATTTCCACTACAAAATTTACTGTTGAGATGAATGAGTGCGAAAACTGAATCGCGCATCCGTTGCATCAAGCGAGGCAAACGTGGTTGCGACTTGCAACGAATCGGTTATTCATTTTATTTCGAAAACATTGTTTAAAAAATTATAATTATATGTAAATTCTGTAAACGAATTTCAGAGTATGATTAAATTCGAACGACTTTTCGAATGACAATTTACAGCAAATCGTGGATTATTCTATAGAATCATACACCCTAAAATCTGAAAGGAAATCATAACCATCACTGCAAAACATTATATTCAAGTCACCAAGCTCCTAATTTTTACTTCATCTTTATATATAATATACATTGGAATGATAAAAAAAACTAAAAATAAAAAAAATAATATAAGATATACGAAACGTATAATCGTCAAAACGTAAAAAATATTGAAAATAAATACATACACTTCAACTTCTACGCACAAATACAAAATAAGAAATACAAAACGTATAACCATCAATATAGCAGTACAGGATATATATATATATATATATATATATATATATATATATATATATATATATATATATATATATATATATACAGTACTGGCCAAATTATTAGGAATTTTTTTAAAATTTCATTTTTTGGTATAAAATGTTAAATTAAACCAATTTTAAACGTTGAAAAGTTATTTATTTCTTCACAAGAATACATGGTCATTATTTAGCAATAGTTTAGTACTTAGTTTGACCCACCTTAGCTGCCATAATGGCTGCGACACGCTTCGGCATGCCATGAACCATTTTTTTGCATAATTCTTTAGTCGAACGAAGCGTGTTTGTTCGTCAGTTGTCGTTTGGTTGTCGTGCGATGCGGGTGTGTTTCTCTTTCTTTTACGTGTCATTGTAACTACCGTTTAATTTAAATAGTGTATTTACCCAATTTCGGCAATTATTTGTTACAGTTTTTAAGTGAATTTGAAAATGGGGCGAAAGAATGACTTGAGTCCACGGAAAATTGGGCAAATACAGGTTTTATTAACTTCTTCTACATTTAAACAAAAGGAAATCGCTGCCAAACTCCATGTTTCACCACAGTCAGTACTTCGTATTAAGAAAAAAATGGTATTTGGAGAAAATGTAGGCCCCAAAAGGGTTGGAAGATGCGGCAGAAAAAGGGTAACGACTCCAAGAACTGATAGACAGATTGCAATTTTGTCTCTTAGAAATAGAAGAGCTACTTGCAAAACATTTCCAGTAGTCTAGCGGCTGATGGCATCAATATTAGTCGTAGAACAGTCAACAGGAGGCTTCTAACTGCCGGCTTCAAAGCCTACCGCCCAAGGAAGAAGCCAAGGCTCACTGAGGCTATGAAGAAGGCACGTTTTGCATGGGCAAAGGAACACATTAACTGGACTAGTGAGGATTGGGAACAGGTAAGAATAATATTTAACATTAAATAGAATGTTAATACAGTAAATACAGTATGCATAGAAGTGTATTTACAGTACGTGATAAAACTGCAGTAAAAATATCTGTAAAGCAGCAAGTCATACTGTACTTCGTTTTAGCTGTACTTCATACGCTATGCACTGACTCTTTCACAGGGCTTTCTTTGATTGCAGGTGGTGTTCTCCGATGAGTCAACGATTGCCGTGCTTGACGATCGTGTTCAAAGTGTAAGAAGGAGGCCTGGAGAAGAATTTTTGCCTGAGTGTCTGATGAAAACGGTGAAATTTCCACAAAAGATCATGGTTTGGGGAGCAATTTCTGTGCATGGAACTAGTCGTTTGAGCATTGTTGAGGGGAATATGAACCAAGTCAAGTATATAGAAGTACTAAGAAGACGTCTACTGCCTCAAATAAGGGAATGGTATGGTAATAGACGTTGGATTTTTCAACAAGACTCAGCTCCATGCCACACGGCAAAGTCGGTTAAAAAATGGTGTCATGAAAATAGTGTTCGGTTGCTCCCATGGGCTGGAAATTCTCCAGACATGAACCCAATCGAAAGTTTATGGTGTATTTTAAAGGACGTAATCCATGAAACGCCGATAACAACAAAACACCAACTCATAGAGCGACTTATTCAAGTCTGGTTTCACTCTACACGTATTAAGGAATTATGCAAAAAATTGATTCATGGCATGCCGAAGCGTGTCGCAGCCCTTAAGGCAGCTAAGGGGGGTCAAACTAAGTACTAAACTATTGCTAAATAATGACCATGTATTCTTGTGTAGAAATAAATAACTTTTCAACGTTTAAAATTGGTTTAATTTAACATTTTATACCAAAAAATGAAATTTTTAAAAAATTCCTAATAATTTGGCCAGTACTGTATATATACAAGCCCTACTTTTATAGTATTCAATTCTTGAGTGAAATCCTATCACTAATAAATTTTACATATAAATTGTATGTCAGTGGGCATTTGAACGAGACGTTATTGTAACATTGAATTCAATGTGTAACATTAACGTAACTTCTTCAGGTTGATATATATATTGCTAATAGCACTGGCTGATGAAATTATGTTAACACCAGAAATAACAGAAAACACAAGAAAAACAACTGCATAGGTTTGGTGATCACAAACATCAGTAACCTAATACTTTATTTATTCATATTTGACGGATATAGGAGAGATTATACAACTATCATATAAAACAAACTTTTAAAATATTCTTGATCACTAGGTTGTTGAAGAGGGAAATTTTCAAGTTGATCCGCCGAATCTACCATAACCACAAGCATACTTATTGTTTGCATACCCTAATAAAAAAAATTGTACAAAAATTCAGGGTCTACATTGTCTACAAGATCTGTAGCACGCGGAACACACAGCCTTCAGAAGATTTTAAAATATTCTTGATCACTAGGTTGTTGAGGGGGGATATTTTCAAGTTGATCCGCATTATCTAACATAACCACAAGCATACTTATTGTTTGCATACCCTAATGAATTTCTTTTTTACAAAAATTCAGGGTCTACATTGCTACAAGATCTGTAGCACGCGGAACACAGCCTTCAGAAGATGTGAACAGTTACTCTATAGATCAGTTCAAGTAAAGGATAGAGTGATTCTTGCATATTATTTGAAGGTGTACAAATTTTTCCTTGGCGCCCATGCTAACTAACAACTACAAAGCATCTTTGAAATCTGTCTTAACGTTATAATTTGCAATGTGTCAATGAAACCACCTCAGAAGGCTCGCCTACGCCGTTACAAGAACATAATACGTGCACGCACTCGTTATTTTATTCATACATACAGATTTTATATATATGTATACAGCATTATAGGGTCAGTTTCACATCTAAATACATGAAATAAATATATGATACACCCCGTGAGAAAAATTAAAAATAAATACAAGATTTCTCATTTATTCAACAAAACATCTCCTCAAGGAATGGAGGAAAATGCAAGAGCTAGAAAATACTTATCTCTGGAAATAATCGAATAAGATAGCATACTTGCTCATGAGCATAAATAAATTATATTTTTCTGTATAAACGTTTGCATGCGTGAAATAATTAACTAAATTTAGCTTAAAGAGAAAATCTAACACTTAAAACTGTGACTTAATAGAGGAGTTTGTACCTGTGTGAATATCTTGTGATATTTTCTTAAGTGGTGAAAGTGCGACGTATAGGCCTACCATAAAAAGTAAAAAAAAAAAAAGCAAGTTATTCTTGCTCGATTAATTCCATCTGATAAAAAAGAAAATTAGGTGCCCATCCATATGACTGAAACAAGAACTTTGTTTTTCACCAAAATTCCTATTGCCATCCCTCGATTGCATTCAACTTGCATTCAAGCAATTGTAACTTTTTTGTCACACTTAAATATCATAACCGCTATGAAACTTTCTTCTTTTGATTTGTTAAATAAATGAAAACCCAACGAAACCTTTTATCACTTCCGTTATTGACAATCAATTGACCTGATCTGAAAAGACCTGATGACCTCGAGCCAAGCTATCATTAACTTAATTAACATTATTATAGTACAAAGTCAACACTACAGATTTAAGGAAATGAAGAACTGATCTGGTCGGAGTGAGAATTAGAAATTGAAAAATGTTTTTAGCTACAAAACTCCGTAGTTGGAACTAATCAAGTTTTTACACTATTAATTAACTTATTTACTGATTTCGATCGAAACACGTGTTACTGCTACATAGGGACAGAAAGACTATATATATATATATATATGTATATATATATATATATATATATATATATATATATATATATATATATATATTAACATTACAATCAAACTTGAAATTTATTGTAATATAAAAAAAAGAATTGTAAACCTCGGAGACCTTGATTTTGGTTGTCCCCTTCTTATATAGTGGGGATATTTTTACGGGAACTTGTTCTTGGCCCCTCCTTACTGCATAAAAAAAAATTTGGTCAAACATTTGTGTAAAGTTTCGTCCGTGACCATTTTTACCCAGTACGTCGAACAGGTTACAATATTTTCAACATTTTAATCACTTTCCCTTGTGTTAAGGTAGTTGAGGGAGGGGAGGGTCTACTGTATAAGAAAGTTTAGAGAAACCTTTTTCTTTACCGTATACAATGATTATTTTTTCAAATTTCATCCGCGTTAGGATTTTAATAAAAAAAAATCAAAGTCAAATAAATCGTCCTTTTGCTTCCTCATCCCTTACACGTTAAGTTAGGTTAAGTTAACCCAACATAACCTATCCTCAAAAAAGGTAAAACTGAAAACGTAGTCGTAGAAGAAAATCCGACTTTTTTACAAAGCTCGATTTAATTGGCAAAAAATGTGACTTACTATTGGCGCTATATATATATATATATATATATATATATATATATATATATATATATATATATATATATATATATATATATATATAACTAATAACCTTGTTAACCTAGTTGCTGTTTCGTGCTTCGATCTCTCTTCACACAGTGATCAAGCTTGTGTCCCCGCCTCTAGGTCTGGCTTGGTGGAGGAGCGAGTTGCTTTCTTGCGCTCTACACCGTACATAGCCAGGTACATTCGGCTCTTCTAGTACCGTCCTAAGCCAGGCATCTAGTCTTCTCTTGAAGACTTCAACTTTTACCCCTGTAACGTTTCTGAAGTCCTTTGGAAGCAGCCAGATCACACATGGCGCAATTAGAGTGGAGAACAGTTTCAGAGAATAAAGCAACTGAAAAAGTGCTAATAACCTTGGAAGGAAAAAATGTTGAGAATTTTAGAAAAATATGCATCGAAATCACATCCAAAAGGAAAGGGTAGCTGGCTAGAGAGGCAAAAGAGAAGACTATTCCCCAAAAGAAAGAGAGTGGTGGTGAAGTTAAGCAACTGTGGAGAAAATGCCAGGAAAGTAATACAAGAAAAACTGGAGGGTATCGAAGGGATATACAAGGTCTGATTAAGGACCATACAGAGAGGGAAGAGGAAAAGGCGGTGGAAGCAATTAAGGAAAATCCCAAATACCTCTATAGCTATGCGAAAAGGAAAACAAAAACGCGCGCCGCTATTGAGCCCTTAAGGAAGAGAGATAATGAACTAACCGACGATCCAAAAGAAATATATGAAACATTGAGAGTCCAGTATGAATCATTTTTCAGTACCCCCAAAAAGTGACAAAACGATACCTGACATAGATGCATTGTTTGAAGAGAAATTGCAATTAGAGTGTACAACAAACTTTGATTTTACCCCAGAAGATGTAGCGAGAGCTATAGGACAAATGAAACCACATTCAGTTGGAGATCCAGATAATTGGAATGCATTATTGATTAAAAACTGTAAAAATAAAATAAATACACCTTTATACTGGTTATGGAGAAGATCCCTAGACACTGGAAAATACCGAGCATCTTGAAAAGAGCAAACATTACCCATATATATAAAGGAGGGGATAGATCTCAAGCAAAGAACTATAGACCAGTGTCATTGACGGCCCACCTCACCAAAGTATTTGAAAGAATAGTTAGAGAGAAAGTTTATGACTTCTTGGAGACATTGGAAAGATTCAACGAAAATCAGCACGGATTCCCATCAGATAGATCATACCTATCACAATTAATAGAACACTACATCAATAGCCTAGATGCACTGGAAGGCAATGCCAACTACGATATCATATACACAGATTTGCGAAAGCTTTCGACAAATGTGATCACGGTATAATAGCGCATAAAATGAAATATATGGGAATAACAGGCAGAATGGGAAAATGGATCTACAACTTCGTCAGAGAACGTCTACAGGTCGTCAAAATTCAAGGTATATCATCAACAGAATTGGAAGTACGCGGCTCAGTACCACAAAGGATAGTACTGGCCCCACTCCTGTTCAATATCATACTAACAGACCTAGAGAGCAGAATAAACAGTAAAAGTATAGTAATATCCTTTGCAGATGATACAAAGATCAGCAGAAAAATCAACGATGTAAATGAAGTGGAGGCCTTACAGAGGGTCACAAACAAAATATACAAATGGTCAGAAGACAAAAACATGTCATTTAACATCGAGAAATTTCAGCTCTTGAGGTATGGTAGATAAGAGGAACGTAAACAGACTGCATATCATGCTCCAGATAAACAGGAAATTCAGAGAAGCACGACAGCGATCGAACTGGGGTAATAATGACCGATGATGCGAAATTCGAAACACAAAATCAGATAGCGATAAATAAAGCAAAAAGAGTCGCGGGACAGGTACTAAGAACGTTCAGAAAATGGGACAGGACATTAATGATTCCCATGCTAAAAACACTGATTATACTAAAACTTGAATACTGCTCAGTTTAGACGTCCCCATATAAAAAGGAAGAAACTAATAAACTAGAAGAAACGCAAAGACATTTCACAGCTAAGAGTGATGGCTGTAAAAAACGCAATTACTGGGAGAGACTACGTGAACTAAATCTGTACTCCTTGGAAAGAAGGAGAGAGAGGTACACTATAATCTACATATGGAAAATGGCTAAAAAAATTGGTACCAAACCTAAAACTAAGCCCAATTACCATTCAAACAACACTGGAAAATAGGAAAGGCAGAATGTGTAGTGTTCCCATATTAAAGGCCGACATGAGGCCTTCTCAACACCGAAGGAAAATAGCTTGGTTGGCAGGGGCCAAGACTTATCAACCAGCTTCCAAAGGACTTCAGAAACGTTACAGGGATCAAAGTTGAAGTCTTCAAGAGAAGACTAGATGCATGGCTCAGGACGGTACCAGATGAGCTGGGTGTACCTGACTATCTACGGTGGAGAGAGCGCAAGAAAGGAACTCGCTCCTCCACCAAGCCAGACCTAAAGGCGGGGCCACCAGCTTGATCACTGTGTGAAGAGAGATCGACGCACGAAACAGCAACTAGGTTAACAAGGTTGTTATATATATATATATATATATATATATATATTATATATATATATATATATAGTAGCGCCAATAGTAAGTCACATTTTTTGCCAATTAAATCGAGCTTTGTAAACAAGTCGGACTTTCTTCTACGATCTAATTTTTGAGTTTTACCTTTTTTGAGGATGGGTTATGTTGGGTTAACTTAACCTAACTTAACGTGTAAGGGATGAGGAAGCAAAAAGACGATTTATTTGACTTCGATTTTTTGTAATTAAAATCCTAACGTGGTTGAAATTCGAAAAAATAATCATTGTATACGGTAAAGAAAAAGGTTTCTCAAAACTTTCTTATAGAATCCCCCTCCCCCAACTACCTTAACACATGGGAAAGTGATTAAAAGTGAAAATATAATATGTAACATGTTCGACCTACTGGGTAAAAATGGTCACGGACGAAACTTTACACAAATGTTTGACCATATTTTTTTTATGCAGTAAGGAGGGACCAAGAACAAGTTCCCATAAAAATATCTCCACTATATAAGAAGGGGACAACCAAAATCAAGGTCTCCGAGGTTTACAATGCTTTTTTTATATGACAATAAATTTCAAGTTTGATTGTAATTTTAATGTATATATATATATATATATATATATATATATATATATATATATATATATATATAGTTATGTCCCTGAGAAGCGGTAACACGTGTTTCGATCGAAATCCATAAATAAGTTAATTAATAGTGAAAAAACTTGATTAGTTCCAACTACGGAGTTTTGTAGCTAAAAACATTTTTCAATTTCTAATTCTCACTCCGACCAGATCAGTGCTTCATCTCCTTAAATCTGTAGTGTTGACTTTGTACTATAATAATGTTAATTAAGTTAATGATAGCTTGGCTCGAGGTCATCAGGTCTTTTCAGATCACGTCAATTGATTGTCAATAACGGAAGTGATAAAAGGTTTCGTTGGGTTTTCATTTATTTAACAAATCAGAAGAAGAAAGTTTCATAGCGGTTATGATATTTAAGTGTGACAAAAAAGTTACAATTGCTTGAATGCAAGTTGAATGCAATCGAGGGATGGCAATAGGAATTTTGGTGAAAAACAAAGTTCTTGTTTCAGTCATATGGATGGGCACCTAATTTTCTTTTTTATCAGATGGAATTAATCGAGCAAGAATAACTTGCTTCTTTTTTTTTTTACTTTTTATGGTAGGCCTATACGTCGCACTTTCACCACTTAAGAAAATATCACAAGATATTCACACAGGTACAAACTCCTCTATTAAGTCAGTTTTAAGTGTTAGATTTTCTCTTTAAGCTAAATTTAGTTAATTATTTCACGCAAGCAAACGTTTATACAGAAAAATATAATTTATTTATGCTCATGAGCAAGTATGTCATCTTATTTGGTTATTTCCAGAGATAAGTATTTTCTAGCTCTTGCATTTTCCTCCATTCCTTGAGGAGATGTTTTGTTGAATAAATGAGAAATCTTGTATTTATTTTTATTTTTCCTCACGATGTGTATCATATATTTATTTCATGTATTTAGATGTGAAATTGACCCTATATGCTGTATACATATATATAAAATCTGTATATATGAATAAAATAACGAGCGAGTGCATGTATTATGTTTTTGTAACGTGGTAGGCGAGACTTCTGAGGTGGTTTCATTGATACATTGCAAATTATAACGTTAAGATAGATTTGACAGATGCCGTGTATATTTTGTTCCAATTTATTTATTATTTAATATAATTGTGCGTGTGTGTGTGTGTGTGTATAGATTTCTCAAATCGAAAGAATTAAAAAAATGAACGAAAAAAATTTTAAAGACCCATCTTTTGTGTATATATATTAATGATGTAGCGGATGTCATTTTTTTCACATCCGCGGATGCGGATGATGCGGATGAGGATGTTTGATTTCAACATCCGCGGATGCGGATGCGGATGTCTACATTTTCGTTATTTTTTAGGATATATTCGAGATTTGTTGTGTTTCACGTATATAATAAGTTATTATATAGAGAGAGCTGTAGCTATAATGTAGTATAATTGATTAATTGTACAATAATTGCTGTACTTTTCTCTGAACATATAAAATAATATCAATCATCCAACTAATATAGAAATCAATTAGTGAATTCGTCTGCAAATAAATTCGTTATATTTTGTTGAGTTTCAGCCACAATTAGAAACCATAATTGTGTTACCAGGATGCGGGAGGTGAACCCAACTCAAATGCACCCCACCGACCTCTTTCCCCAACCTCCACCCTTATAGAAAGAGATCTTTAATTAGCTTGATAACTATTTACATTAAGTTTAAAGTTTTATTAGACATATTTATAAATGAGTAATTAAAATAAAGTAAACTAAGATGTTCATCGTTTAATGTTCAAACTTAATTATAGGAAGGTTATGCTTAAGGAACATTAATTTTTCTACCTTTTCTGCTGCCAGTCTGTTTCTCTTTTCATCATATATTAATCCAGCACTGCTAAATAATCTCTCGCTTGGTACATTTGTTGGAGGACAGGCTAAATGTTTCCTTGCAAGTTTACTCAAGTATGGATAGATATTCTGCGTATTTTTCCACCAACTAATAGGAGTGTCACATGCAGCCAGGCGTTTTTCTTGGTGATAGCTCTCGATCATTTTTACTACATCTTTTGACATCGCGTAGGTCTCGTCATTGCTGCTTGACTCAAGAAACTGAGAGACAGATTCTGTGATAGATTTGCTTGTTGAAGGTGTTGGTTCTGTCACTGAAACTTTTATTCTTTTGGTGGGTGGCGAAGCGACAGATTCAAGAGATTGAAGCTCTTCAACTGCTTTGCCAAGTGATGATTTAACTCGTTCTAATGTACTAGGTGAAAATAACTTAGCTTTGTAACGTGGATCTAAGTAGGTTGCAAGAGAGTAACTTCATACAAGAACAGCCTCTCGTCTTGTCGCTTGCATCACTTTTGCGCACAATGAACTAGTTCTATTAATATAGTAGAATTTCATAATTTCCGCTTATTAATGACATTTTATCTCAACGGTCCACATCCGCACGACATCCGCAGTCCAAAGTGCGGATGTGGACGCGGATGCGGATGCGAGAAAATGTGCGGATGTTCAGCGGATGCGGATGCTGATGCGGATGTGACCTACATCACTAATATATATATATATATATATATGTTAAACACAGACCGTGCATGGCACAAGGAACTCTTCTGGGAAAATTAAATCCACTATAGTCCGAATAAGTAATGGTATTTGTCATTTACCATTACTTATTCGGACTATAGTGGATTTAATTTTCCCAGAAGAGTTCCTTGTGCCATGCACGGTCTGTGTTTAACATATAATGTTCTCAGGGAACCATTCTGAGTTTGTATATATATATATATATATATATATATATATATAAGGAGTGACAAAATTAATAGACACGATTTCTTTTGCTAAGCCCATTGTCTAGTGAATTCTTGTATTGATAATATTGGTTTTAATAATTAAATCTCTTTAAGGAGAAGGTTCAATTCTTTTAAAAACATTATTTGTGACGATTTCGAAGAACGAATGAGTGAGATGAACTGAAATGACATGAAAATGAAATGAAATGAGGAGTGACACAAGTAAATAGACCTTTAGGCGAAGTTAGTTAAAAAATTAATTCTTTCGTTGTTTATTGTTTAACTTGTATATTAGGGTGTCTCATTAATACATAGAAATTTTTTTTTTCGATTTTCTCTTGCTCGCGAATGCTGCCCCGATTTCAATAGGCATAGAGGTTCTAAAAATCGAAAAATGATGGGAATCGAACAGTATTTAGAGGTCACTCAAGTTTAACACTTTCTTGTAGCTATTTAGGAAAAAAAAGAAATTTCTATCATTCTCTTATTCTCTTTATTTCTGAACAAAAATGAAAATAAACGAAATGCACCTTTCATTAATTGAAATAAGCGCGTATAAATGGATTGTTTTCATCATCAATCTGTCCTACACTACTTGATTTTACTCTTCAAGCTCTTCGTCTTGACGGGGATCAACTTCTGGTGAGCCCGAACCACCTTGAGGACGAATTGCTTCTGCTTCTCATCACGCGTGATGGTGGAATTGAATCTTTTCATCAAAGCGATACCACGCTCGGCGGCGTCATTGACCACCTTCAGGGCTTTCACCCTCTTTTGCGCCGTGATCCAATCCTGGTCATTGATCGACTCCTCTGGATCTTTCATGAGGAAGGTGGGAGACTCAGATTCTGGAAGGATCGCGCGGAAAAAGACTTCTTTTGTTCTCCGGGTGACGAAGAGCTCGATGGATTGCTGTGGATTGAAGTTCTTCGGATCGATCCGCTTGAGTCCTTTCTTCGTGGCGGGGGATTGAAGTCGTTGGACCATCTTTAGCTTCGTGTCCTTTGGAATGCGGTCGTCAAAGAAACCAAGCCCCACGAGATCCTCTGAGAGGTACCACAGGTGCCTTTTCAAGGCCATGGATGCCGTGTGGCTGACTTCCTTGTCAGGGTAGGCCTCGAGCAGGCGAATGAACTCTAGGTCGTTCAGTGGAGCTCGATTCGAGAACATTGCCTCATTCCACTGCTTCACGTACGCGAGGGAGATGAACAAACACAGCCGCCGAAGTCCTCCTTCTTCCCTGGCTGTCAGGTCCAGTTGGTGACGGAGCATGAAAATCTTGAGGGCATAGATGGCTTTGGCCATCCATCTGGCGTGGTGATAGGCCCCAGGCTGACGAAATCCCCCCTGGACCTGACCGCCAAGGAAGCGGTAGGAAAGGATGAGGAGTTCACGGTAGTCTTCTCGGGGATGTGTGCCGTGGGAAAGCGTCTGCTGCAGGTATTTCTTCATGGAAGACGCTTGATTTGCCCAGTTGTCAGTTGTTGTGGGATTGCTTTCGTCACCGATGGACAAGAATGAATGACCCTTTGTCAATGGAGGCCCACCGCTGTTGAAATCTTTTGAAGAGGAGAATGTCAGGGGAAGAGGACGGCCCCAGACATCGCACGAAGACATCCTTGAGTAAGATCTCCAAGACGTGGTGACGGCAAGCCAACCACAACATGGGACGGCCAAACTTCTGCTCAATGCGAACGCAAGCACCTTGGATCATCCCAGCGTTCACAGCTGTGGTGTCGAATCCCAGTCCAATGATTTGCTCCGAAATGCCTAAAGCCTGGACTTCCTGGAGTACGGCTGCAGCCTGTTCTTTTCCAGTGCCGTCCACCGGAACGGGTACACCAAGAAGCTCCTCGACTCCATCGCCCGTCACCACAACAGCAATCCGGTCAACCTCCTTCTTCTCCTTGGCGATATCTTCCAACAGTTTCCCATCCCAGTGCAAGACTAAAGGACCAGAAGCTTCGAACTTTCGGGTCAACTCTTCTCCCATCTCCTTTCGGATCTTGTTCCGTGTTCGATGAACAGTTGCTGGCGAGATTACCAGGTCATCCAGGTCATGACCCAAACTCTGAGCTGCTGCTGCAAAGGACGACGTTGCTTGTCTCACGGACATGTTGTCGCGATCCCAAGCAGCAATGAGATTCGGGTCCGTGAGGGCATTCATTCGCCTTTTCTTTTGAGTCTGGGCCTTGCTGGTGCTGTGCGCTTGGTACGTCTCGTCGTCATCATCCTCGTCTTCCGTGTTCATTTCAGTGCTGCTACCATCCACCTCCAAGATCGCTACCTCCATGAGCTGTGTCACCCCGGCATCCCATTTACTCTTCCTAGCCGTGGCTGCAAGATCCCTCTTCCGCTTCACAGCTTTCTTCTTCGCTGTCTTCTGGTCCACCCCCGCAAGACTTGACGACATCCTGTCTTCCCTCTGCGAGGTGAGAAAATCCTTGTCCTCCTGAGGGACCTTGGAGGAGGATAGCGCGGAGGAGTGAGCCACGTCAAACACGTCTTCCAAATCCGACTTGAACATCCCCTCCTTGTACCGGTAACCCTCTTGCGGCTTTGTCCTGTTCTTCTTGAGTGCGTCGTAGGTATCGATCAACTTCGCCAGCTTCTCCCCTGCGTACTTCTTGGTGGTAGTTGGTATGTTGGCCTTCTCCCAGATGGGCCAGATGGTTTCCACCACCAGGCGAATGCCCTCCGATTTGGTCTTCCTTCCCTCTTGGTCTTGGTGGTGGTGGAAGTAAAGGAGCAGGGATTGCTCCTTCGATGGAAGTCGTGGACAAACAATCGCTGCAATTGGGGCCTTGTCCAGCAACTACAACTGGTTTCCTGCTCTAGTAACCATCACCTGCGAAAGAGAAGAAAATCTTGTATAAGTGAAACAGAAGTGGCGAACTTGAGTGAGCCCTAAAAATCCTCCTACAGCTGTCAAATTTTGTGATAACAATCCTTTATAAAGGTGTAATACGGGCAAGCGTCGCCCCGACCCGAAATCCTCCATTCGTATATTTGAGACACCCTATTGTATATATATATATAAAGGAATGTTATGATATTTTTTCTGTTTTTGAAACACAAGAAAGGATTGTCAAAAGTATTTAGAACAAAGTGAATGTGATTTTTCCAATTTATTTATTATTTAATATAATTGTGCGTGTGTCTATAGATTTCTCAAATCGAAAGAAATAATAAAATGAACAAAAAAAAATTGTAAAGACATCTTGTGTGTGTGTGTGTGTGTGTGTGTGTATATATATATATACACACACCTTACCTTACAACCTTACAAAGGTTCCGCGCGATGACTTCTCATTTCGCGAAGGTCAAGCTTGACGCCCCTCCTCTCGAGTTGGCCTGGTGAAGTAGTGAGTTGGATTCTTGCGCTCTCCACCTCACATAGCCAGGTACACCCGGCTCATCGGGGATTGTTCTGAGCCAGGCGTCTAGTCTTCTTTTGAAGATTTCCACTGCAACTCCCTTCGTGTTTCTTAGGTCTTTGGGCAACTGATTAAACAGTTTTGGTCCTCTCACTACAAAACTATTTTCTTTCAGGGTTAAGGATGTGCCCTGTCTCGCCTTCAATTTGGGAATACGACACAGTCTACCGCTTCTACTTTCCACCGTTGTTTGGGGAGTTATGGGATTCAGAGTAAGATTAGGGACTAGTTTCTCCATTATTTTCCAAGTGTAAATAATGATGTATCTCTCTTCTCCTTTCCAGTGAATATAGATCTAGTTCTCGTAACCTTTCCCAGTAATTTAGTTCTTTGCACCCATTGATCTTGGCTGTGAAGCTTCTTTGGATCCCCTCCAGCTGTCTAATGTCTTCGTTTTTATATGGGGATGTTAGGACCGAGCAGTATTCCAATTTGGGTATTATCAGGGTTTTCAGTAGAGGAATCATTACATTCCTATCCCTTCGTTTAAAGGTTCTCAATATCTGACCCGTTATTCTCTTTGCTCTGTTTACTGCTATCTTATTTTGTGTTTCAAATTTCGCATCATCTGTCATTATAACCCCTAAATCTTTTGCTCTGGAATTTCTCTGAATATCCTGTCCATTTGGGGTATAATATTCCTTGGACTTTAGGTCTTCTCTTTTTCCGTACAGTAATAGCTGAAATTTCTCGGTGTTAAACTTCATATTGTTGTCTTCAGTCCACTTGTAGATTTTGTTTATGTCGGTTTGTAGAGATCCTATGTCTTCTGGGTTTCTTATTTTTCTACTGATCTTTGTGTCATCCGCAAAGGATGTTACTGTGCTGTCTCTGGTAACGTCCTCATCTATGTCAGTTAGCATGATTATGAAGAGTAGTGGAGCTAATACTGTTCCTTGTGGTGCCGAGCTGAGGACCTCTGATTCTGATGAAGATACTCCTTGTACTTTAACGACTTGCCTCCGCTCACTAAGGAAATTATATATCCATTTCCATACTTTTCCTGTTATTCCCATATATTTCAGTTTATGTATTATGATTCCGTGGTCACACTTGTCGAACGCTTTAGCAAAGTCTGTGTATAGTACATCATAGTTTTCATTACTTTCAAGTGAATCAATAATGTTGTTGTAGTGTTCCATTAGTTGTGATAGGCATGATCTGCCTGATCGAAACCCGTGTTGGTTATCATTGAATTTTTTCTGAGTTTCCAAAAAGTCATAGATTTTCTGTCTAACTATTCTTTCAAATATTTTAGTGAGATGAGATGTAAGCGACACTGGCCTATAGTTTTTGGCCTCGGATCGATCTCCTCCTTTATATATTGGGACTATGTTCGCGCTCTTCAGGATGCCCGGTATTTCTCCCGTGTCTAATGATCGTCTCCATATCCAGTATAGGGGCTCAGCGATTGCATTCTTGCAGTTTTTGATCAGTGTGGCATTCCATTTATCCGGTCCTGCTGCTGAGTGTGTTTTTAGTTTCCCTATGGCTTGTGTAATATCATCCGTCGTAAAGTCGAAATCCGTTATACTTTCCCCTTGTGATTCTTCTTCAAAGAACGCGTTTCTATATATATATATATATATATATATATATATATATATATTCTTCTTCTTCTTCCGCAGCTTATTATCCCATCTTTACATGGGGTCGCTGTTTTTTGTTCGTCTTCTCCATTCTCCTCTGTCGTATACCACGTCCTCCTCCAAGTCCTTCTCCCTGATGTCCGCCACCACACAGTCCCTCCATCTCGTCTTCGGTCTTCCTCTTCTTCTCCGTCGCGGCAACTCCATCTCCAGCACTCTGCGCTCCACATACTCCTCCTCTCTTCTCCTGACGTGTCCATACCACCTCAGCCTGGCCTCTTGCACCTTCTTAGATGCTTCCGCCACCTTCACTTTCCTCTTGTATGCTCATTTCTGACCCTATCCCTCCTCGTCACTCGAAACATCCATCTCAACATCTTCGTTTCAGCCACATCGATTTTTCTTTCATTGTTCTTCTTCATTGGCACAGTCTCCATTCCATACAACATTGCCGGCCTTACCACTGTTTTGAATTCCTTTCCCTTCAGTTTCACTGGGACCCTCTTAGCGTCGTTCTTTACGATATATATATATATATATATATATATATATATCGTAAAGAACGACGCTTGTATAGGAGAACATTCCGTGCAAGATGAGGAGGGACAACGAACAAAATGAAAAAAATGAGTTAACCACCCGGGAATCGAACCCCGGATCTCCCGATTGCCGGTCAGATATGATAACCACTACACCATGGTCCTCACTCGATCAGAAGTCGTAATTCTCCTACATACGCGCAGAAACCAATGCCCCGAGGGGGGCACCTCCCGCATGCCGCACCTATATATACACATTTCAACTGCAAATAACACGCAGTATAATTAACGTAAAGAACGACGCTTGTATAGGAGAACATTCCGCGCAACATGAGGAGGGAGGAGAATTACGACTTCTGATCGAGTGAGGACCATGGTGTAGTGGTTATCATATCTGACCGGCAATCGGAAGATCCCCGGTTCGATTCCCGGGTGGTTACCTCATTTTTTCTTTTTGTTCGTTCTCCCTCCTCATCTGGCGCGGAATGTTCTCCTATACAAGCGTCGTTCTTTACGTTAATTATACTGCGTGTTCTTTGTAGTTGAAATGTATATATAGGTGCGGCATGCGGGAGGTGCCCCCCTCGGGGCATTGGTTTCTGCGCGTATGTAGGAGAATTACGACTTCTGATCGAGTGAGGACCATGGTGTAGTGGTTATCATATCTGACCGGCAATCGGAAGATCCCGGGTTCGATTCCCGGGTGGTTACCTCATTTTTCATTTTGTTCGTTCTCCCTCCTCATCTTGCACGGAATGTCCTCCTATACAAGCGTCGTTCTTTACGTTAATTATACTGCGTGTTCTTTGCAGTTGAAATGTATATATA
The DNA here is from genome assembly GCA_023014485.1 of Bathynomus jamesi. Lineage (NCBI taxonomy): Eukaryota > Metazoa > Arthropoda > Malacostraca > Isopoda > Cirolanidae > Bathynomus > Bathynomus jamesi. Next base: position 462,288 of record JAJOZX010001665.1, on the reverse strand, counting down.
TATATATATATATATATATATATATATATATATATATATATATATAAGGAATGACAAAATTAATAGACAGAGTATATATTCTAAGGTTTTAATGAAGGGAAACTGAATATTAATCTTAGAGAATATGTTAATAGAACGATTTCTTTTGCTAAGCCCATTGTCTAGTGAATTCTTATATTGTTAATATTGGTTTAAATAATTAATTCTCTTTAAGGAGAAAGTTCGTTTGCTTTTAAAAACATTATTTGACAACTGTAGAAGATAAAATGTGTGTATTTAAACTCTATTTATTTATTTTGGTTTAAATGTATTTCTTTTATTGTTAATATTGTTTTTATTTCTCTTAAAGGAGAAAGTTAGTTTGCTTTGGTAACGAATTAAAATAAATGGTAGTATCTAGCAACTCACCCTAATAATGTATACCTGAACATTTAAAATAAAAAATGGTATCTTGCAACTCAACCTACCTCTATATAAGACCTGCTCGGCTTCGGGAGCCTCATAATGCGCCGGACTCCGGTGGAATAAAGATCCCTCATACCTTCCTTCTTAGGTTAAGACTTAGGTTAGTTTCCCTTTGGGGGAGTGAGGACATCCCAACTTCTCCCCCAAAGACCTCCTCCGTCTCTCCTTTCTCTTCCTCTCTTAGGTTAAGGCTACCCGTTTGGGGGGAGGTCATCCTCCCTTCTCTCCCCGAAGCTCCCTCCCCTCTCCCCACTTCATTGCATACCCCCTCCCCTTCATTGCATACCCCTCTCCTTCATTGCATGCCCCCTCCCCTTCATTGCATACCCCTCCCCCTTCATTGCATACCTCACTCCTTCATTGCAAACCCCCCACCCCTTCATTGCATACCCCCTTTGCAACATACCCCCACCCACCCCTTTGCAGCATTGCACCATTTATCATTATCTCTGCAACATGTCTGCACTCTCCCATTTTGCGTCCATGCTACTGAGGAGTATCCCAAGAAAACTTATACAACTGTATATATACAGTAGTTGCGTTTCCTTAACTGACTTAACATTTTTATTCATATACTGTATAGATGAAAAACATTCAGCATCTTTGTCAGATAACAAAGCACCCGGAGACTGGGGGCAGATTAGTTGCAGAATGGCTTAACAGATTAAACTAACGAATAATGGATGGTGAGAACACGCCAGGAGATTGGGAACAAGGCATTATAATACCAATGCACAAGAAAGGTGATACATCACTATGCAGCAACCTAGACCTATAAGTCGTTTACCCCATGCTTACAATGTTTTGGTTAAAGGCATTTAAAGCCGCATGCAGATGATAGAGGAGAGAGTATTAGGAGAAGAGCAGGCTGGTTTTCGACCGGGAAGAGGAACAACAGACTAAATTTTTAGCTTGAGTCAAGTGATTGAGAAGATGTGGCAATATGGTAAAAGCCTTTATTGTGTCTTCATTGATTTCAAGCAGGCTTTTGATGGAGAAATGGTATGATCCGGGTGTTGAAACGTTATGGCTTCGAAGATACAATCGTAGAACTCATAAAAACGTTCTACAAAAACACTCAAGCAAAAGTTCAGAAAGGAAAAGTAACAACGGAAAGCTTCAGAACTAATTGTGAAATCATCCAAGGCTGCCCATTATCACCCCATCTTTTTAATTTATTCCTTGGCAACTATGAGGGGAGGAGTGGCAATTGGGAGAGAAAATGTAAATAATCTAAGATACGCTGATGACATTGTGCTGATAGCGGAAACATTAGAGGAATTGCAATACATAATTAACTTATTAGAAGGAAAGTACATAAAATACAACCTAAATATAAACTTAAATAAAACAAAAGTCATGAAAATTGGAAGAACAAGAGAAGAAGTTATAGTTAGTTTATCATCAGGGAGAATAGAACAAGTAGAGAAGTTTAAGTACTTGAGGGTCTGGTTCACAGAGGATGCTGACATAAAACGAGCGGTGTTAGAGAGAATACGGCTAGGCTATGCAGCAATGCAGAGATTGAGAAAAATATGGAAAGACCGACACATATTAAGAGACCTAAAAGTAAGATTATACAAATCAATAATCTTACCAACAACTATCTGTGGGGCAGAGAGTTGGGTCCAAAGCTAAAGGACAAGAGAAAACTATTAGCTTTTAAAATGTACTGCCTTGGACGAATATGCAATATTAGGTAGTCCCACAGGTTGACTAATAAATACGTAAGAGACCTCATACATATGAAGATCAATATCGTAAATAGAGTCAACGATGCCCAACGAAGATGGTTCGTTCATGTGCAACACGTGAATGATGACAGACTGCCCAAAAGAATAATGTATGCAAGGATGCATGTAATAAGACCAAAGGGAAGACCTAGAACTACATGGTTGAGAACAGTAGGACTCGAAAGTCTAGAGGTGAGTTGGTGAGACAGAGTGGAATGTGCGAGAGATCGAAAAGCATGGGAACGCTGCAGACGCATCAGACGGGACCTAACCTGGAGATCGCCGGATGGGACTTAAGTTAAGTTAAGTTAAGTTAACTTCTTTGTAGTTACAATGTTCCCATGTAAATAATTTTATAGAAACGATTTTCAACATAAATTTTCCAGCCAGTGAGACCTTCACATTTACTTTGAGCTCACGAACCGCTTAGGTTATTAATACAGCTTCACAAATTTGGTCCCACTGGTTTTGGATGTGAACCTCAAAATTTTGATAGTTCTGGTCTTTTGTAAATTTTTCACAGACTAGCTTTTTATAATTTCACAAAAGTGGACAAAGTTTTATAAAAACGTTGTTGTTGTTTAGCCGATCAGCCCACCCCACCCTGATCGAGCAAACCGGCGGCACGCAGGTAACCGATCGCCTTCTCCGGAGTGGACCAGAGCTTCAGCGCACTAGTGATGTTGTGTTGTGTTCTATGTTGTCCTAGAGTGGTACAGTCTGTCATAATGTGTTCAATTTTTTTTGGTGTGTCCTGTGACAGGTGGTAGGTGTCGTCTGTGGAGTTATCTAGTTTGTATTTATATGTCTGTAAGTTGGGGTGATGTCCACATCGGAATCGTGCTAAGGTAACTCGATCCGATCTGCTCAGGCTGATCTCTGACCTGTCAATGGGTGGCGGCTTCGCACCTAGGACCGCATTCGGACCGAGTCATTTGAGTGCTTTGTGGGTTAGGTGTGTGTGTGTGTTTTCTGTACTGTGTGATGTCTGTGGGGCGTGGTATGGAATGTAGTATTTGGTTATAATGTCTCTCTGATGTTACCTTAATGGTGCGAGGTGTCGGTGCATGATTGTACATGTAGTGGCAAGGGTGTTGTGGGTTAGTTGTCGCTGCTGCCATGAATTGTGTTCCCCTCATGTCTAAATGTTCCCTAACTTTCAGTATTTTTGTTTCTGTGTGCAGGTGTTCTATTGGTGTTGTTTGAGTGCATCCTGTAATGATACGAAGTGCGTTGTTTTGTATTGTCTGTAAGGTGTTTATGTGTGTGTTTGAGATAATGGGTGCCCAGCATGAGCTAGCATAGTCCATAACTGAGCGAATATATTGTTTGTATATGAGTAATGTTTCCTGCTGGTGTCCAAAGTTTGTATCTGTTGGTACCATAAGCGTGTTAAGTCTTGACGTACATTTGTTTTTAATGTCCTAAATGTGGTTTGCAAAAGATAATGATGTGTTGTATGTGACCCCAAGTATTTTGGTCCTGTGAGTGTGTGGAATGTTGGTGTTGTTTAGTGTAAGCTGTGGAGTTATCTGGTGTTCTTTTGTGTTGCTTGTGAGCAAGGTGATGGTTGATTTTGTGGGCGCTACTTTGAGTCTATTGTGTTAGGGCGGGTCATACTATGCATTTTTTTTAAATCAATGGAGAGGGGTGTTCCAATGACATATTTTGGTGTATAGAACACAATTCTGAAGAAAATATTTAATTCTGATAATCCTAACCTACATCATTTTGCAGTTGATTATTATTAAATTGTTGATTATTTTACTATTGTAGTTACCCCACAATATGTCTTCTCACGTTTTCTATCATGCCTGCTCATGTTATCTCTTATAGAGCATTGTTCTAATTAATTCATATAAACACATATAATGTAATTCATATAATAATAATAATATTTAAATACTCAAATAAAAAGGTGTGCCATTCCACTTAATTGTAATTATCATACAGTTTGGTACATGAAATATTTTGACGGTTTTCTGGCGCGCATAAGTCCATTTTCTGAGCCACCTTTCTCAGAGGCTAGAATGTAACGTTTCAGAACATTCTAAAACGTTTTGTGAAATATTTGAAGTGACTCATGATTTATGAAGCTATTGGAGAGAAGTGGTGATGAAGATGAGTTTGTTCCTGAAGTTGAGCTCTTCCCTCAAACTGACCCTGAGCCAGCAGCTTCGGCAAAGGTACAGAAAAACTATGATGAGATTCAAAACATTGCCCTTGCTAGTGTAAGGTATGGCATAGGGCTGAGGCCAACTGCAGCGATAGCAACAGCAGCTCTGATTGACGCAGGAATCATCACAGAAGACAATACAAGTAAAGTGATTGATAAGAGCAAGGTCAAGAGAGCACAGGAGAAGTTGATGAGAGAGCTGGGGGAACAGTTCGAGAAGAAGTGCAGGGAGGAGGGGGGGATCTCTTGCATCCTCTTTGATGGGCGGATTGACCTGACCAATGTGATGATGGAAGCTGAGGGCAGTGACCAATCTTTTCCCGCAAAGATCAAGGAAGAACATATAGTGTTGTTAGTGAGCTTGGCAGCTACTATCTGTTCCACTTTACCCCAGAGAAAGCAACTAAAGAGGAGTCACATGCGGAGAAGATTGCTAAGGTCCTGTTTGCCTGGATGAAAGAGAGGGGTTATGATAAGACCTTGTTGGCCATTGGAGGAGACTCAACAAATGTCAACACTGGTGTGAAAGCTGGAGTAATGCGGAAGCTGGAGCTGCACCTGGGGAGAAAGCTGGTCTGGTTGGTGTGCAACCTGCACACTGTTGAACTTCCCCTGCGCCATCTCATTGTTGACCTTGATGGCCCTACTCTGTCAGACAAAAAATTATCCGGGCCAATAGGAAAGCTCCTTGATTCTGCTACAGACTTTGATATCAATCCAAACTTCACCCGAATCTCTGTTGGCCCTCCACTGATCAAGCTTCCTGACAAGGTCATTCAAGATCTCTCAACTGATCAATACTATGGCTATAAAATTGTCTGTGCAGTCAGGGATGGAGTACTTCCTGCAGGGCTGGCTCTGTTAGAGATAGGACCAGTAAACCACAGCCGCTGGCTCACCACAGCGAACAGACTTCTCAGGCTCTGGGTGTCAAAGCACGGACTTAAAGGAAAGAGCCTGAAGATTCTGCAATTCATTGTGGAATTCATCATTGGAGTGTATTACCCATGTTGGTTCAACGTGAAGGTCAAGCACGCCTGGATCGAAGGGCCTAGGCACATCCTCTTTCAGCTGGACTGCCTCAAGTCCCAGAGAAAGGAGGTGCTGGATATTGTGATGCCAACTGTGAGAAGATCTACTTGGTATGCCCACAGTGAAGTCATCCTCCAAACACTACTCTGCTCTGAGGATCAGAAGGAGAGGATTGAAGGGGTGGAGAGAATCCTGGCCATCAGGGGAGAGGGGGACCCGGACACTCAGCTGGGGGACTCCTCTGTTAGGAGCAGAAGGACACCTGACATCAATTGTGATGCTTCCAGCATCGGTGACTTGATCAGCTGGTCAGAAGGTGTGTCAGAGCCACCTCTCACCTACTCTCTAAGCACCTCAGAGGTGAAAAACTTCATCAACACCCCCATGGAGGTGCGCAACTGGCCTTGCCACACACAAAGCATGCATTGAGAGGGTTGTTAAAATGGTGACTGAGGCTTCTGCTAAGTACTTCTCACAGGAAAAGAGGATGGAGGGATCAGGGCTCAGGAGACCAGCAGGAAGCTGATGTCCAAGTCTGAGTCAAAGCAGGATTTGTGCAACCTGGAAAAGTTCAAGATGTCAGGAGAATGATCTTTGTAATTATATCCAGTGATATACATGCAGTTCACCTATTAATAAATATATGTAAAGTTGATTTGGCCTTGTCAATATAAATGATTTACCTTATATCTTTTAATATATTATAAAGGGGTTCAAAAGGGTAAAATTGGCAATTTAGAAATACAAAATGATGTAGGTTAGAGTTATCCTATCCAAACAATAAGCTCATATTTGAATTCCCCATGTAAAAACACATAATGTAGACACCCCTGATGGTAGGATTTCCTTCAGATTCATGTTGTCACCTGAGTACGAGCCGCCCTACTATTGTGTGTGAGCCAGTCTTGTATATTGTTTATGTATGTTTGTAGGTTATTTGTAGTGGTGTCGATGTTGTTGAGGGTGGATGTTAGAGTGATGACATCTGCATATGATAAGGTTAGCTTGTTATCTATGGGTGCTGGAATGTCATGCATGTATAAGTTGAACAGTGTTGGTAAGAGAAAAGAGCCTTGAGGGACCCCGTTCGGAAAAAGCTTGTTTTTGGATGACTTGGCATTAAATGTGACATGTGAGTATCTTCCTGAAAGATAGTTGCTCAGCCACCTTTTGGCGTCATTGTGCATGTTTGTGTTGAGCATTTTGTTTATGAGAGGGAAGCGTGGGATAGCATCAAATGCTTTACTAATGTCTATTGTTGCTAATAGTGTACGTTGAGCTGGTCGTCTGGAGTTGATGCCATCCATGATGTGCTGCGTGAGGTTAGTGAGTAATGTCGTGGTTGAGTGGTGAGGTCTGAATCCATGTTGAGTAGGCGATAGTGGTATGTGTAGGTTGGTGATTTGTAAGATTAGTCTTTCTGTTACTGTGGAAGGTGTGCATAGTAAAGTAATGGGTCAAAAGGAAGCTGGTTCTGTTGGATTTTTGTTTGGTTTGAGTAATGTAATAATTTTACCTTGTTTCCATATGTCACGAATAATACAGTGTTGGTATGAATATGTGCTGATATTTGTGAGAGCTAGTATTCCCTGTGTGCCCAAGTGTTTAAGGTGTATGTTAGATATGTTGTCTTGTCCAGTTGCCTTCGAATTCTTAATGTTTTGATGATGTTGGTGGTCTGGTCTGTATTGAAGGGTGTAATGGTCGTGTCGAGTGTGTAGGTTTTCTGGTCTCTGGCTGTTTGTCTGTCTGCGTGTTTCTGGTTGTTGTCTCTGTTTAAGTGACTTGTCTTTGCGTAGTGATTAACTAGAATGTTAGCTTGTTTTGTATATGTTGGGATATTATTTTGGTTGCGACAGATAGCCGCGTGTGAAGTGTGAATGCCGCTGTTAGAGTGGGTAATGCCGTTTATAGTCTTGTATAGCCTGGACGTATCTGCGGAGTGGTTTAGTGTTGTTATGAATTCCCTAAATGTTTCTGTTTCTTTTTCTTTGAGTTTGTTGTTTATTTCTGTGTTGAGCTGTTGTATCTGCTGTTTCATGGCTTCTGTGTGTGGTGTTTGTGTGTTATGTTTGAGGTTGTTACGTTGCCTTATGAGGTGGACTATTTCTACAGTGTAATTTGGGTTGTATTTCCTAATGTTGCCCTTGGGTATGTATTTGTTTGTATTATTAATGATCTGATTAAAATATCTTGAGTGTTGTATTGATGTTTATGATGGGTGTGCTGTTTAATGTTGTGAATTCTTCCTCAGTCTTTATTTTGAACTGTTCCTAATCAGCTTTCTTGTAATTTCTGTAAGTGTGCCTAAGGCTGTTGGGGCAGAGAGTGTAGAACGTGTTGTAATGATGATGGGCAGGTGGTCTGATGACAGTTGTTTTTCTGTTATAAAAACGTTGAGGGAACAAGTTAAGTTATAGGCTTTGTTATAACTCAAAAACTTTGTCCAAAAATATGTAATTGTGAGGAATGACGATTTGTGCCATAAGCCATAAGCGTAGAAATTTCAGAAAGGTGGAAACAATCATTTAATCTGAATTGTGCACACAGCAAAGAGTGTAGAAACTTAATATGAAAAGTTATAATTGGCGATAATAAATCCTTGAAATATCATTTAAGGTTAACAATTTTATATTTTACATTATACAGGGTGTACATAAAGTCAGGATCTATTTTTGTGAAGCACTTGGAAATTATATGGAATTCAATCATAAAATGATAAAGTGGTAACATTTATTAAATAATTAAGAGTAGGATTCGACGTGACGCCCATCAGTATCCCTGCACAGCTAAAATCGTTCCGCAGCATTTCTAAACACATTCTGGAGCATTTGCGGGGTTATGTTATCTGCAGCAGTTCGTATACGTGTACGTAAGTTTTCAAGACTCGTAATCTTCGTCTGATAGACGTGCGATTTGATAAAGCCCCATGCAAAGAAATCTAAAGGGGTTAAATCTGGTGATCTCGCTGGCCAAGGTCTGTTGCCTCCGCGTCCGATCCAGCGATTTGGAAAACGTCCATTTAGATAATCCTGAACAATTTTGGCATAGTGACAAGGAGCACCATCATGTTGATAGACGACGGTACTAACAATCCTATCCCCGTCGTTATCAACATGATGGTGCTCCTTGTCACTATGCCAAAATTGTTCAGGATTATTTAAATGGACGTTTTCCAAATCGCTGGATCGGACGCGGAAGCAACAGACCTTGGCCAGCGAGATCACCAGATTTAACCCCTTTAGATTTCCTTGCATGGGGCTTTATCAAATCGCACGTCTATCAGACGAAGATTACGAATCTTGAAAACTTACGTACACGTATACGAACTGCTGCAGATAACATAACCCCGCAAATGCTCCAGAATGTGTTTAGAAATGCTGCGGAACGATTTGAGCTGTGCAGGGATACTGATGGGCGTCACGTCGAATCCTACTCTTAATTATTTAATAAATGTCACCACTTTATCATTTTATGATTGAATTCCATATAATTTCCAAGTGCTTCACAAAAATAGATCCTGACTTTATGTACACCCTGTATTTTAAGTGTTACATGTCAGTGTATGAGTAACAACAGTAACCATCGAAGATTATATTCAGTGAAGCTAATTTACAGTATAAATGTTAAATATAGTAGGTACTACTTGCTATGAATATTTAGAATTATTGTTTTATGCACTTTTTATCACTCTTCCAGATCTGAGAAGCACTCTCAGATCTGGAAGAGGGAATCAGAGTAGAAGGTAAATTGGTCAAATCTGTAAGGTTTGCAAATGACAAGACATTTGCTTGTAGTACTGAGGAAGGACTGCAAAGAATGGTCAATAGCTTAACAACAACGGCGGAAGAATTCGGAATGAGAATTAATGAGACCAAGACAAAGGTAATGAAAATTGCAAGAAGGAAAGGAGCACAAATGAACCTAACGATAGGAAATCGGACCTTAGAAGAAGCTGAGCAGTTTAAATATCTGGGAAGTTTATTAACTAACAATGGAGATTGCAATAAGGAAGTAAGATCTAGAATTGGTATGGGTAAGGTAGCTTTTGAGAGACAGAAAAGACTACTTACAGGTAAACTCAACTTGAAGCTGAAGAAAAGGTTAGTAAAGAGCTTGATATGGATTGTGGTACTGTATGGAGCAGAAACATGGCCACTGAAAACAACTGAAAAGAAACTCCTGGAAAGTTTTGAAATGTGGATTGGGAGAAGAATGCTAAAGATAAGCTGGAGGGAACACCAAAGTAATGAGGATGCACAGCAACAGGTGAGGGAGGAAAGAAGACTCATTAAGGTTATAAGAGAATGACAGAAGAAATGGATCGGACATGTGTGGAGAGGAGAAGGATTGTTGAAGGAGGTGGTACAGGGTAGATATGAAGGTAGAAGGCCGAGGGGAAGGAAAAGGAAAGCAATGCTGGATGATTTGAAGGCAGGCAGGAGCTACCATGAGATGAAAAGGATAGCTCAGAATAGAACACTATTGGCGGGACACAGGAGTTGCACCTGCCTGATTGGCAGAACACGATGGATGGATGGATGGATCACTGTTCCAGTTTGCGCTATTTTTATAAACAGTGTATTGAGACTTGAAGTAAAAGTGTTTCTAAGTGCACTGAATTTCATCAAAATTTTCTAAAAATCTAAATAAAAAGTTACGTAACCACAAAATTATGCTTATTTCGGTATTTATGGTAGTCTGCATCAAGAGACCTTTGATATAAATGGAGCAAATTGAGCGATTATGAGTAGAGATATTCAAATGTCAAATTATAGATCTAATTGTTAATAAATGTTACAAATGTTAGGTTAAGTCGTGATATTTTCGTTAAAACTAACGAAAATATCACGACTTAACCTAACCAATTGTCAGTGGGGATGCTATAAAGGAAAAGATCCAGAAATTTTTTTCATTACTCCAATTATCACTACAGTGTTTCACTGAAATCAGAATTGGGGTCTTTTCAGTTTGGCATACCGCCGATTTTCGAAATGAAAATTTGTATACTAATAAAGGTTAATATTCGTTTTTTGACCCAGTCACACCCAGCTATAACAGCAATATATATTGAATAACGAATCAAAACTGAATAAGAAAATATATATATTATCTTGTGCAAATTTGTATAAAATGTACTTTTTTATAAAAAAAATATTTTCTACTTTCTAATATGTATGTATATAAATTTCGGTTAATTTGTTTATTTTGGCTACCTTTTTTGGTATATTTGGTGATTCTGGCTACTTCTTCGTAATTCAATTTGTCCTGTTTTACAAGTAAATCATTTTTAGCAATTTTTCGTCTGTTCAGTTTGGTTTTTTTGTGACTAGAAGTATGACGTGTCAGTTATGCATATTTGATTTTTAAGACGTGATCCACCATATTGCCCTCGATGAAGACAAGAGTTTAGACCTTTTTTTCAATCACAGAATAATTAAGACATCCGTGACCAGCCCTAAATGCAATAGTGCTTGTATTTTAACAAAAGACCAGAAGGTCTTTAAGTGCCGTAAAAAAATCTTAAAAATAACCGTGTGTCATTTCAGTTTAAGGGCACGCGAAATTTAGCGGACTACCCATGCAAGGTTGGCACATGTTATTACATTATCATTTGTATAATTTAGGTGTCGGGGGTACGGGGGCGGAGCCCCCGTAAAGATCACGCATCACAAATCCTAATGTTTTGCGGACAGTTCAGTACGTTACACCAGTTAGGTCAACTGTACGCCCTTAATGATTGGTTAGGTTAAGTCATGATATTTTCGTTTAAATTCATTAGTTTAAACGAAAATGACGAGTGCAAACTTTTCTGGTTAATTTTGAGGTGTTTTGTACGAAACTGCCATCCGTTTCCTGTGCAAATGCGTAGTTTTCAAGATGACGATATCTCGAAAACTACGCATTTGCACAGGAAACGGATGGCAGATTCATGCAGAACACCTGAAAATTGACCAGAAACGTTTGCTCTCATTATAAAAAGAGACTGGATCAAAAAACGAATAATTACCCTAATAAATTTGGATCACCTGAAGATCTGTCACCCCAGCCTTTTTTAGTTAGCTTTATAAGGCTAACTAACGAAAATATCACGACTTACCCTAATCAATCGTTAGGTCAACTGTACGCCCTTGACGATTGGTTAGGTTAGGTCGTGATATTTTCGTTAGTTAGCCTTATAAAGCTTATTAAAAAAGGCTGGGGTGACGGATCTTCAGGTGATTCATAAACTTTTATATTCTAATAACGAAAATTACATTATTTTCCTGGAGAAATACGCGCAACATACGAAAAAAATTGTACTTATATGCGCACTAGTTTGCATGGCGCATGACCGTTATCTAAATTATGTAGTGTTATGTCGTGGGTTTTACAAAATAAAACGTATATAATATCCTTTATTTATTAAAATTTGCAATATTTAATAACATTTTAATAAATAAATCTTCATTTGCATACCTTTTTCTCCATACGGACTCGCATAAACAGTAATTTTTGTTGTTGTTATTAATGTTTATTTGTTGTCTGCTTAGACCTAGTTTAGTCTGAATATATATTATTGTTGTAGTGTGAGCGTGTGATAATGCATTGCTGTGATCTATCTACTTGTGAGTTTTCCCCGGTCAATTGAATGCTCGGTTAGGTCAATTGAATGCCCAGTTAGGGCAACTGAATGCCCGGTTAGGTCAACTGTACGCCCTTGACGATTTCTTAAGTTAAGTCGTGATATTTTCGTTAAAACTAACGAAAATATGGTAAAACTTTACAAGACACCCGCATTGCCATGAAACATGATACAGTAACGAAACATATATCAATCGATAGAGCAGAAAAAATGGTGCAAACAGCTATGTACCATTTTGAAAATATTAGAAAATAATAAAGTTATGACACTATGAAGATATTACTAGGCCTATCATAGCTTACACCATTTGGATCTTTTCCGTTTCATGTACTGTTTCCGATTTTGTCGAAAATAAGATATTTAATGTAGGTTAACTGAATGCCCGGTTAGGTCAACTGTACGCCCTTGACGATTGGTTAGGTTAAGTTGTGATATTTTCGTTAAAAGTAACAAAAATATCATGACTTAACCTAACCAATCATCAAGGGCGTACAGTTGACCTAACCGGGCATTCAGTTGACCTAACCGAGCATTCAGTTAACCTATATTAAATATCTTATTTTCGACAAAATTGGAAGCAGTACATGAAACGGAAAAGATCCAAATGGTGTAAACTATGATAAGCCTGGTAACATCTTCATAGTGTCATAACTTTATTTTCAAATACAGTATGGAAAATTTGGGAGTACCGAAATGGAAGACCCACCTAATCTTGGATAAGCCATATTGACATTAAAATAAATAATAATAATGAAAAATAACTCAGAAGGAGAACATGAACTCTTGCTGAGAAAAATTAAAAAGACACCAACGAAGAAACAAATATGGGATGAAAAGAAAAAAAGATCCCATGGCTAGAAATAGCAACACGGTTTTAAGAAGAAGAAGAAAAAGATCGGGATAAGCAGAATAACAGGGCGAGAAGCTGAACAAGCATAAGCTGATTAAGCATAAGAACAGCGACGGAAAAAGCCGGAATAGAAATGTTTTAGTGGTGTCAAGAGATAAAATTCATAACAGTTTCAAGGTAAGAAGTTCATAAATTTCCCTTCGGTTATTAAATTTAGGTTAAATAAGCTGACATTTCAGCTGTAATTGTTTAACAAAAGAGTATGGAAGTCCTGTTTTTGGACAAATAGTTAAGCTGGTTCATCTTTGGCCTAGGTCTTCCATCTTTAACATAGCCTAGGTTGTGTTTAGGCTAATCTGGTTGGAGCAGGACCTATTTTTTCCATATCTAAAATGGTGGCCCGTGTTGGGGAAGGGTTATTTGCTGTGAAAACCTTAACCTTGAATAAAATAAAATAAAATAAATTAAAACAAAAAAATAATAAAATTACGCCTTGTCAAACATTTTGACATCTGAACAGAATTTATTCCATGTTTGACTTTTTCAAATACTTACTACATATAAATAATAATAAATTACGAAGCCCTAACTAAAAATAAAAATAAGAAATAATTCAAATGCTTCAAAACTTATCATTTGGTCATAAATGTGGTAAAATTCTAGAATAAGGGTAATCAGAAGCGTAGCCTATTTAACCAAAATAAAGCTTATTTATAGAGTTGAAAGGGTTTTAGGATTTTGGGGACTTAATTTTGGAAAAATAAAATAAACAAAATATGGCTGAATGTGAAGCAATTGAGGCAAAAATTAAATTATTAAAAAGGAAGAGATCAGCAAGGAAGGGAGTCATTACCAGGCTTTTAACTACCTTTAATAGCAAAGAAAATCCAAATAAAAGGGATTATGATACTATTTTGGGTGGTTTAAATAGAATTAAACAGGAAATAATAATTATAGATGAGGAAATTGTTACAGAAACTGATGCGTTAAATGTTGGTGAAGAGACATATACAGCACTTTTTTGTGAACAAGAACAGAATATTTTTGAAATAGATTCTCACATAAATGAATTATATGCTGCTTTAGATAATCTACCAAATAATTTAGAGGCTACAAATCAAAGTTTGATTGAGGCCTTCAGAAATGTATCCATTTCTAATGATGACAATAAACAACTAAAAGCCAAGTTACCAACATTACAAGTACCAATATTTGAGGGTGATCGAACAAAATTTCAGTCTTTTCTAGAAAAATTTGATAGTTTAATTGGCAACAAAGATTATATATCTGATGTTGACAAATTCAGTTATCTCCTTAATTATTTAAAGGGCCCAGCCCTAAAACTGGTTGATGCCTTACCGGCAATTGGCAGTTCATATAAAATAGCTCTCAAATTACTAGAAAGAAATTTCCTAAATAAAAAAGAAATAGTAAATGATTTAGCAATAAAATTAAAAAATATAAAACCAGTCAAGGATAACCATCAGGATCTGTACAATTTCTATTGTGAAATTGAATGCATGTTAGGTCATCTACAAAATAATGATATAGATCTAGAGAAATCAGCATAGTTTATCCAAGCCATAATATTTGATTGTTTACCTACCCAAATTAGGGATATTTTCCAAAGAATAACGGGAAATACATACCCTACCCTTGATGAAATAAGGAATGAATTTCCAAATGTTTTGTCAATGTACAAATCTTCAAAGATTGATTCACAAACAAAGATTTATTCACAAACAAAGATTGATTCACAAACAAAGAAAATACAAACAAAACCACAACCACAACAAAAAGACAACTGCCATTATCTTACTCACACAGGAGTCTATAGAAAGGATGTACCCACAACAAAACTTAGAGTTGTGTATAACTGTAGTCTTAAAGATGGCAATAAGCATAGCTTGAATGACTGTCTCATAGAGGGGCCTAATCTTATTTCAGACCTTGTAAAAATCCTTCTAAGATTTAGATTAGATGACTATGCAGTTCAAAGTGATATAAGCAAAGCTTTTTTGAGAATTCATCTGAAAAATAACTATGACAAAGATCAACTAAGATTCTTGTGGTTTAATGATCCATATGACTTAAATAAAGGGTTTAAAACATTTAAATTTAATGTGGTTTTGTTTGGAGCAAATGCAAGTCCTAGTTTACTGGCTTTAACCATCAAACATCACTTAAATTTGTATGATGAAAATGATTTAACTGTTCAGTTCTTGAAAGATCACTTCTATGTAGATAACCTTGTAGGATCAACCAAAACAGAGTCAGAATTAAATGAAGTTTACATAAAAGCAGATAAAATAATGAAAGAAGGTAATTTTGAATTAAGAGAGTGGATCACAAATAATGAGAGACTAAATCAAAAAATAAAATCAGAAGACAAAGGATTAACAGAACCAACAAACAGGGTGAAAACATTAGGCATGATCTGGGATTTGAACTCAGATTCTAAAGTTCATGATTCACTCTGCACAAAAGGCTACACCTTAGATACAACAGCTAACACAAAAAGAAAGATCTTATCCGAAAGTTCAAAAATATTTGATCCTATGGGTTTACTCCTTCCTTCTACTATCAGATCCAGGGTTCTTTTACAAGAATTTTGGAAACAGAAAGTAGACTGGGATGATCCTATAACCAATAAACAACAAGATAGCTGGAAAAGGTTAGCTAAAGATCTCAATAAATTACAAAACATAAATATTCCCAGAGTTTGTGGACACAGAGATACACCTCAAACCTTGCATGTATTTGGTGATGCCAGTGAAAAGGTGTATGGCTGTTGCGCTTACCTTGTAGGTGAGGATGGCAGCCATTTGATCTATGCCAAGGGGAAAGTAACACCCTTAAAACAAAAGAAAACTATTCCTCAGCTTGAACTACTTGCGGGTTATCTAGCTGTAAAAATAACAGTATTTCTCCATGAAGTCTATTATGATGTAAACATCACAACTACATATATTTGGCTTGACAGTCAAATCTGCTTGGCATGGATCAACTCTGATGAGTTAAACTCAAAAAACATCTTTGTCCGTAACAGATTAAGAGACATTAAAGAAGCTAGACAAAATTTGGACATAACCTTCAGATACATTCCAACAAAACAAAATCCTGCAGACTTTCTCACAAGAGGATTATCCTGTAAATTACTAAAATCCAACAAAAATTGGTTTCATGGACCTGAATTCATTCAGGATGAAACAATGTGGCCAGCAGAACAAATTAATGTAAAACTTAACATGATAACCACAAATAAAGTTGAGCCACTATTAGATTATAACAGTTATTCTGACTTTGGCAAACTTGTAAGGGTAACATCTTACTGTCTCAGATTCATTCACAACTGTTTAAAGAAAATAAATAAACAAAGAAATAATGATAATGAAATGTATACAAGTCTAGCTACCAAATATTGGATTAACCACATACAACAAACAGAATACAAAAATGAAATAGATTTTTTAACAATTGGTAAACAAAGGAACAAAGTACCCTCTGTGGTAATAAACTTGAATCTTTACATTGACAAAGATGGCTTATTAAGATGTAAGGGTAGATTAAACAAATCACAAATCACATATAACAGTAAACAACCCCTTCTTCTTCCTAGGTTCCATCACATTACAACCCTAATTATTAGAGAGAAACACAATGAACTTTATCACATGGGCGTTCCACAAACATTAAATGCCATTAGAAAGTTGTATTGGATACCCAAAGGCAGAATGACTGTAAAGACAGTTTTGAATAACTGTGTCACCTGCAAAAGGATTCATTCCAGATCTTTCAGGAAGACCAATCCTCCTGATTTGCCAACAGAGAGAGTCACCTTTAATAGGCCTTTTGAAACAGTTGGCATAGACTATACAGGAAGTTTGACTGTTGGTCTGGGAACAACAGAACAAAAAATGTACATCATACTTTACACATGTTCATCTTTAGAGCAGTCAGATTAGCTACGTAGTGAGTGATCTCTCCGCAGAATCATTTGTCTATAGCTTTAGAAGATTTTGTGCTAAGCATTCTGTACCCAAAATTGTTTGGACAGATAATGCAACCTATTTCAAGGCTGGTGAAAATCAAATAAATGACATATTACAAAATTCACATACCATAACATATCTACAAAATAACAAAATAAAATGGAAATACATCCCTGTTGCCTCACCATGGTATGGAGCAATCTGGGAAAGGAATATCCAAACAATAAAGAATTGCCTAAAGAAATCAATAGGTAAAAAACAAATTGAATTCTTTGAACTTCTCACTCTCATTAGTGAAATTGAGAATGTTGTCAATAACAGACCTCTTACTTATGTAGGGGATAATATTAATGATGTAGAGCCTCTCACCCCAAATCATTTGATTAAGGGAGAAGTCATTAACCTTCTACCTGATTACAATATCTCCTTGGATGATCCACCTTGGAGTGATAATAATCATGATTTGCAAAATAGATTATCACAAATAACAAATATAAAAACAAAATTTAAAAAGCAATGGAGTGATGAATACCTTGTTGGGTTGAGAGAAAGACATAAATATATACAAAACAAAGACTGGGTTAATAAAATTAGGGGAGGAGATGTAGTTCTAATTAGACAAAATACACCAAGACAGTGTTGGCCATTAGGTAGAGTTTTAGAACTAAAAACTGGGGAAGATGGATTAACCAGGGTTGTAAAACTTAAAACTGCTTCAGGTGAAACTATAAGAGATGTATCACTCTTATACCCCCTAGAAGTAGGACCAACTACTGTTAACAAAAATGATCAAGATGATGAATCTATAATAGATTCTGATGATGATCAAAATTTGACCCAAACTATACCAAACCTAACCTGTTCAATAAATGATGTAACTAGTCCTACTACTACAATAACCTATACCACAAATAGTAGACCACAACGTTCAACTGCTCTACGAGCTAGGCAGATGTTACAACAAAAGATAAGGGCTGGAGTATTGTAATATTTCCTATGGAAAATAAACTAAAATGCAACACCCTTTCATTTTGAAAAGGGTGAGGACTTTATAAAATGCTACACTTTTTATATTAAAAAGTGAGGAAAAACAAAAATGGAATAACAAATAAAACATAAAATATAGGTAATCTAAGATGGGTTAATAAATATTAAAGAAAAAATTGGGTTTCACATGCAATTTTTCCTTTCTGGCTGGCCCCAATGTATGGAAAATTTGGGAGTACCGAAATGGAAGACCCACCTAATCTTGGATAAGCCATATTGACATTAAAATAAATAATAATAATGAAAAATAACTCAGAAGGAGAACATGAACTCTTGCTGAGAAAAATTAAAAAGACACCAACGAAGAAACAAATATGGGATGAAAAGAAAAAAAGATCCATGGCTAGAAATAGCAACACGGTTTTAAGAAGAAGAAGAAAAAGATCGGGATAAGCAGAATAACAGGGCGAGAAGCTGAACAAGCATAAGCTGATTAAGCATAAGAACAGCGACGGAAAAAGCCGGAATAAAAATGTTTTAGTGGTGTCAAGAGATAAAATTCATAACAGTTTCAAGGTAAGAAGTTCATAAATTTCCCTTCGGTTATTAAATTTAGGTTAAATAAGCTGACATTTCAGCTGTAATTGTTTAACAAAAGAGTATGGAAGTCCTGTTTATGGACAAATAGTTAGGCTGGTTCATCTTTGGCCTAGGTCTTCCATCTTCAACATAGCCTAGGTTGTGTTTAGGCTAATCTGGTTGGAGCAGGACCTATTTTTTCCATATACAGTATTTTCAAAATGATACAGTGTGTCCGTAAAGTCATGGTGGGATTTCAAATAGCTATATTATTGCAACGAAACATGATAATGAGATGAAAAAAAGGCAAATTTAAGAACAACTCTAAAAGAATAACTTTATTTAACGTAGTTCGATATGGGCTCCTCTGGTAGCCCTGCAGACATCTAGGCGGTGATGTGTGTCCGTAACGTCATGGTGGGATTTTAAATAGCTATATTATTGCAACGAAACATGATAATGAGATGAAACAATGCCAAATTTAAGAACAACTCTCAAAGTTGTATCTTGTAGTTAGTCTAGGCCAAGCTTAACCTTTATCTCGTAGTTAGTCTAGGCTGTCCATATGCCTATGTTGAACATGAGCGTAATAGCCCGAAAGTTAATGTGTGGTGTGCTCTAGCACGAGATCGAGTGATTGGCCCATTTTTCTTCGCGGAACCCACTGTGACGTCACACAACTACCTCGCTATGTTGGAACATTTTGCAGTACCCCAATTTATTGACAATAATGTCATCTTTCAGCAAGATGGTGCTCCTCCGCACTATGCCAACGTTGTTCGAGAATTCCTTAATGAAAAATTTCCACAGAGATGGATAGGAAGAGGAGGATGGAAGCCATGGCCTCCACGCTCTCCGGACCTGACACCTTTGAACTTTTATTTGTGGGGTTACGTCAAGCAAAGCGTGTACAGTGTACCCATTAGGGATATTCATCACTTGCACGAGCGAATCACAGAAGCTATCGCATCCGTCACTTCTGATGTTCTTGGGCGTGTGTGGCTGGAATTGAATCACCGCCTAGATGTCTGCAGGGCTACCAGAGGAGCCCATATCGAACTACGTTAAATAAAGTTATTCTTTTAGAGTTGTTCATCAATTTGCCTTTTTTTCATCTCATTATCATGTTTCGTTGCAATAATATAGCTATTTAAAATCCCACCATGACTTTACGGACACACTGTATATAGCTGCTTGCACCATTTTTTCTGCTCTATCGATTGAGATATGTTTCGTTACTGTAGCATTCGCTCAATAGTAACTTATGTTCATCACAAAATTTAAATAGCTCTTTATCCTTAGAGCGAAATTTATCAAAAAACAGTAACTGACATGTCACAACAATCCATCTTTACGCCTCAACAACAAAACACAAACTGACCAGATCTGACCTAATGGAGTAATTGAACGGTGTGGCAACTAAGGAATTGCCAGATGTCGCTAGATGTACCAATAATTGCTAAAAATATTGACAGATGTCGCTAGATATATCTCAAACTGTCGCTAAATGTCGCTAAAAATGACATTGCTTCAAAGTATCATAACTTTGATATTTTCTAATATTTTAAAAATGATACATAGCTGCTTGCACCATTTTTCCTGCTCTATTCATTGATATATGTTTCGTTACTGTAGCATGTTTCATGGCAATGCGGGTGTCTTATAAAGTTTTACCATTTTTTCGTTAGTTTTAACGAAAATATCACGACTTAACTTAACCAATCGTCAAGGGCGTACAGTTGACCTAATCGGGCATTCAATTAACTGGGGCTGCAGAGCAACCTCGTATCCGGGCGTCATGAGCGGTGTAAACTAGATAATGGCAAACTAGTGTTCATATAAATGCAACTTTTTTCGCATGTTGCGCATATTTATCCAGGAAAATAATGTCATTTTCGTTATTAGAATATAAAAATTTATTAGTATACAAATTTCCAGTTCGAAAATCCGCGGTACGCCAAACCGAAAAGATCCTAGAATTGTAATTTGTTGAGCTTAAATTTGTTTCTTATAGGGAAGGCAAGGATTATATTGTTGCCTTGGGCCTTCCATACATCTTAGTTTACCAACTTGTTTTATTTCATGGTTTTTTTTTTGTTAAAATGGGCAAAAGCTGAATTCTGTGTGTGTGTGTGTGTGTGTGTGTCTTTTGCTGGGGGGGGATTAACTTCATT
This sequence comes from Bathynomus jamesi, assembly GCA_023014485.1. Lineage (NCBI taxonomy): Eukaryota > Metazoa > Arthropoda > Malacostraca > Isopoda > Cirolanidae > Bathynomus > Bathynomus jamesi. The sequence continues at coordinate 441,675 of JAJOZX010001665.1, read as the reverse complement.
CGTAATATCAAGGTCATGTGACTCTGAGGGAACCGAACCAAGGATCGCTGCATCATCTGTACGCAGAGGATAGTCACTTTTGAAAATTATCGTCGATCTGCTGACAATTAGACTATCAATTGCCTCAGCGGTCCATCTTTCCATCACTGGAAACTATCGAATACAAACAGCAAATATCTTTGAATTCTACAATACCTTGCCACCTGTTAAACCACTTATAAAAACGCTGACGGCAAATATTTAGCGAATGTATTGTGAATTTCCACTGAAGGATCACTGATGGAAATTGATATCGATCCATTGGGAATAAAGATATAAACAATCTTTGCGGATTGCTGGGTTTCCCATCTGTAAAATCCAACGAATAATAGCTGACAGTAAGCCGTCGCCGAATATATACTGGATTTCCATATACTATTCTCCTTTGGCAATTTGCTCTCGATGCTTCGGCGATTACGCTACTAAATATCTCATAGTTTCATTGACTAGACACCGCTGAAACCCAACAGATAAACAATTTGCCGTCATATACAGTATTAGACGATGGGTTTTAGTGGCAGTAAACCCAACAAACCGCTGACACATTTTGTGTATTTATCGCTGGTGGATCGACAGTAATGTCCTTCCGGTGATCAGGGCCGGCCTTAGGCCAATTGAACCTATTCGACCAAATTGGGCCCCGCGCTCACATGGGCCCCGCACTAGGGTTGCCACCTCCAACTTTGAAAAATAAGGAATGCAGTCTTTGGAGCCACGGTTTAAGCAGTTGAAAAAACATGTTGATTTATTTGGCTTTTTGAGTAAATTTCAACAAATTCCAAAGGAGGAATTACAAAAACATGCTGCAGATTTGGAAATTGCGCTAACAGATGTCAAGCTCACTCAGGAAAACGAACTTGTCAACTCTGTAAAGTTAGCAGATTTAGATGGTCATATGCTGGTCGAGGAAATGGAAGCACTGAAGCCAATTCTTCCTTCTTCATACTTTGGAAAGCCTTTGAAAATCATGGAATTCCTCGCTTTGAATGAGAGAACTACTGGATTTCCAAATTTTTTTATTGCTCGACGCATATTTTTGACAATTCCAGTCACAGTGGCGTCAGGGGAAAGGAGCTTTTCCAAATTAAAATTGATAAAATCTTATCTAAGGTCAAACATGCTCCAAGATAAAATCAACAGCCTTGCAATATTATCCATAGAATGTGATGAAGCAAAAAACTTAAACTTCAACAAAATTTTGAAAGAGTTTGCAGAACAGAAAGCAAGAAAGATTTCTTTATAAGTATAGTTTTGTTTTAACACGTTTTATGTCAAAATATAAGCTAATAAATATAGATATTGTTTTATTTTTAATACAACGTAATAGCATATATTCCTGATACCTAATTTGAAATAATCTTAAGTCCAGGAGGCCCCACCAAAATGGTCCAAATTGGGCCCCGCAATTGCTAAGGCCGGCCCTGCCGGTGATCCACTAAATTAAAGCCACAATATATTCACCGGTGGCTTTCCGACAACAATTATTTGGTGGGCTTTGGTGGCGGCAAACCCAAAGACCCACCAAGAGACATTTTATACCTTTATCACTGGAGGGAGGAGCAAAAGTAAATTCACATATGGCGATCCTCTACTACACGAATGGCTAGCCATCAAAGCCCCATCATCGAGCTAACCAGGTGTGCTGCCTGGGATATGTATTTGTCTCATTTGTACACAGAGAAAAATACTGATTATTTGCTAAACAAACAATCTAAATGGCAATGGTGGAGCGTGGTTCTCCCCAGCTATGGGGCAAGCTTTCTTCAAAGGCACCCCCCCTTAGACCCTAGATTTCAATAATTTGCTAAAGTGATAATATGTTGCAGTAAAATATTAACTCAGCACCTTTTCATTGATTTTATATGGTACCCTTTGGTTGTGAATATGGTTTTCACACCTTGATAATATAATTTTAAAAGCGAAACGCATGTTTATTATACATACATGTACAGTATATTAACCCTTACTACCGTACACACATAAGTAGGATGTGCGGAAAATGGGAGAGTGCAACTGCATACAATGTTGATCATATGAGTGCCAGTGCCAATCCCCTCCCCTAGTGCCAACCCCAACCCCTTGTTGCAAGATGCCAAACCCCCTCCCTCCCCCATGGTGTCAGTGCCAATAAAAACAAAGGAAGCTAGTGGGAATCCCCCAAGCTGCCACCCAAATCTAACCTAAGAGAGAGAAGGAGAGGAAGGAGAGAAGAGAAGATGTTCTTGCAGGCATGTCGCATCGCTTAATGAACGCTCTTGACCTCCACACTTGGCTTAGAAGTCTTAATCAGCCAGCTGGCTTAAGCAGCCAGTTGGCTTAGAAGGCATAACCAACCATAGTGTATACATATATGCGGATCGACCCCACAGCATATCGAACATGTATTAAAAAACAGTCTCTCACTGGTGTCGGCATGCGGTGAGTGGTCATCCTTCCACACAATATGGCTATCAGGTAAATGGATACCATGGCATATATGACGAAAACTCATTTGAAGTGCAAAGTTATTCGTCATTTTCTCTTAAAGGGGGCTCAAATTTCAACTTTTACGTATTACGTATTAAATATATATTCCATAGACCTGCAGATTTTCTTCAGAAAATGTATGAACTACCCAAAAATAATTTAAAAATTTCTGCCTACATCCGTGTCCCTTTCTCCTTTAAGGACCCATGAGGAACTCTTTCGTGTTATAGAAACATTTCGTGGTAGTTTTGAAGAAACTCAAGTCGTGGACAGTGACCTGAAGGGGGAGGTAGATGTTTTGCAGCAAACTCCGTCCAATGATTGTCGTATCATCCGCGAAATGTTGTGTTTTTTTCTATTTTCGTGTGTGTGTGTGTGTTTGTGTGTGTGTGTGTGTTTCGGGCTGAGAAGAAGAAGCAGTATATTTTCAACAATTTATTAAATGACAGAACCATGAGGAATGTTTTATAAAATAGTACATAATAGCATTCACTGTATACAACACAATTTTACGTAATATGGCCTTCAATGTTTCTTATACATATAGGAGTGACATTGGTATAATTTTTTAGACATTATATATTTATATCCAACTTAAATTAGTTACAGAATTAGGATCTATTACATTTTAAATAAGCTACAGAGCATAAGACTCGTCCTTGAACGCTACACAACTAACATTATTGGAGACATTTTATATTTTACACAATATTGTTGCAATTACTCAAGTTACAATTATATATATATATATATATATATATATATATATATATACACGCGTAAAACTTCACACAATACACCGAATGCGTACAAATGGGAACCGCCTTTTTATCTGTCTGCATACCAGACAATCATTTCGCGCAGTGTCACACAAGTCGAATAATTTTTAAAAATTTATAAATTCCTACCGACGCGCCAAATGCGAGAAAAATGAAAGGCAGTACATACCGCAAGTATTGCTATAGTGTCCCTGTAATTGATAAGAGCTCCAGTCAATTTGAGGTATGTACAATTGCTCGAGAAATTTTACAATAATAGCGTCATTCTAGGGATGAACCCCCAGTGAGTTAAAATAGTACATTAATTCCCTAATTTTAAAGTAGACAGCAATACAGTGAAGTTCTTCACCCCCGCTAACATCCGTATTTAGAATAAGTGCGCCGCATTGCCTCGTGACTGGAAGCTTCAGGTTCGTTCTTCGCAAACACACCGATAAATTTGGAGCGTGTGATTCGGTCACTATTCATTACTCTCTGGAGTGTATTCACATCCATTTTAAAAGTCTGTGATTATACCTCTAAACATATCGATCTCTATTAGGGCCTGTGATTCGAGGTATACTTGTACACTAATAGGCGCGTCTAGCGGCTTGGCGAATTCCAATCTGATTGAGATGTTTCCACTCTGCTGTGGACTTAAGTGTGTGTTTACACTAGCAGATAAGTCAGGGGTGATATCAAACCGGTAAAGGTTAAATTGTTCGATGAATTCATTCTGCGTTACGCCAATAACTAATTCATTGTAAGTACCGGCAGTATGTGCAAGATTACTATAAGCTCTCGAGCAAAGCAGGAACACGGCTTCTGTTGAATAATCCCTTAAGGCGACTCGAAATTAAAGGCGTTCTTTTTATATTTCCTGCATTCTGATTAATTAATAACCGTTTAGGTAGAGGTCCGATGGTGACGTTTTATATCTGCTTCGATGCCAACCCTGCTGGCACCGTGTATAGTTTGATCTGTACTCTGTTAATTGGGTATTTTACTGTGGCATGTTGTAAATTTTTTCAATTTCTAATTGTTTGGCTGAGTTAATTTCGTTCAGCGTACGCGAAGATATGTTTCCATAACATGAATCACCACGGGATTTGCGTTCTTCTCTTGGTCAACCCCAAGATTTAAACAGATCTCAGGATTCGTACGAGTGAGCTTTATTTTCATATCGACCCCATTCAAAAGCAACTTCTCCTGGAATGTGAAGTCTGTATGCAGGAGTCCAAAACCTTCATATATCTTCTTTTCAGAATTTTTAAATTTCTCCTTTATACTGGATGTGCGTGTACATAAGGAAAGCTCAGGTTTTAAGTTTAGTATCTATCGGAAAAAAAAAAACAATTTGTCCTACGTACACTTTTACTCTGGACATGACACCCCCATTAAGAAGGCCATATTCTCTTCAATGTTTCTCCGCGCTCTTAGGATCGCCAGTCCGGAATACATCGATGCCGAATTGAAAAAATCAACGGTATTGGAAGTGATCTGTGCTACCCACCTGCGTTTATAGAATCTTGCCTTAACAAGGCAAAACGAACCTTCTATCGTGTGAATAATAATACTCGCACTTTGTCAAAGAATATTTTAGTACTTCCATTTTCCCCGGGCTTTTTAGGCATTGCTAATGTACTTAAACTTTTGGATATTAATGTAGTATTTTCATATAACAATATTTTGAAAAATATTATAGTAAAAAATAGCCCTCCAATAATTCAGGCATTATCTATAAAATTGGTTGTAAACAATGTGATTCCTTTTACATTGGTCAGACGGGAAAGGATTTGCACACGCGTGTAAAACAGCATCAATATTCCGTTAGAACGGGACAGTCGTCCAGTGCCCTTTTTGTCCATTTGTCAGAGTTATCACATTGTATTGATTGGAATAATGCTTCAGTTTTGTTTCACTCTAGCAACATTGTTAATAGAAATATTCATGAGTCTGCCATTATCCAACTTACAAATAACTTTAACATGAGCAAAGGTCTTTTTCAACTCGATCCCGTTGTTTTAAATTCGTTCAGAACGGATTTGGACAAGAAGGGCAGAGTGCTAAAACTTTGATAATTTTTCCTTATAAATTTGTATGCTTCTCTTACAATTTTTATTTTTCAATTTATTTTTATTTTTTATTTTTTGTTTGTGACCTATATATCATTCAGACATTATCTATAAAATTGGTTGTAAACAATCCATTTGATCTTGTGTTGAATTCGGGCAAAGTGCTAAAATTGGTAGTTTTCCTTACAAATTTGTATGCTCCTCCCACAATTTTTATTTATATATATATATATATATATTTTTTTTTTATTTTGGTAACCTATATATAGTCTTGAACACTTTATTTACTTCAGTGTTCCTGAGGATGTCATTAGACGAAAGCGCTTGAGCACCACTCTGTGTTTCCTTTCCTTCGTGGTTTTATTCATCATATATATATATATGTATGCATACACTATGCCAAATGGTTGGTTATGCATTCAAAGCCAACTGGCTGCTGAAGACTACTAAGCCAAGTGCGGGGGTCAAGAACGTTCATTAAGCGATGCGACATGCCTGAAATAACATCTCTTCTCTTCTTCCTCTCCTTCTCTCTCTTAGATTACGTTTGGGTGGCAGCTTGGGGGATTTCCCCTAGTTGTGGTAGCTTGGGGGATTCCCCTAGCTTTCCTTTTTTTGGTGGCACTGGCACCCTGGGGGAGGGGGTTTGGCACCGTGCAACAAGGGGTGGATGTTAGCACTGGCACTCATATGGTCAACAAACATTGCATGCAGTTGCACTCCCCCATTTTGGGCACATGCTACTCACATAATTATAGTGCGTACTGCTATTTTATAACAAAATTTATTTTTTGTCTGTGCACTTTAAAAAGGGAAAAAGTGCTCGAAAACAATGTTACGCTTGAGACCATAACAGTGTACGAAAAAGGTATACCATATATACAGTACTTGATGCCAATCATAATTATATTTATATACACAGTGTATAGGGTGTCCAAAAAAAAAATATATACTCTTTATAGCATCATATATTTTATAATTTAAAAAAAAACCAATATATTGTTATAGCAATTGCCAATGAAAGGTAAATTAGTAATCTAAGTGATCAAAATGTTATAGCGAGTTGTTTGCATTTAAAATTTAATTAACTACGCCAAGTGCTCAAAATGTTCTCCGGCGGCATGAATGCACTTTTGAATGCGTCGACTAAGCCTGGCCTTGTTTTATCAAAGGCCTTGTAATGGCGTAGCCTATGAACCGAACGTAGTCTAGTCACTCACTAGCTTGCTTCGAACTTAGCCTACGCACTCATTCCACGATACAAACTCTACAGCATTCAACTTTATTCAGTTCAACAAAAGAACCCATGTTGCGTAAACGTTTGACACTGGAGCAACGAAAAAGTGTCCTGAAATGGTATTGGAAATTTGAGAATGTGTCCGAAGTCCAGCGGCAATGGATCTGGGAATTTGGTACAAAGCCACCGACACGTCTCGCCATTACAAGCATCCGTGACAAGTTTGAGGCAGAGGGATCTGCTCAAGATATGCACAAGCGAGTGATGAAAACTCCGTTTTAGTGTTGCAAAAATTTAATCGATCACCACAGAAATCAGTTAGGCAATGCGCCCGTGAGACCAGAATCGGCAAATCAGGTGTTCACCGGATTTTAAAGTCGGCAAAATGGAAAAGCTACATTCCAAGTCTGTTACACGCCATGACTGAAGATGACCCTGATCGCAGACTCGAATTTTGTGAATGGTTTCCGTCAATGGAAGCCGAAGACGTACAGTTTGCCAACAAAATCGTGTGGTCTGATGAAGCTACCTTCAAGCTGAATGGCACAGTAAATCGACACAACTGCAGGTATTGGTCACTTGATAATCCACACGTTTATGTGGATAAACATGTTAATTTACCAGGATTAACAGCATGGTGTGGTTTATGATCCAGGGGTTTGGTTGGACCATTTTTCTTTTATGGGACAGTTACCGGTGCCGCATATCTCGACATGCTGCGGACAGAAATTATACCTGCAGTTCGGAAGTTGTTTGGAAACGACGACTTTTACTTTCAACAAGATGGAGCCCCCCCCCTCATTATCATTGTGATGTCAGAAGGTACCTCGATGAAACGTTACCTAACAGTTGGATAGGACGAAGAGGAAGCGTTGAGTATCCTCCACGTTCACCGGACTTGACTCCACTTGATTTTTACTTGTGGGGCTACCTGAAGGATGCAGTTTATGGTACAAGACCTGCAACACTCGAACACCTTAAGGATGCAATTAGGGAAAAGTGCGGGACCATCACAGCATCCACATTAGTCCATGTCTGTGATTCAGTTAGTCGACGCATTCAAAAGTGCATTCATGCCGCCGGAGAACATTTTGAGCACTTGGCATAGTTAATTAAATTTTATATGCAAACAACTCGCTATAACATTTTGATCACTTAGATTACTAATTTACCTTTCATTGGCAATTGCTATAACAATATATATTTTTTTTTTTTAAATTATAAAATATATGATGCTATAAAGAGTATATAGTTTTTTTGGGACACCCTGTATATATAAGAATCATACGAAAACGTTGTGAAAGATGAACAGTCTCGGACTAAGTTCCTCTGAAAGATAGGAGTCAATGAAAGTAATATGAACAGTGGCCAGATTCATTAATTGGCTTTAATATGAGTGATTCATTCCATCAACCAATGACACTGAATGAATACTCTGTGGCTTTTTGTAAATTCGCTTTCATTTTGAAGGTAAGGGACCTGAACGTCTCGAGCCCTTTCAGAACCCGGGCCTTGAGACACTTGCCGCCCAGCACCCTTAGACGCTCCGCCACTGCTAAATGATTAATCCAATCACTTAAAGTTTGTTACCGTAAAAATAAGCATGGGTAGTGGAGTCATCGCATAGTTGGATTAACGATTTGGAGTGGTTGGCAAATATTTACCCAAATGGGAAAGGTGGGAGGAAAAGTAAGATAACTGCAACAGATGGCAACCATCTACTGAAAATATGCATTAAAGATTCTAGGAAGAGTCAAAGCTTTCGCGTCCAGAGGCATTTTACGTGTTAACTCTCCCACACTCGGTGTAATGGCAGCATTTAGTTCAAATCTATCTGGTAATGCCTCTGAACGCGAAACTGTCATGCATTTCCTCAGTTGTTTAAATATATGACACGTTGCGTCCTCTTTTATCCCGTCATAATGTTGTGGTAGCGCTCGCGTCTCCTACTCAAGAGGTCCTTGGTTCGAATACTGGCGGGGCCAATTTGTTTCATACAAAAACCACGCGTACTCATACGTGTTATTCCATCTATGAGACCCCAATGCAATACTAGAGACATACTTTTATTGAGTGTCCAAAAGAGAATCGTACAAATTCCTCTTCCAATAAACTAAATTTGTAAGATTCTTTTGTGGACACCCTGTATTACGTTGTAGCAAAAATTTCATAAATTACATTCAACCAACAAACGCTTGTTATGCAAAGTTTAATTCTTGCATCAAAATGCAAATAGATAGAAAAATGTTTTTAAATGTTTTATTTTCACATACTTTATTCGTAGTATCTACAGTATCTATCTCTCTACTATCGATATATATATATATATATATATATATGCTTGTGTGCATATATATATATATATATATATGCTTGTGTGCATATACATACTATGCGTGCTTGTGTGTGTGTGTGTGTAGGAAGATCGGGAGAGTGGATAAATATACATAAAAGTTTATGTACAGCTCCACATAACGCACACACATAAATATTTGATATGAATGTTTCTTTAAATTACTGAAGAGTGAAGAGTTGAAACAAAATTTGAGATATTTGAGAAAACAAACTTCCAACTAATAAGTTCTGAAAATACTTTCACTCTTTTGTTCCAACCTTCCTTTCATCACTCGGAGAGAGAAAACTCTAAACAAATTTGGAAAAATTTTTGATAGAAGATTTTTAAGCTTTTAAAGTTTTTGCTCATCTCTGTAATTAAGTTAAATTCAAGTTGTTTTTTTTCGTTTTTTTCTGAGTGAAGGAAAAGAATTTTTTCATGGAAAAGCTTTTAGTATCTGATAATTAAGAAAGAGTTCAGATATAAATGTACAAGAAACAGAAGCGTATTTCGTAATAGATGTTAAACGATTTTGATGGAAGGGCTACGTCATGACCATTGTGGTTACACTGCTTCCCGTGAGATCAGCAAAGTTAAGTGATTTTGGATGAGCTCATTATAAGTGAATGTAATATAATAGTGGGTGCTCCTTTAGTATGCGGTCTACAAATTCTGCTGCGCTCTACTTTTTTCAAAGTGCAGTCTACAGGTTTTTTTCGTTAAATTTGTGCCTGCTCATGCGGTCTACCTACGATTGGTTAGGTTTAGTCAAGATATTTTCGTTAAAACTAACAAAAATATCATGACTAAACCTAACCAATCGTCAAGGACGACTGACATTGGGATGTAAACAAGCAATTAGTAAACAAGCTAAGGTTTTTTTCGTTAAATTTGTGCCTGCTCATGCGGTCTACCTACGATTGATTAGGTTTAGTCAAGATATTTTCGTTAGCACTAACGAAAAAATCATGACTAAACCTAACCAATCGTCAAGGGCGACTGACATTGGGATGTAAACAAGCAATTAGTAAACAAGCTAAGAAGGTATACTTACATTTAAACTTTTTGTGTTTTTAACTTTTCAATAAATTTCTTTCCTTACATTTAAACTTTTTATGTTTTTATCTTTTCAATAAATTTTTTTCAAGTAAGATTGTCATTTCAACCTTCTTTAACTACATTTAAAAAACAAATTGGTGTAGACCGCATACTAAAGTGTGAATTTGTCTGTAGACCGCATACTAAAGGAGCACCTAATAGTGTTTGTGGCTGTTGAACCTCCTTCGTAACTGCAAAAGTTATGTAACAGAGGGGACCTACAAATTTATGTGGGGTTTGAACCATTTACGGGTCGCCACATCATCTGAACGCGGAAGACGGTCATCCATCCAACAACTGACCAGACCCATCCCCACTTAACCTCGCAGATCTAACAGAAAGCGGCGTCGCAATGTGGCAACGACGCAGCTATCTCAGCAGGTGAAAGGGTGATAATTTCTGCTTAGGTGATATAACAACTCATGGTTTAGATGATTCCACGTTAAGCTGCACGTCCCCTATGTCATATGACCCTGACTGTTAAAGTATGGAAAATAAGTCATGCAATGAATAATATTTCGTATGGAAATTATTTATAATTATAAGTAGAATAAAAAGAGTGATTATAAAATCATTATCAAAATAAGTCAGTCGGAGTTTTGAAATTGGTTCGAGAAGACGCAGCGTTCGGTTAAGTTTAAGAATAGATTGTTATTGGGTTGAATAGAATATTCAAATATAGTTATTTAAGGCAAATTAGCAAACCCAGTTCATTTTATCAACATTGGATGGCTTTATCACGGGTTCTTGCTAAAGACTACATAGGATTTTTTTTCTATAATAAATTTTTGACATACAGTATACTCGTTCCGGAATGATTCCTGGTTTGGACGTTTTCGCCATAATTGATGAAAATATTATTAGCCATTCGATTTTAGTCCAACTTAATCATCTATCTACTTTTATTAAATGTGCATACGAACTGTTATCTGATAATGTTTCCCATTTTTTTAAGGGTTTGAAAGTCATGAAAATTTCTGCTACTACATTTCAATTTTAAACTACCACTAATAATGATATCAGGCAGGAGGGCCAACATCCGACAATAATGCCCAGACCAGAAGAACGCGGAACATTGCGATAACTTCTGAGTTATTATTGGACAGCACATTGGGAGTCGAACCCCCGACCTCAGTTTCTTCACTTCGCTGGCTCGAAAATACTCGTACTATTTACATAAAAATAGTTCATTCTGACTCTTATTTGCACGTGGCTTTTGTTCTTTGGAAAATTTTAAGGAATGGGTAATTTCCGAGCTTTATTTAAGTAAAGTAAGTGAATTAAGGGTGTGAAGTAAATTAGATGAACTTAATTGCAGTAGGTTGAAGATGGTTTTGAAATTAATCTACACCTTAGGCTTTATTATGAAAGCCCCTGTTTCTGCAAGTAAAAAGTACTATAAGAAGTCAAAACGAGGATCCAATTTTGAAAGTTAACATTTATATCTGACTTCATAACTCGGAATCATTTCGACAGAGAATTTGTTTTAGAGCCTGTCTGTATTAGCTTTTCTCCCTTTTCATGCCCAAATTTATTGGCTAATTGTCTTCTGATATACTGTAAGTGTTCCGTGCTATTCAAGTTCCCCCTTTAGGGGCCATTAATAGTTACGATTATTTTGCAGTCCCCGCATGAAAACTAGCTCATTACGTGAACTGTTAGAAATTAATGAGGCAAATTAGGAGTAATGTACATTCTCCAATTTGTTGTTATAGCCTATATTTCTTATGCATTTTGGAAAAATTAATTTTTGGTAATCGAATTTACCCAAACTGCATTATAAGATTTTTAATTAAGGTTCCAGAATTAATTTCGACTAAATAATGACTGGCAAAAGAGTTATAGAAGAGCAAATGTCCAAGTCTAGGGAAGTACTCCAACGGGGATATTAGGCAGGAGTCAGAGAGTGCTGGAACTCCCGTTTCTCCTGTCACTTCCCTTCTGAACTGGTCATTTTCTGTGTCTCATCTAACTTGTGAGCAGTTCAGCGTGCTCTCAAACACACACTTCTGCCGTTACTCATCACTACAGATACTACACAATCTTTCCAAAATTAAAATAATGGCACCGTTTTTGAGAGCCTTTCCTGCATAAAAAAAAAGATAACTATGGGAAAAGTTAGCTGAAAGTTAGTTGGTATTATTTGCACATTTATCACGAGTGCTAACAGCCGAAGAAGGGTGAAATCATGTGACGGAATGGAGCAGGGACCTAGAGACTGAAAAGGAATCCGAATCACGGGTCCTGTACACATATCATCTGAACGCAGAGAGAATGGTCAACCATCTAACTACTACTTGGACTCATTGTTGCTTAACTTCGCAGATTTTATACGGGAAGCGGTGTAACTATAGGATTCATAGGAGGAGATTGTAGGCAGCAATCGACCGTGGAAGTACTCTACAGGGTATGTTAGGTAGGAAACAGGGAATGCTGGAACTCCCGTTTCTCCTGTCACTCTTCTCCTTAACTGATCTTTTTTTGTATCTCGTCTTGTAGAAGGTACCGTCGCCATCTAACTCCTGACTCACTCAGCTTGTATTTCTGCACGGAATCGTGCAGTCTCTTTTTCGACTCTCAAAACTTGCTTCATCCGACAAAAATGTGAAAACCTATCCAATTCTAATTCTTCTCGCTCTTTCTGGCATCTAGCTAAGAACCTCCAACAACTTTACACCCTTTTTTTTCCTTCCTCTTTTCCATTCCATGGACGATTCCGGTGCTGTTCCTTCATCTCCTCCTCACTCTGACTTCATTGTGCCTGAAATTAGAATATCTTCTAATGATGTTCTTTCTACCCTATCTGGACTGAACTCTAGGAGGGCATACAGTCCTGATGGTGTTCCTCCTGTTGTTCTCAAGAACTTGCTTCTGTGCTGACACCCTGCCTTAGCAAACCCTTTCGTCTTTATCTTTCATCTTTTCGTTCCTGTTGGTGTTCTCTTTCATTCAGCCTGTCCCAAAGAAGTGTGACCGCTCTCAACACTCCAACTATCGTCCAAATGCTTTGCTTTCTTGCCTCCTTAAAGGTTTTGAATCTATCCTTTATGGGAATATTCTTAAACGCCCTTTTCTCACAATCTTCTTTCACATGTTCAGTATGGGTTCCGCAAGGGACGGTCTACTGGCGATCTTCTTGCATATCTCTCTGACTTTTGGTCATCTTCCTTTCGAGATTTCGATGAATCCTTTGCTAGATATAACAAAAGATTTTGATAGTGTGGTACAAATCTTTAATCTCCAAACTGGCCTCTTTCGTTTTCTCTCCTGTCTGTGCCTTCATCTTTAATTTCCTTTCTGGTCGATCTGTAGCTGCGGTTGTAGATGGCCACTGTTCTTCTCCTAAAGCTATTAACAGTGGTGTTCCTCAGAGTTCTGTCCTGTCACCCACTCTTTTCCTTTTATTTATCAATGATCTATTATGTCACACTTCCTCTTCCATATACTCATATGCCGCTGACCTCTGATCTTTCTACTATCTCTGACTAAGGCAAAGAAAGTCTTGTTGCTTTCAATGCCTCAAAAACTCGGTTTCTATATCTATCTACTCGTCACAATATTCCACACGACTATCCCCTTACCTTCAACAATACACAACTCAACCCTTACTCTTCTCTTAACATTCTTGATGTTTCCTTTTTTCGTGATCTTTCCTGGAAAGATCATGTAATGTATACTTTCTTTCTAAAACAGCTTTTAAGAGTTTGGGTGTGCTGTACCGGTTCGCAGTTCCTTTATCCCCCACTCAGTTGCTGTTACTGTACAAGGGTCTTGTCCGCTGCTCTATGGAGTACGCTTCTCATGTGTGGGATGGCTGAACTCACACAGCTTTACTTGACCAGAGGGAATTAAAGACTTTTCGTTTCATCAATCACCCACCTCTTACTGAGTGTCTTCAATTCCTCTCTGTCGCAGGAATGTTGACTCATTTTCTCTTTACTATGGCTATTATAACGGACATTGTTTTTCTGAACTTTCTAACTGCATGCCTCCTCCTTTAAGGAGAGCACGCAGTGTCAGGCTTTCGACACATTCTCGTCCCTTTTTTATCCAGCTCTCTAACGCAATCATTAATCAGTGTTTTCATTCTTTTATCTACTCAATCGGTCAACTCTGGACCAATCTTCCTCAATTCACTTTTCCCCTCGTCTATAACCTCCAACCTCTCAAACGCAGTGTCCAGGCATCTCGCAAACCTTGGACCTTGATTTTGGCTCTCTTCTTCCTCTATGAAGGGGGGGGGGCGCTTTTGCGTTTATTCGCTCTTGATCCTTCCTTCCTGCATAAAAAAAAACAACCAGATCATACCCTATTTGACGTTAGTAGCAGTACTGTAGTAATAGAAGCAGCAGGAGTAACATCAAAGAGCAATTATTTTAAAATGAAAACTCTACCATAAATTGACTACGATAAAAGTAGTTATTCAATAAAGATTGAAGTAGCATAAGGTTAAAAGTAAATAAGACACTCTGACGACAGTCATCCAGTGATAATAAAGGGGATCGAACAGTGTTACAGAATAGTTCCAAAACTCTTTCCAGAAGAATTGCGATGCTCTTGTGTTTACGCCAAAATTTAAGTTACCTGCCAAAATAAGTTCGTTTTACTCCGTTTCATTTGTGCTAAATGAAAGAGACAGTTACTTGAACTCTCATATAGATATATAGAGCCTAAAAACTTGACACAATCGAAAGATGGGTTTTGGTACAAACTAAGCGATATAAAACGAACACATTTCGGCGCATAACTTAGATTTTCAAGCAGTTATACCACGCTACTATTTACTCTTGGCCAAATATTAGAAAAGAAAATTGGAGAGTGCAGGATTAAATAAAAAATTAAACTACTGCGTTTGTTTATTAATTTTCATTTATTAAAATTTTTAAGTCAAATGATTTTTGTACATTCACTTTTGCTATAGTTTCAATCGCTCTCTTTTCATGAAAGTATAATTAATATAATTATTTATGTTAAATAAACCCAGTACAAATAAAAACTGGTAATGGACAAGATTTAATAAATATCTGACGTTCATCACTTTTACATGTAAATAAAATGAAGCTTGAACAAAAGACTACTGATCCAGAATCTTATTAATTCAGGGTTCAGATTCAAAAGGCTAATCTAAATTCAGGTACGTCAGAGGTGTAATGATTTAAATAATCGTTTTATATCTTGTGATCAGTACAGAGACTCATGTGAAAGGTCAAAAGATACCACTCGTGTTGGGTTTGCAAAAATGAAGGGTTTGTAAATAAGAAATATAGTACAATTTTGACATAAATGAAAAACATAAATTAGGATGTGAAAGATATGACCTAAAATCCAAGTAGGCCTCATGTAAATCCCAGAAAAAGCTAAGTGACTTTCTACAGGTAAACATCCGAACAGATCTCAACATCATCCTACTGGAACACGTGACGTTTTTATTTAACCAATGGGGTGTGAGTATATCAGTCACGCGATGCCACACCTTGAGTCCATCCAATCATGTATTCATAAATGGTTTAGTGTGTTCAAATACTATCTGAAATAAATATAAAAATTTAATATTGTCAAATAGGTCAAATAAATTAGTCAAATAATATAAAACAGTTAGGAATTTGTAAAACTCTTAAAATAATGTATTGAAGGTTGTTTCTAAATTTTAGAATGAAAAGGAAAAAAGAATTAAAAATACATTTCCCAATGCAAGATGAAAACCTGAATTCTCGAGTCTCGAGTGAGAGAAAGACAGAGTCGAGGCACTCGAGTGTAGCGAGTAAGAAGTCGAGGACATTTTGTCACAGCGAGAGGGTCGTACACAATCAATCAGACGAGAAGATCGTATTTGCCCCCCCTTGTCATCTTTTATTTCAACATCTCGACTCGGGGCCGTGGGAATGGGGCTTACTTTTAAAATGAACTTCGGCCAGTAAATTTAATTTCATTTTTCCCTAGGCATCTGAAGGACCATAGGCCTACTGCATTCTTAATTAAAGCCTACTCCTTTATTAATTATATAACTTAAGAAATTTAATGTAATATGTGAAATGTAAGATTAAATATTAAAACTTTGTTGTGTTTTATAGTAATAGTGAAGCCATATTTGTCGTTGAAAATTCGTAAGACACGCTCATTAATATAAAGTGGAAAACTTTGAAAATGTAAAACTTTCGTTGCTTACTTAGTTGAGGAGTGAAGTAAACATAATAACTGACTATGCTACGACATCAACGGTAACACCCTTATTGTATAAAATGGGAAACGCTAATAAACTAAAGACGCTCATTGATAAGTGACTGTCAAATAAAACGACAATGAAAACGCTAAACACCCAGGAACGGAACAGCCACTACCATCACTGACCCCATGGGTCACCGGGAAAGGATGTCACCCCGGCAGAAACTCCGCACCCATCACTCGGCTCCATCCCTCAACTTAATTCAATATTCATCATGCGACCTGGTTTTTTGCGTTAGTTTGCAGCCAGACATCGCGTGTTTTATAACTTGTCAAACAGAAAATACTTTGTATTCCAGAACTTTATTTTTCAAAATATGAACTTTAAAATGATCTAACACAAACTGCCTCATGCCAATTACACTAAATTTATACTAATTATCATATAAGAATTAATTTTCTCTACTTGTAAATATACAGACTTTCACACATTAAAGATATTAAGAGAATTTTCCAAGCAAATTAGATTAACAAGTAATGTATACAATATTTTAGGCTAAAACTTGCATTTTAATACTTATGTAGGATCACCTGAAGATCAGGCCCCCAGCCTTCTTTAGTTAGCCTTATAAGGCTAACTATCTAAAATATCAAGAACCTAACCTAACCACTTATCAAGGGCGTACAGTTCACTTAATGACCTAATTGACGTACTTGCAATTCAATTTGAATTTAATACTGAAACTAACTGCAATAACTAAAAAAAAAAAGATTAATGTTCCAACACAACACAGAATTAGGAATATTATTAGTTAGAAGTAATACAGCGAAATTGGAAAGATAGTGTAACTCGCTTTTCCTCACAAAAGATAATCTTAAAACTTTATATTTAATTTTTTTTTTAATATTAATAATTTATTTATATAACATTTGGGTACTTTTCCGTTATCTGCCCCCGTGCAAAATTTAAACGTTTCTTCAAGATTCCACAGTTTTTAAAAAAAATTATTAAACAAATGTAAAAAAGATTCCACAGTTTTTTTTAACAATTTTATGTACTTTTCCGTTATACCCCGCAATATAACATACAATAGGATATAATTATTATATAAAAGTTGCTTAAAATTAATCGAAATCGAGGGAAAATTTATTGAATGCCCGGTTCGGTCAGCTGTACGTGCTTCACGATTGGTCAGGTTAAGTCGCGATATTTTCGTTGAAACTAACGAAAATATTACGACTTACCTAACCAATCGTCAAGGGGGTGCAGTTTGACCTAATCGGGCATTCAATAATCTTCCCATAGGTTTCGATTAATTTTAAGCAACTTTTACCTAAAATTATATACATTGTATTCATATAAATTTTATTGGTACTTTCCTGTTATCCCGGACCCCAGACTTTTTGCCAGATTCGGACGCCACTGTTAGGTTAAGTCGTAATATTTTCGTTAGTTTTTACGTTTTATTTGATTAGGTATACGCGGACAAAGTTAGGGGAACGCAAACTACACTAGGATAATATAGGGGAACGTAAACTACACTAGGATGATGTCCACAGGTGGACGTAACCTACACTTGCTCCCAAATTTAGTATTGTCAGTTATTAAAAAGAGACATTTACAAAATGATATAGCTGTAGTAGGCTGTGATACTCAGGTAGGGCGGGTCATACTATGCATTGTTTTTAAATCAATGGAGAGGGGTGTTCAAATGACATATTTTGGTGTATAGAACACAATTCTGAAGAAAATATTTAATTCTGATAACCCTAACCTACATCATTTTGCAGTTGATTATTATTAAATTGTTGATTATTTTACTATTGTAGTTACCCCAGAATATGTCTTCTCACGTTTTCTATCATGGCTGCTCACGTTATCTCTCATAGAGCATTGTTCTAACTAATTCATATAAACACATATAATGTAATTCATATAATAATAATATTTAAATACTCAAATAAAAAGGTGTGCCATTCCACTTAATTGTAATTATCATACAGTTTGGTATATGAAATATTTTGACGGTTTTCTGGCGCGCATAAGGCCATTTTCTGAGCCACCTTTCTCAGAGGCTAGAATGTAACGTTTCAGAACATGTTAAGAGATTTTTGGCAGATGGTGATGAGGATCTGGAATTGGAGAGAAGTGGTGATGAAGATGAGTTTGTTCCTGAAGTTGAGCTCTTCCCTCAAACTGACCCTGAGCCAGCAGCTTCGGCAAAGGTACAGAAAAACTATGATGAGATTCAAAACATTGCCCTTGCTAGTGTAAGGTATGGCATAGGGCTGAGGCCAACTGCAGCGATAACAACAGCAGCTCTGATTGACGCAGGAATCATCACAGAAGACAATACAAGTAAAGTGATTGATAAGAGCAAGGTCAAGAGAGCACAGGAGAAGTTGATGAGAGAGCTGGGGGAACAGTTCGAGAAGAAGTGCAGGGAGGAGGGGGGATCTCTTGCATCCTCTTTGATGGGCGGATTGACCTGACCAATGTGATGATGGAAGCTGAGGGCAGTGACCAATCTTTTCCCGCAAAGATCAAGGAAGAACACTATAGTGTTGTTAGTGAGCCTGGCAGCTACTATCTGTTCCACTTTACCCCAGAGAAAGCAACTAAAGAGGAGTCACATGCGGAGAAGATTGCTAAGGTCCTGTTTGCCTGGCTGAAAGAGAGGGGTTATGATAAGACCTTGTTGGCCATTGGAGGAGACTCAACAAATGTCAACACTGGTGTGAAAGCTGGAGTAATGCGGAAGCTGGAGCTGCACCTGGGGAGAAAGCTGGTCTGGTTGGTGTGCAACCTGCACACTGTTGAACTTCCCCTGCGCCATCTCATTGTTGACCTTGATGGCCCTACTCTGTCAGACAAAAAATTATCCGGGCCAATAGGAAAGCTCCTTGATTCTACTACAGACTTTGATATCAATCCAAACTTCACCCGAATCTCTGTTGGCCCTCCACTGATCAAGCTTCCTGACAAGGTCATTCAAGATCTCTCAACTGATCAATACTATGGCTATAAAATTGTCTGTGCAGTCAGGGATGGAGTACTTCCTGCAGGGCTGGCTCTGTTAGAGATAGGACCAGTAAACCACAGCCGCTGGCTCACCACAGCGAACAGACTTCTCAGGCTCTGGGTGTCAAAGCACGGACTTAAAGGAAAGAACCTGAAGATTCTGCAATTCATTGTGGAATTCATCATTGGAGTGTATTACCCATGTTGGTTCAACGTGAAGGTGAAGCACTCCTGGATCGAAGGGCCTAGGCACATCCTCTTTCAGCTGGACTGCCTCAAGTCCCAGAGAAAGGAGGTGCTGGATATTGTGATGCCAACTGTGAGAAGATCTGCTTGGTATGCCCACAGTGAAGTCATCCTCCAAACACTACTCTGCTCTGAGGATCAGAAGGAGAGGATTGAAGCGGTGGAGAGAATCCTGGCCATCAGGGGAGAGGGGGACCAGGACACTCAGCTGGGGGACTACTCTGTTAGGAGCAGAAGGACACCTGACATCAATTGTGATGCTTCCAGCATCGGTGACTTGATCAGCTGGTCAGAAGGTGTGTCAGAGCTACCTCTCACCTGCTCTCTAAGCACCTCAGAGGTGAAAAACTTCATCAACACCCCCATGGAGGTGCGCAACTGGCCTTGCCACACACAAAGCATTGAGAGGGTTGTTAAAATGGTGACTGAGGCTTCTGCTAAGTACTTCTCACAGGAAAAGAGGGATGGAGGGATCAGGGCTCAGGAGACCAGCAGGAAGCTGATGTCCAAGTCTGAGTCAAAGCAGGATTTGTGCAACCTGGCAAAGTTCAAGATGTCAGGAGAATGATCCTTGTAATTATATCCAGTGATATACATGCAGTTCACCTATTAATAATATATGTAAAGTTGATTTGGCCTTGTCAATATAAATGATTTACCTTATATCTTTTAATATATTATAAAGGGGTTCAAAGGGTAAATGGCATTTAGATACAAAATGATGTAGGTTAGAGTTATCCTATCCAAAAAAGAAGCTCATATTTGAATTGCCCATGTAAAAACACATAATTTAGACACCCCTGATGGTAGGATTTCCTTCAGATTCATGTTGTCACCTGAGTACGACCCGCCCTACTGTGATAGCACAAATATCAACACTGTTTGTAAAGGAGGTGCGATTCGTGTTATGGAGAAAGCACTTGGTAGGCCACTTTAATGGTTCATTTGTATGCTTCATACAAATGAATTACCTCTATGACATGTTTGAAACATTAGATGGTACGACATCTGGGGCAAGTACCTTTGTTGGTCCTATTGGGAAAGCCATTTACTTTTGTGAAAACAATCCAGTAGTACAATTCAAAGCTATAGATAGTGGTAAAGTACTATTATATCTGGTACAACACATTGTTGATGAGCTTAGTGGAGATCAGCAGTACTTATACCATATTATTTCAGCAATCAGAAATGGTACAGTTGATGAACACCTTGCTCATGTAAAGCCAGGTCCTCTTTGTCATGCTAGATGGTTAACTCTTGCTAATAGGGGTTTAGGCTTCATACTTCAACAGTGAAACCAACAAAGAAACTTTACACAACAACACACTTCATTGTGACAAATTATGGTCCTTAATTGGTTTGACATCAAGTGTAGACCTAATTGCATAGATGGCCCAAGGAATGTGTTTTCTGTTATTGGATAATCTTAAGGAAATGTCCCGGTTCTTAATACGTAGTACAGAGATTTAACATATTAATAATATGAAAGATTATATTTTTCTCAATAAAATGCACCCCCGCGTTTTTATTTTTATTAAGGATAAGTAATTTTAATTAACGTTTTTAAAGTGGACGGCATTTCTTGCGCCTGGCAGCGTTGTGTGCAAATTAGATAAGTGTTGACCTTAAGGATAATCTTGGTTTGAAAAGTCATTTGCGAGTTAGCTATGGATTGTGAACGTTGTGACTACACTATTTTAAAGCTGTTTTCCAAATTTAATTCCGATTTCAAAAAATTGATAGCCTTTCTGGTTCAGCATAAACTACGTTTAAGAGAAAGAAAGTGCCCAAAGTGTAACAAGACCTGTAAAATAGATTTCAATAGAAAAGCCTTTAGTTGTCGCTCCGAAAAAAAAAGTTCGCGTAACAAAAAAGTTTATCGCTGCGATTTTCAGGAATCTTTATTTAAAAACACATTTTTTTTCAAAGCAAAATTAGACCCCTTACGAGTGTATACTTCATGAAATACTTCTGCTATAATAACTTTAACTTGCAAACCGTTACCAAGGAATTAGATATTTCACAACCTACATTTATAGATTGGGCAAATTTTTGCAGAGAGGTCTGTATAAGCTACGCTTTTGATTCCATTGAAAAGCTTGGTGGTCCCGATAAGGTTGTTGAAATAGACGAAACAAAATTTGGAAAGCGTAAATATAACGTAGGAAGACGCACAGAAGGTCAGTGGATTTTCGGAGGCTTCGAACGGGATTCGAAAAAAATATTTTTAGTTCCAGTGACAGATAGAAGAAAGGAAACGTTATTGGCCATCATAAAGGAGTGGATTGAGGCTGGAACTACAGTTATCTCCGACTGCTGGAAGGCATATGACTGTCTCCAAGATGAAGGCTATTTACACTTAACAGTCAACCATTCCATCAATTTCGGCGATCCAACAACCCATGCTCATACGCAAAACATCGAGCGTACTTGGAGGGACGTCAGAAATTTAACGTCTAAGTACGGAAGGCGGAAAATTTTCTTCCTGGGATACCTCTCACGGGCGTACTTCTTAAAGGCCTTCCCGAACTGTGAGGACCGCTTCCACAACTTCCTTCTCCAGGCGGCGAAATTGTATAATCCAGGATATTAATGGGTAGGTAGCATTTATATACACGTTAGGTTGGTTAGGTTAGGTTATATTTGTTGAGGGGGTGGGGGAAAGTCATAAACGAGTGATTTGCGACTGAAACGGATGTCAAATTCGAATAAATCACATAGAAATACATCGGGAAAACATGTTTTGTATCCAAAAAACTTCCCGGGACGCTTCCTTAAGATTTACCCTGTTATTAATAGGGTTAAGCATTTTGCCTAGAGAATCAGCAGAAATTGTTAAGAAGTATATATCCTGAAATGCATACTTTGCTCACCCGGAAAATATTCTGGCAATGTTGTGTGACTCAGCTAAGGAAAACGTGAAAAAGCTTTTGGCACAATCATGGACATACAAAATGAGAGATAACATTAACGGTCTCAATAGATTCCAGTTTTTTGAACTTCTTTCTCTGGTAGTCAATGACTGCATTTTTCTGTTTAATAAAGTACTATATAGTCAGATTGACGGTGTAGCCATGGATAACCCCTTAGGACCCACCCTTGCTAATACATTCCTGTCTTTCCACGAAACTACATGGCTACAGGACTGCCCACCTACATTTAGACCACTTTTCTATAGAAGATATTTGGATGACACATTCATAATCTTTAGGTCACCTCAACATTTCCCTTTATTCTTAGACTATTTGAATTCTAAACATAGCAATATACAATTCACCTCTGAATGTGAACAAGATAATGACCTTTCATTCTTAGATATTATGATAGAACGATCTAGTCATGCCTTTACTACCTCCAAATAGAGAAAACCCACTTACACTGGTCTCTCTACAAAATATAGTTCAACGCTTCTTATACAGTACAAAAGAAACCTAATTTCCACTTTAGTTACCTGGATTTTTAATATCTGTTCTGATTACTTTGAAATATATAACGAACTACAATTCTTGAGGAAAACTCTAATGCCAAATGGTTTTCCCAGGAACTTCATTGACACTCATATTGGTAAACAACTTTCAAAGACTGTTCTTCCGAAACCGTATAATACCACAGTTAACAGAACAGTTATTTACTTTTCTATCACATATACTGGAGGTGCAGCTTTGCCCTGAGAAACAAACTTACTAAACCATTGCGTGAATTTTACCCCCAAATGTTAGTTAGTTATTTTCAAATCAGGTAAAACCCTACAAATATTTTTAGATTTAAGGATACAATACCTAAGAAGTTACAGTCTTCTATTGTTTATTCGTATAAGTGTGATACCTGTAATGGTACATATAGAGGAAAATCGAAGAGGAACTTCAGATGTAGGATATTCGAACACAAAGGACGATCATTTAGGATTGAACAACAACTAACTAATTCACCTTATTCGGCGATAAGAAATCATAGCCTCGGGCATGACCACCCTCTTCTGGACTCGTTGTTTACCATTCGGGCCAGTCGCAGCCGAGGCGTGTTGTTTATACTGGAATCCCTCCTGATTAAGACAGAAAACCTACGACTTCCAAAAATGAACCAGCGGTAGAACTTTTGCGTTTCTAAAATGGTAGACCCATGTTCTGTTTATCTGACCTGATTGTTTAGTTACCGTTTGAGTTATTAATTATCAATATGTAATGACCTTACAATTCCCGACTGTGTCTACGTTATTTTAATCTTTAATTTTTATCTTAATATTTATATAAAAAAAATTAGTTGTGTAATGTTTTAATCATCTTGTATTTTAGCCCGTTTTATATATCCATGTTTCTTTTTCGTCATTTATAGATTGCTCTGAAGATCGTTACTGTGATAACCGAAACGTTAGCAAGTTTGTTCAATAAAGAGCTTAAGTTAAGATGTTCGTCTTTGTCCCAGCTTTGGTGCTTTTATGGACTATATATATATATATATATATATATATATGAATAAAACCACGAAGGAAAGGAAACACAAAATGGTGCTCAAGCGCTTTCGTCTAATGACATCCTCAGGAACACTGAAGTACATAAAAGGGTAACAGCCTATATATAGGTTACAGAAAGAAAAAAAAAGAAAAAGAAATATAGATACATACATACACACACACACACATATATATATATATATATACATACATATCTATATATATACATACATATATATATATATATATATATATATATATATATATATATATGCAATAAACAGAAGTAAAAATAAAATTAAAAATTAAAAATTAAAGGATTATCAGTGAGGCGTACAGATTTGTAAGGAATAATATCGATTTTTAGCACAAGATCAAATGGATTATAAAAATACAAATTTATATTGGAAAACTGCCCGGGTTTTAACACTCTGCCTATGGTCAGGTTTCGATATATATAAAAATAAAATGCAAATTAAAAGTTAATAAAGTAGCAGACAAGTTTACCAAAGATTTAGTGTTCTACCCTTCTTATCTAAATCTGTTTGGAAGGAATTCAAAATAACAGGATCGAGTTGAAAAAGACCTTTGCTTATGTTGAAGTTATTTGAAAGTTGGATAATGGCAGACTCAAGAATATTTATATTAACAATGTTGCTAGAATGGAATAAAACTGAAGCATTATTCCAATCAATACAGTGGGCTAACTCTGACAAATGGACAAAAAGGGCACTGGACAACTTTCCTGTTCTAACGGAATATTGATGCTGTTTTATACGTGTGTGCAAATCCTTTCCCGTCTGACCTATGTAAAAGGAATCACATTGTTTACAACCAATTTTATAGATAATGCCTGAATTATTGGTAGGGCTATTTTTTACTATGATATTTTTCACAATATTGTTATATGAAAATACTACATTAATATCCAAAAGTTTAAGTACATTAGCAATGCCTAAAAAGCCCGGGAAAAATGGAAGTACTAAAATATTTTTTGACAAAGTACGAGTGTTATTATTGACACGATAGAAAGTTCGTTTTGCCTTGTCGAGACAAGATTCCATAAACGCAGATGGATAACACAAATCACTTCCAATACCGTTGATTTTTTCCAATTCGGCATCGATGTATTCCGGACTGGCGATCCTAAGGGCGCGGAGAAACATTGATGAAAAAATGGCCTTCTTAGTGGGGGTGTCATGTCCCGAGTAAAAGTGTACGTAGGACAAATTGTTTGTTGTTTTCCGATAGATACTAAACTTAAAACCTGGGCTTTCCCTATGTACACGCACATCCAAAAATGGGATTGAATTGTCTTGTTCCACTTCTAAAGTAAACTTAATGGAGGGGACTTGATCATTTAACTGAAGGAGGAAGTTATCCAGTTCACGATTCATGGGCCAGATACACAAAATATCGTCGACGTACCGCAACCACGGGATGCCAACCCCCAGGATTCTCGGATCTTACTAAAAAATTGAATAATGCACGTACTGAAACTAACGATAGATTGATCAGTTTTGACGTTTGTTCATTGTTTACAAAAGTGCCGATTGATGATATGCTTGACTTTCTCTCCCAAGAATTACATAAGTATGACCTGCCAATACCTTCACACATTGTTTTGGAACTTATTAAACTTTGCATCAAAGACTGTAAATTCACTTTCAATAACGAGTATTATCAACAAGTGTTTGGGATGGCCATGGGCAATCCCTTATCGCCCCTCCTCTCCAATATTTATATGGAGTTTTTCGAAATTACTTACATTCCGAGAATCCTGGGGGTTGGCATCCCTTGGTTGCGGTACGTCGACGATATTTTGTGTATCTGGCCCATGAATCGTGACCTGGATAACTTCCTCCTTCAGTTAAATGATCAAGTCCCCTCCATTAAGTTTACTTTAGAAGTGGAACAAGACAATTCAATCCCATTTTTGGATGTGCGTGTACATAGGGAAAGCCCAGGTTTTAAGTTTAGTATCTATCGGAAAACAACAAACAATTTGTCCTACGTACACTTTTACTCGGGACATGACACCCCCACTAAGAAGGCCATTTTTTCTTCAATGTTTCTCCGCGCCCTTACGATCGCCAGTCCGGAATACATCGATGCCGAATTGGAAAAAATCAACGGTATTGGAAGTGATCTGTGTTACCCATCTGCGTTTATGGAATCTTGTCTCAACAAGGCAAAACGAACTTTCTATCGTGTCAATAATAACACTCGTACTTTGTCAAAAAATATTTTAGTACTTCCATTTTTCCCGGGCTTTTTAGGCATTGCTAATGTACTTAAACTTTTGGATATTAATGTAGTATTTTCATATAACAATATTGTGAAAAATACCATAGTAAAAAATAGCCCTACCAATAATTCAGGCATTATCTATAAAATTGGGTGTAAACAATGTGATTCCTTTTACATAGATCAGACGGGAAAGGATTTGCACACACGTATAAAACAGCATCAATATTCCGTTAGAACAGGACAGTTGTCCAGTGCTCTTTTTGTCCATTTGTCAGAGTTATCCCACTGTATTGATTGGAATAATGCTTCAGTTTTATTTCATTCTAGCAACATTGTTAATAGAAATATTCTTGAGTCTGCCATTATCCAACTTTCAAATAACTTCAACATAAGCAAAGGTCTTTTTCAACTCGATCCTGTTGTTTTGAATTCCTTCAAAACAAATTTAGATAAAAAGGGTAGGACGCTAAATCTTTGGTAAACTTGTATGCTACTTTATTAACTTTTAATCTTCATTTTATTTTTATATATATCGAAACTTGACTCTAAAAGGCAAAGTGTTAAAACCCGGGCAGATTTCCAGTATAAATTTGTATTTTTATAAATCATTTGATCTTGTACTAAAAATCGATATTTTTCCTTACAAATCTGTATGCCTCTTTGTTAATCCTCTAATTTTTAATTTTTAATTTTTATTTTTACTTCTCCGTTTATTGCATATATATATATAATATATTATATATGTGTGTGTAGATATGTATGTATATATATATATATATATATGTGTTTGTGTGTATGTATGTTTATTTATTTTTTTCTTTTTTTTCTTTCTGTAACCTATATATAGGCCGTAACCTTTTATGTACTTTAGTGTTCCTGAGGATGTCATTAGACGAAAGCGCTTGAGCACCTTTTTGTGTTTCCTTTCCTTCGTGGTTTTATTCATCATAAATATTTTTCACGCGTTACTTTCGTGAAATAATTTTCATATATATATATATATATGTTAACCCCCCTTTATGGCCCTGAGTCGGTTCGGATTCGACGGGGGGGGTTCTGGTTAGGAGGCAACAACGGATGTTTCTTCTTTATACTTTTCTATAATTCTTTTCGGTCGCCTTAAATGGTGGGTCGCCACTCTGTTAATTCTTTTCTTTCAATGATTTTCTGATCCTTTCTCTTATACTAAAATTATCGACTTTTCTTTTACAATTTGTCGACTTACTGACTGAGTTCCTGAAGAGAGCACGGCTCGAAGGAAAAAGATAAAAACTTCTTTTACTGTGGTTTACTTCATAAAAATTACAGGTATTGCTCTGAATTTACAAGGGTAGAGGTTCGACCTCTTTCGACCATGGCTCAGGCCGGAATTTAAAAATATATTAAGGAGGCAAGGGGCCTCTGCCCACTCCTAATGAGGTGCTAATCTGAAGTACAATGATGAAGTGCAACGATGAAGTGCTAATCTGAAGTGAAGTAATTTTACAAGTACAGTATAATATAGTCTAAATGTTTGGGGGAGACAATCGAAGGTTAAGTTTCCCCCCTTTTTAAACACATAATCAGATGTTTTTGAAAGATTTCAACTAAAAAAAATATAAATAAAAAAGAACAACAGTATCGCCGATTCTACATTTTTGACGGCAATATCATTTCGTAATAGCACATAAGCACAATTTTGAGTACATGACTGAGTACGTATTAATTTTGGTTCATTACAATTACGATTACAATTACCAATTAATTCACATTCACTTGTTGTTTAATTACACTTCCATTTTAAAGTACATTCTTACATGATAAATTAAATCATTACCTTTAATTAGTTTCACTGAAGTACATTACAAGTTATTATTAATTTAAAGTATTACAGTTAATTACAATTAAACAGTTACTATAACTTTTCGTTTTTACAGTGTTTCATATTAATAGACAATTAAGATGTTAGAAATATAATACAAAGTACATGGCACTTACGAGATAATTTATTTACGAAATAATATGTTATAATGTTATGAATTTGAAATCAGAGCGGACGGAGGCATCTGATCTTTGAGGCGCTCGAATCTGCTGTCGTGAGTGGAATTTTATAACTTCTTAACTCAGCATTTTTGAGTTCAACTCGGGAGGTCATATAATTAAAAATAAAAATGAAAAAAATAATACGAGAACGTTTTTTCGCGTTCTCGAACGAACTGCGAATGTTTTGCATTTCATGATTGACACGAGTAAACATAGACTGATAAGTTGATAGGGCATAAGTAGACAATAGGTAGATGAATGAATAAGTAATAAAATTAATAAAGGATAGCGGTCAAGAAAGAACATGAATGTAAGAATGAGTATAGTTCAATAATAATGTTTATGCTACATAACATATAAATAATGACTTCTATAGAGTGTTTAGTCCTTAGGGAAATAAATGACGGGAAAATGTGACGTCATAGTTATTGAATTTTTACGTATAGTACAAATCATTGTTAGGAAGATTTACAAGAACGAATTAGAGACACAGAGTGGGAAACGTAAAGAGAATAAAGTTATTTTATGACGTCATAGTGCATAAGTCATTATTACAAATCGAAATTCTATCCAAAACTAGCTTATGTGATTTTTGGTTTCTTATGTAAAAATGGACAATGAATTCATATAATGATGGTGTAGGAATTGTTCATTGTTCACTTTTTACATATATATATATATATATATATATATAATATATATATATATATATATATATCGGCTATTGATTGAAGGCGTGGGAAACGCAGTTTAATAATAAGCAGGAACACCAGAGAAAAAATAAACATCCTTCAAGGTTTAATAGTACCAACGTTTCGGAATGCACTAATTCCATCTTCAAGGCTAAAACAATAAAATGCCAAATAGTCCGGTTGCACCGGGTGGGAACCCTGCATTGTTTGTTATAAAGCAAATCTTGACATATTTTGAAAGCTTACACCACCCCATTCAAGAATCCATCGGGTGTACACCTGATCTCCGTTTGGCTTTTTCAATATGGCCGCCATTTTCCAAGATGGCCGGCGAAACTGAAAACTCCCATATCCTGGTCAATACTTGATGGATTTTGATGATCTTGGTGTCATTTCTAGGGATTTTTAGGATGATGAGTCGATCTAGAAGGGTTGAAGATACTTTCGGAGTCGTTTTGACCCACATTCGTCAATATTCAAGGTCATTGGAAGTAAAACGCCCCCCGAAATAAGGAATATCCCATTTCCCGGGCAGTCGTGGCGATATTTTTTTCTGATCTTACTGTCGTTTTTATGGTTTTGGGCGAGACTGAGTAGTTCTATAGGCACATGATAACAGTAGGATATCATTTTGCAACTCCATGGGTCAAGTCAAGATCATTTGAGGTTAAAGTTTGGCCTTGAAATATGATAATGCCACAGTTGACATCACTGTATTTGCTTTATTTCAGTGACAATTTCTACAATCTAGCTAACTGCTGAGCACTTAACATCTTTTCTGCAGATAAAACCAGATCATAATGCTTAAATGACGTAACCCACATTATATGGATATGGATATAAACCACAATTTATGCTGAAGTGCAGGGCACATGCATTCTATGGAAGGTTGCAAAGCTACAAGATATGACCTCGTAAGCAAAACAGAGCTCACACCTAGCTGGGGGATTGGCATTGACAACTTTGATGCAGTTATTCACATTAAGTAACCATTTATTGGGGACAAATATCAAAAGACATGGTTGTGTCAGGATCGTCAGGATCATCAGTCTGCTCTTCGTTTGCGTTTTGGGTCATTGGATTGTTGCAATCCAAGCCGCTGCCACATGTACAGAACATTGTGCAAGGGATTCCGCGTCCCATGCAGCCACAGCAAACCCCCTGATATGCTGATTGTGATTCACACCCACATCTGATTAGCTTCAGAACTTCATCTGCTGCTAAGCACTCTCCTTCACCAACTGTTTTTGGGATGAGAACTCTGTTTGTTTCGTCTCTCTCCCACCCATAATGCACAGGATCAAGTGGTGGTGGGTCACACTTTAGTGCATCGAGCCAGTTCGCCACAGTGTAGTTGGCTCTGAGCACATTTTGATGGAAAGGTTTCAGTTGTTCGTGGTAAAGAACATAGTTTGGGTGCAGCAGTTCCCGACTTCCCTGTCTTCTGAGCCCATACTCGCTGACGACACTCAGTAAGAGATGAGGATTTCTTATCCTCATAGCATGCAACAATGAACGCTGTTGCCTCTTTCTCGATATGGTCAAAGCATGCATCAAGGGACCCCAGCTAGTCTAGCTTCCGACCCTTTTTGGCTGTGGCAATGGCAGTGGCTTTGCCGATGCCATGTATTGCTGCGACTGTGTCACAACCACTCAAAGCGTGTAGTTTGAGGATTTATGGGATGATGTCTTTGTGCTGGGTTACAGTTGCTCGGATGTCCACTGATTTTCTGCCACGCACTGGAAACTCCATAATCGTTGGACAGCATAGTTTCTTAAATTCATAGAAGTGAGTCAGCATGGCAAACACGTCTGTGTCATCACAAATGATGGAGATGCGGGCATCAGAATCTTTCTCAGCTTGTGCGATAGCGTGTTGTGTAATTATCACGTCAGACTCTTCATGAGATGATGAGAGCTCCAATGCTGCTCGACTCCTGCCTCGCCCAATGGAAGTCGGTATGGTCTGCCATCCTGCAAGCACTAACTCATGGTCTTGGGTTACAGTTGCGAGATACTCACTGTCAGCAAGGATTTTCTCACAGAGCAGCCTGCTTAGTTGCTCCTTGTTCGCGGTGCACGTGAGAACAGCGTCTCTTGTAGGCAATAGGGTGTTGAGGTCCAGCTTGTGAACTCTGCTGCTCTTGCTTCTCATTGCCCGAGTGCTTGATTTCGGAGAGAAATCATAGTAGCGATCAAAAGCTAGTACTACAGATGCATGAGAAAGATGTTTCGGTAGCCATACTTTGAAGGTTTGGATAAATGTAGCAACTGTGCCACTAGCAGGCCAGTCGACTGTCCACAAAACAGCTGACACATCCATGATAACAACTGTTGGTCGACCCCATGTTCGAGAGGATGTTTCCACTCCCAAGTTCTGCTTCAATGCGGACTTAGCTGCAGTTCTCATTAAGCCATCTGGTTGGAACAGTGCGGGTGGGTATGTCGCAAGCTCTGTTGAGAATACATGGGTCAAGTCAAGTTCGCGTTCACTCATCGGCAAACCGATGACGCGTGCATAAATCGCTTCTTGGTCCATAACCAAGTGGGCACCCACCTTGATATGTTTCGTTTTACTTGCAACGGTTATAATGTAATGTAATGTTATAAAGTTTCAGACCAACAAAAACCCTAGGATCCACTCATGGCTGGTCTACCTAACTGTGTTCGTAATTGTCTATTGTGCATGTCCTCCGTGGTGGCGGAGGGGACCTACAATTTTACGTGGGTTCCGAACCACAAGGAACATAAGAACATATGAAATTTTTATAGTGGCCACACTAGGCGCCACGTCGGCCCATCGAGGCGGCTTCACTATGTATAAACTGCCTGTACATTGGCAACAACCAATTTTTACAAAACTAAATAATTATCAATTTAAAACTAATTAATTATCGATTTAAAACTAAAGATAGAATCTCTGGATCCAGAGGATCAAGTCATAATAGACTACTCTCCACAAATATGTTACACTCTATATCTATTTATAAACGACATGCAAATATATCAGATCCAAAGAATCCAGTCAATTTCATTACGGTATCCATCAATACCAGTACCTTGCTAACCAAAAATAAGTCACGGTCCATATCAATTGCGGACCAGGTCACAATTTACAACCATATACATTACAATATATATAGTTATGAGGAAAAGTGTAGGTGTGGCTGTAAAGACTGTACAGTAATGTAGAAATGTGTGTGCACCCATTTTGGGTCTCCCATTTAAAGGTGTTTGTGGGGCAAGTGAAGATTATGAGTTTTTCAATACCTCACAGTACTATGGGGGGCACCGATCGGCAGAGGAATCTCTTTAAATGGGGTGTGTAAGGACAGAGAGCATCTCCTAACCCAAGATGCTGCCTTCCTATATCCCACAACACTTGTAAAACTATTTTTTCTTAAATTTGTTCTACATCTTGGATTAAATACTTTCATACTATGACCTCTAGTCTGGTTATTGTGATCTTTAATGAAAAGAGAATCAAAATCTTTGTTATCCAACCCTTAAATTTACTACTTTAAACTATACCCAATCTATCAACATATGCGTCTAATCGATTTTTAAACATGTTTATAGACGTGCTACTAATTACTTCTACCGGCAAACTATTCCAGCTATTTACTATTCTATGCGTAAAAAAGTTTTTCGCAACTGCTGTCTCGAACCTTCTACTTGTCAACTTACACCCGTTATTTCTAGTCCCCTCTATCTTCGTCATTAATCGCCCTACCACCCATCTTCGTGTCATCCGCAAAATTTGAAACTGTACTGACTAGGCCGACATCTAAATCCTTAATATATATAAGAAAAAGCAAGGGTCCCAATACAGAACCCTCAAGAACGCCACTCGCTACATTAGCCCAACACGACTCCGCTCCATCAACGACCACCCTCTGTTTCCTACCTCACAACCACGCTTCTATCCAATTTATTACTACACCCCTGATTCCATGAGCCTTAGTTTTCTCAATGAGTCTTTTGTGCGGTACGGTGTCAAACGCTTTTTGAAAATCTAAATACACTATATCAACCGCCCGATGACTATCGTAAACGTCAACCACGCTTTGAAAAAATTCTAAAAGATTAGTTAAGCAAGATTTGTTTCGCCTAAAACCGTGCTGCGTATTTCTAACTAAGTTATGCAATTCTAAGTGTTCGACTAAACGATCCCTAATTATTGATTCCAGTAGCTTACCTACAACAGACGTTAAACTGATTGGCCTATAATTTCCAGCCGCACCTTTATCGCCTTTCTTAAAGATAGGTGTTACGTTTGCTAACTTGAAATTATCTGGTACGCACCCCTCAGAAATAGACGCATTAAAAATCTTTGTTAGCGGCAAAACAATGCTAGCTTTTAATTCTTTTAGTTGTATGTGATATATAGAATCCGGCCCCGGTGATTTACGCGTTTTCATTGTATGAATATAGCGCATTACTTCCCCTTCACTAACCACAATATTATCCAAAATATTACCATTATCAAAGGGTATTATATCTATGACCGTGGGGATATTCGTTACATTTTCTATAGTAAAAACTGACGTAAAGAATTCGTTTAGCAAGGTAGCCATTTCCTTGTTTTCAGAAATTAGATCTCCGTTAACATTTTCCAACGGCCCCAAGACACTTTTTACTGGATTTCTATTGTTGACGTATTGAAAGAATCGCTTTGGATTTTCTTTACCGTCACGAGCTATGAGAGATATGTAGTTGTTTCGTAACCATAAATTGTCTTTATCGCACTTATGTAGCCTATAAGCCCTATCCCTACTCTTTATAATGTCTCCTCCTCTAGAAGTAAACCACAGGGGCTTCTTCTTTACATTTGCACGCTTAATTTTGTACGGTAAACATTCTTCATTTATAGTCCTAAATACTCTTTCAAACAATTCCCACATTAGTTTTGCGTTGGAGTTCCCCATTACGTTTTCCCAATTGACGTGTGACAATTTATTTCGAATTTTACAAAAGTCTGCGTGCTGGAAGTTAGGAATTTTAGTCGAGTTAGCTGGTTTCGAGTGACTTACTGAGAGGAAAAACTCTACTATATTGTGATCGCTATTGCTTAACGGTTTTATTAATTGAAGATCAGTAATTAGCCTGTCATCCGTAGTTATTACTAAATCTAAAATACTGTCCAACCTCGTAGGTTCCCCAACCTTTTGAATAAGAAAGCTATCCTCGAGAAAATTAACTAAACGACTACCTTCCGCGTCTCCCTGCATTGTATCGTAATTCGCGTTGGCGCAATTAAAGTCACCCATAACTAAAGCCTGCTCACTACCTATTATTCTCTTTAGTTCACGATATAACGCTTCGTCCGTATCAGCTCTTTGATTAGGGGGCCTATATATAACCGCAACAAGAAGTTTGAAATCGTTCAATTTAAGTTCCGCTATAGTCGAATCTATTGGTTCTGGAATTGTGTGCTTTACTTCTATAACGTTCGCAATATTATCTTTGATGTACAACATAACACCGCCTCCTCGCCTACCTATTCTGTTTTTAACAAAAAAGTCTATAACCTCTAATTTGATACGCCCCTACAAAGTCACGTGTTTCAGTGCTAAGCCACGATTCATTTATCACAATTAAATCATAGTCTTTACAAGCAATTAAAGAAAAAAATTCGTTTATTTTATTTCGTAAGCTACGAGCATTTAAGGATAGAACCTTCAAATTGTTTGTAATTGCGACACCTTCGCGAGAGCAGGGGAAATTTGTGGAATTTACGCTGGGACCGTTCGAGTTACTGCAGCCTGAAAAGAAGAGACAGTATTATGAAATAGTCTTCCTAAACGCGCAGCTCCAACGTCATTAAGATGAAGTCCATCTCCGAGGAACAAGTCCCTCCTGCCGTACAAATTGTTCCAAAAATTAGCAAAATGCACTCCTTCCTGTTGGCAAAGAGACTTTAAGTTATTGTTAATATAAGTCGCCTTGCTGTAGAAATCGTTACGTTGGATAATTCGAGGAAGCATACCTGTTAAAACAATCTTATTAGTTTTTTCCTTTAATCGCTCTAGTAAGTCCCTGTACCTAGCCAGCAGTTCTTCCGATGTAGAATTTAAAACGTTATTAGTACCGACATGAATAACATACGTTGTGTCCTCGGCGGTACCGTCTGTAAAATGGTCAACACTATTAGTTATATCCTCCATCCTTGCACCAGGGTAGCAGTAACGGTGCCTACGACGAGGGTTTCTTCCACAGAATTCCCTCGAGCTGCCCTCGAACAATGGAATCGCCAACGAGTCGTATTTCCGGTTCATCAGCATCTTCGAAACCTAAAACCGAAAACTTATTGTTTGTTATTACTGGTAGACAAGTCTTAGGTTTTCTCAGTGGGGCTCCATTACGCACTCGAACGAAGGGTTGGGAACTAGGGGAAGAGAGAGGGCTATTAGTACTATTTATATTATTAGTAGAAACTGAGGCAGGAGGGGTCGTAACTGGAGTTTCAAGGGATTCTAATTTTGCCGTCAGGAGCATCACACTTTCTTCAAGCCTAACTCTGGCCTCCCTCTCACATTCTAACTCGTTCCTCAGCACTTCCATGCTTGAGCACCACCTGCAAACTAAATGTTCATTATTAATAGCTAAAGTAAACGCGTAATAGGCAAATTTCCCTTCACAGTGACTGCAAGTCTGGGCGCCTAAATTTGCCACTCTCTCAGGAAACAAAGGACATCATTGAAAGCGGTACGCGTAAGCGGTACGCGTAAGCGGAAAAACAGCTGTGCTAAACTTTCTAGAGAGATCGAAGTGTTAAGAGGAAAGATCGTTAGTGGTGAGATCAATTCGACTGTACCGTCATAGGCAAGGTTTAAAGCCTTGGCATGAACTTCCAAAGCCAAGAAAAACTCAACTTAACATCGATGACAGAATGTGGTTTGCCCATTATCTTGAAGATTGGGATGTGGATGATTTCATGCATTTAGCTGTCTCCGATGAATTTTTTGTTTACGTAACACGTCGGCCTAACTACCAAAATCGAGTGTGGGCCACAACACTAGATGAAATCGATGACAATGAACATTATCGCGAATTATTAAAAAGTCCAGACTGTGTTGTGTGTTTGTTTTGTTCACTGCAAAGAAGCCTATGTGGGTGCTGAAGCCCAAACCCAAACAATGTTATGGATGTCGATCAGGTCACACTTCTGCACGATAAGGCCCCCTGCTTTAAGGCATTAGCCATTCAACAGTTGTTGCGGAACCATGAGATCGATTTCTTTGGAAATGAAGAATGGCCAGGAAATTCTCCTGATCTGAACGTCTGTGAACACATTGGATCAGTTATAAAGGACAAGGTTGAATGTCTCTTGTTTCAAGAACCTGCAGCAAATCGATTTTCGAAGGATACAATGACGCAACACATTAAAACTGTTTTAACAAATTTGCGTAACGATCAAGATCTATTCACGTCACTTTTGGCAAGCTACCCAAAGCGAATTCAGGCTGTCTTGGAAGCCAATGGCGGGAACACCAAGTTTTAATTGTTTCTCATTAAATGCAGGATTAAATTCTCTTTTGTAAGGTATGTTTAGTTTTAGTGTACCTCTAATGGTTTAGTTAGGCCATGGGTGGGGGGGTAAGGTTTATTGGAGCCCCGTACTAAATGAATATATAATTAAGCTACCGACGAAAGGTCTGTAAAAGAAAGGAAGGTGATAACATGTTTGGAAATGGTGCCATAAAAGCCTTGTGGCCATGGAGAAATTAATCCCTGATTTAATTTTAAACCCTATAGAACTACTCATTCTCGCCCAAAACCATAAAAACGACAGTAAGATCACCAAAATATCACGACTGCCCGGGATATGGGATATTCCTTATTTCGGGGATCGTTTGACCTCCAATGACCTTGATTATTGACGAATGTGGGTCAAAATGACTCCCAAAGTATCTGTAACCCCTCCAGATCGACTCATCATCCTAAAAACCCCTAGAAATGACACCAAGGTCATGAAAATCCATCAAGTATTGACCAGGATATGGGATTTTTCAGTTTCGCCGGCCATCCTGGAAAATGGCGGCCATATTGAAAAAGCCAAACGCCGGTCAGGTGTACACCCGATGGATCCTTGAATGGGGCGGAATAAGCTTTCAAACTATGTAAAAATTTGCTTTATAACAATGCAGGGTTCCAGTAAAATCAAGGTCTGTGCTACCAGACTAAAATCACATACAAAGTATAAATTGCTTAATAACAATTTAGATAAAGTGAAAAATTATAAAAAGTAGCTAAGAAAATGTAAAACATTAAAACTAAAAGGTAAATAAATGAAATTAAAAAGTTACAATTTTAAAAAGTAGCTACAAAAATATAAAAGCATTAAAACTAAAAGGTAAATAAATAAAATAAACTAGTACCTTAACCAAAACATAGCAGATCTACCGATGGTTCATCAGAATTTAGGTCTGGTTTTAATTTATAAATAAACAAGGATTCCGTAGTTCTCTCATACGTAAGTTGTAACCATTCACACAACAATAACCACCCAATTTCACAGTCTAATTTCGCCGTACTTGCTGCCGGAAGCTCTGACCTTCCGCTCAAAATTATGGAATCTTTGTTTATTTATAAATTAAAACCAGACCTAAATTCTGCTGAATCATCGGTAGATCTGCTATGTTTTGGTTAAGGTACTAGTTTATTTCATTTATTTACCTTTCAGTTTTAATGTCTTACATTTTCTTAGCTACTTTTTATAATTTTTAACTATTTTAAATTGTTATTAAGCAATTTTGCATTTAGTACGTTGGTACTATTAAACTTTGAAGGATGCTTATTTTTTATCTGGTGTTTCTGTTTATTATATATATATATATATACCGTACATTATTTTTGTTGTTTTCGGATAACACAAGTGTGTGTGTGTGTGTGTGTGTGTGTGTGTGAATAATATATTTCCATTTTTATTATTAGTGTATTTTTAAAAGAAACAGTAGAACAGCAGATGCACAGTGCATTTTTAATATTTATCCGCAGGTCAGTTAGAATTAATGCGTTTATATAGTGCACAGAGCACATCAGAAACAACAACAAATATACAATTAGACTTCAGGGAACTACGGAATATTTATTAAACATGCCGTTAAAATAGTTTCAATGAATTTCGCAGTGCCAATATAATTAATTAACTCACCTGTTTGAAATGCATACCTGAGGAGAACTTTATACGTGGAGATCAGAATTATTCAGCACACTTCCGTAACTTAGTTACTTATTAAATAGGAGGTATAAATTTTTAAAACACTTCAATTAGTATAATGAGATTGTTTAAGTAAAGACATTTACATTAAATTTATTACAAATATGTCCCAAACTAAAATTCATTTGACAGCAAATATGTCCAAGGAGAACGTTAAAATACCAATATATTAGCGTCGGTTATAAATTTTCCGAGTCAATTCAGTTCCAAATTCCTGCAATTGCTTTAGCAGACCTCATTTTCATTCGATGAAGCAAACCAACTAACTTAAGAGGACGAAGAAGCAAAAAGTAAGTTTAGATTTACGTTCATTCGAAGCTGAACGCTTTGCATCGGAAATTTAATCGGAAATCGTTTCGGGATTTAGATCAGGAATTTGAACAAAAATTACATCAGGAATTATATGGGGAATTTCAGGAACTGGTAATTACAGTAGGAACAATACAAGATCCCCGAAGTGGGAATTATATAGGAATCTCCAGTGAAAATTAGATAAAAGCTTAACTAGAAATTCCTTTTGGACATGTAAAGAAAATTTATTTTGGATATTGAACAAGAAGCTAACACGAAATGTTCGAAAGCCTGTTTTCCTATGATTGATTTCATCACTGGACATGTTCTCCCTATTATAGTGGATACCAAACGAACTTATGAAGCTCATAAGCATATATAAAATATGTAGCGCAGTTATATACTTATATACACTAGAATATACACTGTTATAGATACAGTTATATAAACTGTATATCACTGGAAACACGAAATGCTTTTACATGCGTCACACCCATGACCCATCTACTCACCCACACACACACACACACACACACACAGCAGCGTTTGAGAAAAAATAAGCATCGCATCCTCAGACATAATTTAAAAATGAGTGAGGAGTAAATACAAACACAGTTGCCTACAATATTTATTAACATGTGAAGACATTATTTTTTTATTAATGTAGTAAGCTCACAATTAATGGTGGAAATAATTATATTCTTTTTGTTTTGTATAATACAACCAATTCTTTTTAGAAATAATACTTCGATATACAGAGCCTTAAGGTAATTTAGGATTATTTTTGTTCCAACTTTATAATTTGGCGTAAAATTTTCACAATTCTTAACCTTTAAACATTTGGATTCAAAATCCTGTTCTAGTACACGGTTGATTATGAAAATAGTATCATGAAAAGTTAATGTATACACAACACGTTCTAAGCGTGCGTTTATTCTC
The DNA here is from genome assembly GCA_023014485.1 of Bathynomus jamesi. NCBI lineage: Eukaryota > Metazoa > Arthropoda > Malacostraca > Isopoda > Cirolanidae > Bathynomus > Bathynomus jamesi. The sequence continues at coordinate 402,370 of JAJOZX010001665.1, read as the reverse complement.
TCCACAACAGGTTTTTCAATTGAAAACGGCGCAGAGCTCATAAATTTGTGGGGAAATCTTCGAAAGTTTAGCGACAGTTACAGCGTATATAAAAAGAAAAAGAGAGTTCCTGTGGATGGACGGTGAAGGCGAGGGAAGGTTTAAAACGCTTTAGACCAGTGTCCCAGAGCGAGTGGTAGTTCTAGGGAGATGTCTTCTAAATATTCTCTAAGCTCCAATCCGTTCTCACCCTGTTCATTTCTATACCTCATAAAATCGTCAATTAAAAATGCATAGACATGCTCGAGAACAGTATCAACTCAACTCGAGCACTTAATAAAGGTTTCAGGGTGAGGAAGGCGGCTATTTCAAACAGTCCATTACTATTGTTTTTAGTGAAAGGTTTTTATTATTTTTCCTCAAAAATCGTGTTTCAACGCACGGTTGACACGTATGGCGACTCACAGTTAACAGACAAATAATACAATATGAGAGGGTGTCACTATTCATTACTCTTGTTGCACTTGCGGAAGTTGGCACTTTATAATTCTCAGCCGACCACTTCTCAACCAACAAAGACTTTCGACATCTTACCATCGGTCAACGTAATTAACATTACATTTGGGGGACCCTGCATGTTTATATTTTGTCTCGAGCATATAATTAATGGCACCACAGGTACGCTTAAACACTCTCACTGATTTAGAAAAAGTTATGGCGTATTGAGCGTTAAGAATACTGCTTAGTGGTAGTTCCATCTTTCTTTGTTACTATAGGTGCAGGTGTTGTTTGGTGATGCAGCAAGGAGGCTTTTGGATAGCACGTCACGACGCTTCAAGTCCAGATGATGGTGTGAAGTGGGTTGCTTGCTTCAGTTCGTAACGTTGACCTGGTAGTGAGTCATGCGTCTTAGGATCGAGGGGCCCACTCTTGGTGACTCGATGATTCGGCAGCGCTGGACGAAACATGTAAGGGTATGCACCAACATAAAAATGCAGCTTCAGTTGTGGGAGAAATATAGTACAAAATTACTTAACACGTTAAATTATTCGATTGTAAATCAATTAACATTGAGGGGCCCTATTCAAGAAATAGGCGTATCCATACTGTTCCAGTCTGAGACAAAAGGTACTCGTCACTGAGGTCTCTCAAAAAGGTACACAGGCCTTTAGCTATGACCTCACTAAACACCTCATGGGGTAAACGTTGATGTAGTGGTAAAAATACTTTAAATTGTCCATGATCACTGGGTTGTGTCTTTTGTTGCGGGACTGTAATTGGTGATGTGTAACATAACGTTATACGTTTTGTCGTACTACTCGTCAACTACAGATCTACAGAAGCTAAGGCTAACAAAGACCCTAAGATCCACTCTAACGTTAGCCCGAGAGAAAGGAAAGAGTAGGGGATTAAGAGAAGAGAAAAAGGGGTTAAGTAAGTAGCAACACCAATCACTCGTGGGTTAACATTCACTCATAAAAAGAGAAAAAAGACACCATCATCATCCGCCGGCCACTGCCGACAAGTCGGAAAATAGTCGGAGAGAATAGGAGAGTGGTGAAAGATGAAAAGAAGTAAAATAAGAACACTTACAAACCATGCAAACACAGTCTTAACTCACTGTCATACCATGAAAACTACAGACATGCAAGTAAGGAGAGGATGAGAAAAAGAAAAAAAATTAGGTAGAGTATAACAAAAAGTGGGTTAGTTTACGCTGCGAGCTGCATCTACGTTCGTGTTAATCTAATTTTTTAATCTAATTTTTTTTCTAATTTCTTTGCTGGCATATTACACGCTGGCATGTCACAAGCTGGCATTAGACGTCAACAGACTCATCCCCGATTACAACTCCCAGAGCCACTGTTGCTAATTGTTTTTTTATTTTAAATAACGTTAATATTTTTAAAATACCTATCTAAACGGTTCTTAAACATATTAACGCTGGTAGAGTTAACGACTGACGCGGGAAGATTATTCCATTTATCAATTACTTTAAACGTAAAGAAGTTCTTAGCGATGTTAGTAATGAAACGTCTGCCACCCAACTTAAATCCATTATTACGAGTATTGCTATTATAATAGCATTCCTCTAACCAGTTAGCTTCCTGACCGCGTATACCGTGCACTTTTCGCAATTAATCTTCTATGCGGAACTGTATCGAACGCCTTTTTAAAATCTAAATAAATAAGTCAGCCGCTCTATGCCTATCGTATTCGCGCACTATTTCGTTATAAAATTCTAACAAATTAGTTAAACAAGATCTATAGCGTCGAAACCCATGCTGACTACTATTAATCAAATATCTACTCTTTAAGTGATCGATGATACAATCCCTAACTACGGATTCCAAAAGTTTACCGACAATTGACGTTAAGCTAATGGGCCTATAATTGCTAGCTACTGTGCGGTCGTCTTTTTTAAAAATAGGCGTGACGTTAGCTAATTCAAAGTCTTCAGGAATACTCCCCGTTTCGAGTGAATGATTAAAAATCTTCGTTAAGGGGCCTACGATAACGTCTTTCAAATGTCTGGGATAAAAAGCGTCAGGGCCTGGAGCTTTGCTAACGTTTAGCCTATCGATATAATGCGCAATCTCACCCTCATAAACAGTTATGTCATCCAAAATAGTCTCGCTACTAAATGGAACGATATTGTCCACGTCGGGGATATTATTGACGTCTTCTACTGTAAAAACTGTCGAAAAAAGTTATTGAAAATACCCGCCATCGCCTGAGCGTCAGAAGCCAAAGCGCCGTTAACATCCACTAGAGGGCCTATGTTATCTTCTATCGGCTAACGATTATTGACATATTCAAAAAAACTTTTTTGGATTATGTTTACTATCTGCAGCTATAAGTATCTCTAAATTACGCTTAGCATTCCTAACTGATCTTTTAACCTGACGTCTAAGCTCGATATATCTATTAAAGTTAGCTGCCGTGCCATTGCTCTTATTAAGTCTATACGCTCTGTTACGCTAGTTTATGAACTCGCCTATTTCCATAGTCCACCACTTGGGTCTACCATGATTTCTAGCGCGCTTGGGCATACGAGGAATAAACTCCCTTTCAATATTCATAAAACTTTCTTTAAACGCCTCCCAATGCAAATTTGTATCATTACCCATAAATAAGTTAGGGACTAGTATGTTTCATGGACTGCTCTCGATTTTCCTACGAAATTGCAAACAAGGGCAGTCGATGACCCTGATTTTGTTTCTGCAATCCGTTTTCTTGAGAAATGATAAAGAAAAATGTTTTGGATATTGAATAAATTTATTTACTGAAACGACGCAATACACTCCAACATCTTTTTGAATAAGTCCAAGCTGGTGTGGCGCTTACGCCATACAAATTCACAAAGGTACGAGTCAAGTTGGTCGCGATAGGTTAGGTTAGGTTAGGTTAGGTCAGGTTAGGTCAGCTTAGGTCAGGTCAGGTTTCTCAAGAAAACCGATTGCAGAACAAAATCAGGGTCATCGACTGCCCTTGTTTGCAATTTCGTAGGAAAATCGAGAGCAGTCCATGAAACATACTAGGTCCATAAGTTATCCCAGTTCACTACTCTCATCCTATCCGCAAAACTATCAAAATTGGCCGTACGAAAATCAGGGACTTCTATTACGTTACTATCCTTAATGTTTTCTATCAATAACTTAAACCTAAGAATTTGATGATCACTATATTCTAAACTCTCGCCTACTTCTAAACCTTCGACTATATTTTTGCCGTTCGTCATCACCAAATCTAAAATATTGTCACCGCGCGTTGGTTCGGTAACCATCTGTCGTAAAAAATTATCTTCCATGAACTCAATCAATCTCCTCATTACCAGTAAAAGTCTCGTAATTAACATTAGAGCAGTCAAAGTCTCCGACAACTATACTATTCCGATTGTCAATAAAGTTACCAAGTGAGTAAAATCTAGTATCGGTATCGAGGGGTTGAACGGGAGGTCTATAAACAACAACAAAATTAAAACTAATACTACGCGCCCTAACTTCAACGCATATGCGTTAATTGCTGCCGAAAAATCTATCTTAACCTCGATAGCCCTAAGGGAATTACGAATGTACAGCAAAACGCCGCCACCAAACCTATGTAACCTATCATTAGTAGGGAGTTTAAAACCCGGTATATCAAGTTCCCCCAACAAGTCCCGAGTCACGGTATTTAACCACGTTTCAGTGATAGCAACTATATCGTAGTTGCCGGAATAAATTATTGCCTTAAATTCATTTAATTTATTTCTAATACTACGCGCGTTACAATAAAAGACGTTTAAGTTATTTTTTACCACGGGCCGGCGTTTTCAACTATTTTTCACGTCGGGCCCGCGTTCCCAGGACCCACAACGTTTAAAGGCGGCTTCGACCTATACAGCTTTCGCACATTTTCGTCTATTAACCTACCTAGCCTAGCATTACCCATTTCATTAAAATACACCCCATCTTTTATAAAAAGGCTAGGATCACTGAATTCGGACCACAGCTTTACGAAGGGCACATTTTGCTCAGCACAAATCTCTTCTAATTTAGTATTAAAAAATATCGTATTAGACGTAATCCTAAGACCCAAACCGTGCCTAGGGGTAATACCTAGAACTAAAGACCTATCTGACCTCGCCTTTAGGGACCTAATTAACCCCCTATATCTCTCCAAAAAGGTCAGGCACTCTCGTATCGGGCCTATACGAGTCATTGCCCCCTACCATCGTCACCAACATCGAGTGACGGGAGTCAACGTCAATCCTGTCCACCTCGTCTAACTCTGTCAACCTTGCCTCCTGGGAGACAGACCCTCCTCCTCTTGGTTGGATGCCGTTCAACGAACTGTGTCCATGTGCCGCACTAAAGAGTCGCCAATTAAAATAGTTTCCCCCTCATTCACGTCCCATTCCAAATGGGCGAAAGGGTTCGAAACCTCGATATGGGGGGATTCCTATCACCTAACGTACGCGGCCTAGCTCCACCCTTAACTTCTCTAAATCTCTTCCCATCTACTAATCTCGGACCAACCTTAACCCCTTCCTCAACTCTATCCAACCTTCCCGACAAGCTGCCTAAACTAGAAACTAGGTTACGCACCTCACCCTTCAAATTACTAACGTCTTTAACGTTAGTATTGGTTCGGCTTTCGTCAACCGTAGCCCTACCACTACCCTCATCAAGCGGTGCAAGTCTTTCCGTTACCTCACGTAACCTTCTTTTCCTCCATTAACTCGCAAAATAAACAAACTGATCTCTCGATAATCGCCATAGGACCGCCGTTATAATCTTTAAATTCCGAATACCACCGGTTTACCCCCACACCTAACACACGACGCTTTCTGCGGTGACGGCATCGCGCAGTTAAAAATTAGTTTATAACAGTCACAAGTTTAAGTTAAATTAAGCCGGCACGCTATGAATACTTCTAAATCGCTAAAAACCACTAATATTCAATTACTTAACTATAACAATGTGAATATAAACGCAAGTATACAAAATTCAAAACTTTCCAAAAGTAAAATTCTTAGCAATAGGCAAAAGTAGATGCAATATCAGAGAGCTCAGGAAATGCGTCCGTTCAGTACAGTGTCTGGCTGATGAATGAATCGTAATCCAGTCTTTGCTTTTCTTTATTGAGAGTCTGGTTCCTTACTTTGCTATACTGTATTTTTTTGACGAAGCTCAGATTTGACACAGTCCAAAAGTATTACGAATATTTATTAGCGTATTAACATTACGAATTCCTGTCCCTCTCGTTAGAATAACCATAAATCACCCGAGTATCCTAATCCGTCAACGTTGCATGAAATAAAGCTGATTTAAAAATTTCAATAGACGCGTGAAAGGATGGACGTCGAGTATTCACTGCATCGTTAGATATTTTTTTTATGCAGGAAGGAGGGAACAAGGACAAATGTCAGCAAAAACACCCCTCCCATAGAAGAAGAAGATAGCCAAAATCAAGGTCCAGTGTTTTCGAAATGCCTGGACAGTGCGTTTGAAAGATTAGAAGTCACAGACGGGGGGGGGGGATGCTAGAGTGAGGAAGATTGTTCCAGAGTTCAATGGTTGACTAAATGAAAGATTGAAAATACCGATTAACGATTGCGTTAGAGAATTGGACAGAAAAGGAATGAGAATGTGTTGAAAGTCTGGGACTGCGAAATTTCCAAAAAGGAATTAGAGAGTTCCGAAGAGCAGTCGCCATAAAAATACCTACACTAAACAGAGATTGAGTGAACATTGCGGCGAAGAGAGAGGGATTGAAGACCGTCAGTGAGAAGCGGGAAATTCATGAGAGGAAAAACCTTTGATTTCACGCGATCAAGTAGAGCTGTGTGGGTTGAGCTACCCCACAAATGAGAAGCTTACTCCAAACAGGGGCGGACAAGACCCCTCGCACAGAGATAGCAACTTACTCGGGGCGAAGTAAGCGTGGAGCCGTACAACACACCTAACCTCTAAGAAGCTGTTTTGGAAAGAGAGTACATATGATCGTTCCAGGAAATATCACGAGAAAAGCAAACATGATGAATGTTAAGAGAAGAGGAAGGATTGGGTTGTGTATTGTAAGGGGATAGTCGTGTGGAAGATTATGACAAGTTGGCACACGAAGAAACCTAGTTTTTGAGGCATTGGAAGCCATAAGGTTTTCTCTTCTACAATCAGAGGTAGTATAAAGACCAGAGGTCAGATGTGCCATAGCCGTCCTACGCAAATCATGGGGTGACTGTTAAGAAGGACGCTTTGAGAAAAGGGTGGAGAATTGAAGAATGGAATCATCAGCATAGGAGTGGATAGGACAGGAAGTGCGATGTCAACACAGAAGCACAGTTCTTAAGAACAACAGGAGGAACACCATCAGGACCGTAGGTCTTCCTAGAGTTGAACCCAGATAGGGCAGAAAGAACATCTTTGGAAGAGATTCTAATTTCAGAGATAATTAAGTCGGAGGGAGGAAATGGAGGAACAGTACTGGAGTCGTCCATGGTTGAGGTGGAGGCGAAAAGTGAGGAAGAGTTCAGCTTTATTAGGAGAAGAGACGGCAACTAAGCCGTCGGAATGGAAACGAGCAGGGAAACAGAAGTAAAGTTGTTTAAGATGTTCTTAGCTAGATGCTAGAAAGAGCGAGAAGAATTAGAATTTGATGTTTTCATATTCTTGTCGGATGAAGGAATTTTTGGCGAGTCGAAGAATAGATTTTGCATGATTCCTGGCAGAAATGTAAATTAAGTGAAAGTTAGGAGTTGGATGGCGACGGTACCTTCTGAAAGTCTCCTCTCTGATGCGGATAGCACTGGAAGAAGTAAAGTTAAACTGAGGGTTTTTTCATTAGTAGTAGGAATAGAATATGGAATGTACGTCTCCATGCCTGAAAAAATCACCGTGATGCGCTCAGCACACTCGGAAGGGCCCCGGTCACAGAAGCAGTAATCATTCCATGGAAAATCAGAGAAGTACTGCTTAAGGGCCTCCCAATCAGCGGCAGCAAAGTGCCAAAGGGAGGATCCAGAAGCCGAATTGGAGCGATAGTTCAAGTAACTGATATAAGATTGTGTTCGGAGGAGCCCAACGGAGAAAATAGTTTGACTGAGTAAGAAGAAGGATGAGAAGTAAGAAATAAATAGCCGAAAGGTATAGAATTTGGTAGATTCAAGTTTGGGATTACGAGAACAAGTTATGTCATTGCGTACATACACGCAACATCCATCTTTGGAGTGAAATTCAGTATAGAGAAAGTAAGAGGGTACAGAAAAGGGGTTGCTGTCAGTCATCCTAGATACCTAAGTTTTAGTAAGGAGAAGATGAGGAGGAGAGGTGGTGTTCAACAGATTGAAAGTTTAAGAAAGGGCCACGAATGTTGCAGAAGTCTATGAAAATTGAATCAGGCATTGGTTCAGAACATCTCGAATGGGCAGTAGCGGATTTAGCTCCGCCTCCCGGGTCTGCCTTCCCGGTATCGGCAGCGGGAGAGCCAGAAGTGGGGACATTTATGGCCCCCTCTGAGAAGACTCCGAGGTTCTTGAAGTTGATGCCATTTTTTTTTTAATTTTGAAAAGATTATGAGGAATAGGGAGAGAAGTGTGTTTGAGAGCATGCTGGACCGCTCACAGGGTAGATGAGACACGGAAAAAGATTAGCTAAGAGGAGGGTGACAGGAGAAACGGGAGTTCCAGTACGTCCTCTCTTCTGTCTAACGTTCACCCCGGAGTACTTCCCTGGTCAATTGGTGTCTATAATCTTCTAGTGAGGATATTTATACACTTCATAACTTGTGCGAAAAAGGTTTAAAACTGCTGAAAGAAAAGCATCATCGTTGGATACTGTATGGCAGGCAGCTATGAGTGATATGCAAAGGTACTCGATGTATAATGATGGTTACACGAATATTCTATTTTCAATTGACGTCTTTTCGTGATACTTATCAAAGTCTTTGATGTTAAAGGAAAATAGAATCCCAACCTATTTCTGCACAGATTTGGGAAAGAGTATGTAGGGCGTTCTTTTCAAAACGTTCGCGAAATTTAACATTAGCTATGATAGTAGCAACTCAGTGTATAAAGCGTCCTTAGCCGAAAGGGTACAGCGAACCATCAAGGAGCACAGGCATCGTATATAGACAGGTATATAGACATTGTGAGTCAGCTAGCATCATCCTACAATCGCTCATATCATTGCATGAGTGGGACACCTCGTAAAGTAGTTTTTAAAAGAGATGTGTATATGGAACCAAAAAAGAGGAACAGAACATCATCCTTGGTAAAACGTTTCAAAAGCATTGATTATGTAGGTGTTTAACGACCAGGGAGAAGTTTAAGAAAGGTTTTGAAGATCGAAATGGAGAAAAAGTTAAAGGTGGTTTCTACGGCGAAGAATTGCAAAAGGTTACATACAACTTAGGGAAAAGCCATTTAAAATTGGGGACAAAATTATAGGAAATGAAACACGTACTTGGTAAAATGGCTTGGTTACCCAGAGAATTTCAACTCATATAAAAGCTAATTCAATAATGAGACCCTAATAGTACGGGTGGGGGAATCTAACATTTTTTTTTAGGACGAGTGGGTTCTATGGCCATTTTGGCTGCTGAATACGAATCCGGCTAGTTCTTGGACTTAAAATGAATTTTTGACCTGGTTCAGTGGGTTTTTTCAAAATGGTGGCCAAAAAAAATCGATTTTTTTAATGATAAAAAAAACCGCTACCCTTCACATGTAATATTCCTTTTCATATGTTTACATAGTCATTGAACTCGAAAATGAACAAATGAGAGACTTTAGGAGTGTGGTTAAGCAGATAGATTACGAAAAGCTTGAAAAAATGCCTGATCCATATCGAACATAAAGGATGAATGAGGCTCCCACCTCCAAACCTTTATAACTGATAGAAAAAAATAATTAGTTGATAAATGCTTGCTATATTTTTAATCATGGTTATGTTCATTCTTCAATGTTGTTAAGTATCCAGTGTGTCGTAATATTGATGTTTTATTTAGGCTTACTTTAGTGTTTTAGCTTGTTCTGGTGTTCTAGTGTTTGGCTGCTTTCTTTTTTGTGGTTTCTTGTACTATCAATGTTGTGCTAATTTACTTTAATAATAATTGTATATATTACTTTAATAATAATATAGTGTATATATACTTTAATAATAATAGTGAATAATATATAAATACAATATTTGATATAATCTACTTTGATGATAATAATAATATATATGATACATCTAGCATGACTATAATTTGTATTACCTGTCATATTTCGGTGTTATATGCCGACTAATGAGGTTTTACTGTACTTGCAGAATCTAATGATTAGTGACTGCTGATTGGTAATGATGGCTGGTGAAAGGAAATCACGCAGTGCCGCCAGAAAAGAACTTTTTGGGGAAACCTACACAGAAGTGGACGAATTTAAACCGACTGGAAAGTTGCCACCAACCAGGGACAGTTGTGATTGGTAGGATGCTTGCACTTTGCAAAGAAGAAGTAAAAGGACAGAAAAAGTCAATGACTCGAGATGATGCCAGCAAGATAGTTGCAAATCAACCAAGATGAGTTTGGATTAATAAAAATGTCTATCCCATGTATGAAAAAACAGTGGCAAAAACAATAACAGATGATTATGAACATTTTAACAAACTGAGAAAGAATGAACGCTGCCAACAAAAACCTAAAAGTGTCGAATGGTACCAAAAAGCGAGCGGCTTTAATGATCAGCTGAATAAGAACGCCTACAACATTAGAACTGACGATGAGGATTACGAAGCAGAGCTTGCAGAAGAATTTGGGGTCAAAATGACTGATAAGGATAAGACTTTTTATTGGGATAATTGCTTTGGTGCGTATGAGGCCATATGTACAAATGCAGTACCAAAAGATTGGGTGAGACAGAAAAAGGGGAAAGAAACTCATGAAAGATCAGCGGAGAAAAAGCGAAAAGCAACAGGAAGCAACTTGAGAGAGGAAAGGGAGCTAGAGGGATCAGAAAGCAAGGAGAAGTGTAAAGAACAACAAGCTGCATTTCCGACAGTGAAAATCAGAACTGGCAAAAAAAGTCTGAACGAAAACTTGATGCGGTGTATAGTCCAGTGTTTTGCCGAGACAAGAACTTCTTTCTCCTGAAGAGCTTTCGAGAGTGATAATGAGAGTAGCTAACATTGTTTTTGATCAAGATTGGAAGCTGAAGGCAGATGATAATGAGAAAGATTGTGAGGGCGAGATGGAGAGTGAAGACGAAGAGTTACAAGTCCGTCACCAGTATTCAGACTTGACGTATGTATTTCCGAGCCGCAGGTGAATAATGCAATACTTGGAAGATGCTTCATACTTGAATCTAGAGTATGTCACTCACGAAATCCTCAACAAAGAGTGTGAGTGTAGGACTTGACGATACGACCAAGGCTGCCGGCAACCGGCTGTACGACGTGAAGGCTGACCACATCACCATCGCTGGCAAAAAAAAAAAGCTGGCAAAATATTGGCGGTTTTGGAAAATTACAAGAAACATGAAGGCCCTATGACTTCAAACAACCTGGATGATTTGTACAAACTGAAAGAAAAGAAGCTCCGCAGAGAAATTGCCGATTTGAGACACCATCACACCAGATATTCGTCAAATGAGACGTGTTAAAGTGAGAGACAGGAAATTCAAACTGGAAAACTTTAGTGTAGATGAACTGAGAAATTCTATTAAGAATGCCTTACGACCAGAGGACAATGTTACTAGTGATACTGATAGTTTATTGAACAATGTGTTGTAAATATGATTTCATCATTTGAATTACATCATGGAACTGATATGAATGCCTTATGTTTCTTCTGTACATGATTTTTTATGAAAATAATACTTTTCTTTTCCATTTTTTGCCTATAACCGTTAAACCACGCATCGAATGTCTGATTTGTTCATTTTCAACTTCAGCGGCCCTGAAAACATATGAAAAGACATATTACATATGAGGGGTAGCGGTTCTCTTAAGCATCAAAAAGAGAAAACTATTTTTTGCCCGCCATTTTGAAAATGGCGGGCAAAAAAAACCAGGTCAAAACTTCATTTTAGGTCCAAGAACCAGACAGCTTCGCATTCAGCAGCGAAAATGGCCATACAAACCACTCGTCTTGTTGTCAATTTCCAAAAAAAGTCATTATTCCCCCATCCTTACTAATAGTATACATCATATCTTCTGACCAGTTCTACGCCACACTGCCTTCCTCAGCCTCGATGGGAACATACTCTGGCCATTTTTACAACAAATCTGGATAGATCTATCGATTTGGAACGTAAGTCATACGAGTTGGGTTTGTGTGAGTTTCACCTGAATGCTAAACTTTCAAGCACTGAGGAAAAGCAAGTCGTTTTTATGGTTCTTAAAAAAAGTGATAAAGTTGAGAAAGCAGGTCTGGTAAAGGATAATACTATGCGTTTAGCACGGAACAGTGGTGTACAGTACTACAACACCGAAATAACACTAGGCCCTGCCCATTATGACAGCACTGAGGATATTGTAAGAGATCTAAATCAGAGCTCAAATAACTCTAAACTTAAAAATTACCGAGTTTTCGAAATCCTACATGTAGTATGGATTGTCACGAGCTACAAGATGATAAGGTTAGCTTATTATACCACCTAAAATTCGCAAGTCTGTTAGACAGACCTATGTGTTACATTCATAGTAATATCATGGAACATCAGTTTGTGGCAGACAATCAGGTGCGTTTGCTATGTATTGTGCATATACCCTAGTATGCTGGAAAAAGTGTGAGCATAACTGCAAGAACGGTTATAGACCAGAACTATCCGTTCAGTTGCGGGAGCTTAACAGTGAAACTTCACTTTCGGCGTGTTACAGTATGACGCAGAAACCATTAATCGTGTTCCTTGGTGTGAGATACCAAAGCAGTAATTGGCTCGGTTCGATATTTTCTTCTATACTACGAATAGGTGTCCCCTTACTAAAAGTGGTGCTAAATCTCTCGGTCGGAAGGTTCTACAATCAGGTATTAACATGGTTGAAGATGTGATGGCCCCTGTCAAACCTAAATAAGCTTTGAAAAGACATTTACCTCATATGAGAAATGAGATTGTTGTAGACGCTAAAAAAGTTGTGAAAAGGGTCTAAAAATCGGAAAAGAAAAATGAAACGTCGAGTGAAGAAGAAGCGACATCACCTCGAGGTGTAAAACGGAAAAGAAAGACATCTAAAAATTCAAAGAGATGCTCTAAACGTATGAAGCCTACGGTTGACTTTAGCTAATATAAACACCAATCTTGTACAATTATCTCTCGTATGTATCTATGGTTCTACAATGTTAGAGCGGGTCAGGTTATCACTCCAAGCAATTACACTTTTTGATGCAAAGTTTAATGAGTTCCAAAACGATGTGTGCAAAGACTGTGAATTCACTTTCAATAGTGAATATTATCAACAGGTTTTTAGGATGACCATGGGTAATCCCTTGTCGCCCCTCCTCTCCAATATTTATATGGAGTTTTTCGAAATCACTTACATTCCGAGAATCCTGAGGGTTGGCATCCCATAGTTGCGGTACGTTGACGATATTTTTTGTATCTGGCCCATGAAGCGTGACCTGGATGACTTCCTCCTTCAGTTAAATAATCAAGTCCCCTCCATTAAGTCTACTTTAGAAGTAGAACAAAACAACTCAATCCGTTTTTGGAAGTGCGTGTACATAGGGAAAGCCCAGATTTTAAGTTTAGTATTTATCGAAAAAAACAAACAATTTGTCCTCTGTACACTTTTACTCCGGACATGATACTCCCATCAAGAAAGCCATATTTTCTTCAATGTTTCTCCGCGCTCTTAAGATCGCCAGTCCGGAATACATGGATGCCGAATTAGAAAAAATTAACAATATTGGAAGTGATTTGTGTTACCCACCTGCTTTTTTTTAATCTTGTCTTAACAAGGCAAAAAAGAACTTTCTATCGTGTGAATAATAACCCTCGCACTTTGTCGAAGAATATTTTACTACTTCCATTTTTCTCAGGCTTTTTAGGCATTGCTAATGTACTTAAACTTTTGAATATTAATGTAGTATTTTCATATAACAATATTGTGAAAAATATAATATCAAACAATAGTCCTACCAATAATTCAGGCATTATCTATAAAATTGGTTGTAAACAATGTGATTCCTTTTACATTGGACAGACGGGAAAGGACATGCGCACGCGTGTAAAACAGCATCAATATTCCGTTAGAAAGGGACAGTCGTCCAGTGCCATTTTTGTCCATTTATCAGAGTTATCCCACTGTACTAATTGGAATAATGTTTCAATTTTGTTTCGCTCAAGCAACATTGTTAATAGAAATATTCTTGAGTCTGCCATTATTCAACTTACAAATAATTTCAATATTAGCCAGGGCCTTTTTTCGTTTGATCCTGTTGTTTTGAATTCGTTCAGAACGGATTTAGACAAGAGGGGCAAAGTGCTAAAACTCTGGTAGCTTTTCCTTATAAATATGCATGCTCCTCCTACATATATATATAAATAATATATATATATATAATATATATATATATATATATATATATATATATATATATATATATATATATATTATATATAATATATATATATATTAGGGTGTTTCATAAATTAAAAGTTTGGAAAAATTTTAATCCACATGGATCCCCTTGTTCCATTTGCTGAGGAGACTGATAAACCGAAGTATTAATTCAATAGTTTAAAGTTTACGGGTCTGCTCTGGCAGATCATAAATGGAAAAAATTAAACAAAAATCTGTCAATGAATTTTTATTCAACAAACGAGTACCATTTCACTACACATTTTCACAAAGATACAAAAAACATAACCACTTCTTGCGAATCATTTGTCCATGAAATCCTTCTTGGTTTTATTCGGGTATTTCGCCCTATGCTGCATCACAGTTTTGAGCAAATACTGCTTCTGCTCTTCGTTCTTCGTCAGAGAACAGTTGAACTCTTTGGTGAGCGCGATGGCTCTTTCGGCCCGATCGTTGACGACAGAGATTTTGTTAACAGTTGCCGCTGCTTGCTTGAAGCCCTCTACTTCAGTCCACTCGGCAACTGGCTTTTTCAAGAATTCTGTGTCCAAGTCGAATGCATGGAAGAAAGCCATCGTCTTTCCTGTCACGAACTCCGCCAGGTGTTTCGAGGCAAGATTCCTGACGTTCTTCCCTTGGGGTCGCTTGAGTTCCTTTTTCGATGCGGGCTTACCCAAACTGACGACCATCTGAGCCTTTTCTTCATCTGCCACATCTGCGTCGAAGAACGCCATGGCAATAAGAGTCTCAGAGATGTACCATAGGTGTCGAGACATGGCTTCTTGCGCAGCGTTAACACACGAATATCCCGACATGGCAAAGGCTTCCGCGTCACGCAGAAATTCCAGATCAACTGCGGCAGCCTTGCTTGAGGTTGCAGCACGAGTCCAACCTCGGATGTAGACGAGGGACACGAAGAGACCTACGGCTGTCAGAGCTTCCAACTAGTGACTCGACATCTTGAACTGCTTCTTCAGTAGAATTACTTTCAAGGAGTAGATGGCTATCGCCATCCATCGAGCGTGATGGTAAGCGCCAGGGGCTCTGAGAGGGAAATCCACCACTTTTGCTTCTCCCAGGAAGATGAGAACCAACTGTAGCAGTTCCTTGTAGTCATCGCGCTGATGCGACGTGCTCACCATCCCTCTCACCAGCAGGACTGACTTCTCCCTCAGTTCCCTCATAGAGTCATTGACTTGAGCAAAATCGTACGGCCGCACGTCCAACCGGTCGATGAACTTCCATTGTGCCTGAAACCTCTTGAAAACGGGTATATCGGGGCCACTTGAAGGGCCGTATGCACGCTTGAAGACGGAGCTGAGGATGACTTCATAGATGTGATGCCGACAGGGGAAGTACATGAGTTCTCTGCCAAGACCTTTCTCAATCAGGACGCAGGCCCCGATATGAATCCCGGTGTTCGACGCTGTCGTGTCGAAAGACAGTCCCCGCACGCGCTCTTCCAATATTCAGCCGATCGTACGTAGTCGTCACATCCTGTGAGATCAGATTCCTGCGTCGCTTCTTGGTATTTCCCTTGGAGGAGGATGGAAAAACTTCCACGGTTGGGTCAACGACATCTGAGTCAGTCTCTGACGAAGTTGAAATCACTAAAGCCCCCGTATCTTCTGCAGCTCCTTGTTCCTTCCTGGCCTTCTCCTGTTGTTCCTTAATCTTGTCCAGCCTCTTCCTTTTCCTAATCTCCTTATAGTGAAGCTTCATGTCAACAGGGCCCATGCTGCAGGAATTTGGATCTTCACGCTGCATGTCGAGAAAGTGGATGTCCTCCTGATTCTTCATCATTTCCTTAGCCTGTGAATGAGCAATGTCCATGATCTCCTTCGCTATTGCCTCCTTGAACATCGCCTCCTTCACTCGGAAGGACTCTGCTTTATGTGACTTGTGCTTCACAAGCCGGTCGTATTCCTTGAGAAGGGATTCCATCTTCCTCAAGGCCGAATCTCGACGCATCATGGGGATTCTCGCTCTCTCCCAAAATATGAGACAGGCATCCAGGCACAGGTTCAGGCATTTAGTACGTCCAAATTTTTGCTCCTTTTGGTGGTAAAAGTACTTTTTGAGTACTTGCAACTGAGTTGGAAGGCCACTTGATGTGATGTTCGCATCCGTCTGGCCAATAAGAAACACTTCTGTTTTCGCTCTGGTAGACACCTGGAAAAGAAAACAAACTAAATAATTCCACAGAAATAATTTCACATCGTAATTAATTTCATTAATTAAATAAAGAAAAGCAGTAACTGGGACTCGAACCAGTGTCATAGCCGTTTGGCGGCATCGCTCAAGTCGGCGTACACAGCACGCTATCCACTACACCATCTAGGGAGTGGATAGCGTGCTGTGTACGCCGACTTGAGCGATGCCGCCAAACGGCTATGACACTGGTTCAAGTCCCAGTTACTGCTTTTCTTTATTTATAAAACTGATACGTGTACACTACGTTCTCTTTGACAATTCATTAATTAAATAAATTTCAATACCGCAGTAAAATTACATTAATTAGTATCATAAATAATTACCAGCTTAGTTGTCCAATATGCAACAGACTAATTAATTTCATGTAAATTAATAATAAATATCACTACCACAGTAAAATGACAGAAATTAAATAATAATAAATTTCAATACCACAGTAAAATGAGATAATTAGTAGCATATATAATTACCTCCATAGTTGTCCAATAGGCTATACAACACGAACCGCTCAAGTGACGAAGAAAACCGTCTTCACTGCAGGCAGGCGAGAAATGAACTGACAAAAAGTCGTCAAAGTTGGGGACCTCTAAATGCAGCGCGATCTGGTTCAAACTTGCACAAACGTGTTTTCTTGTTCTTTAGAATACGGAGAAACGTGTTGATTAAAACTCCAAGCTCATTTTTATTTTACCCTATTGGTATGAAACACCCTAAATATATATATATATAAATAATGTTATTTTGTTTTAACAAGAAAAATAACATGAAATAAAATAGTTCGGTTTTTCTTTTCTAAGAAGGAAATATTTATAATCGAATAATAATAATACGTTTACTTACAGAAAGTCAGAAGAACTGTATTTACTGCCTCGATTAGCACTTCATTATTAGGAATTCATTACAAAAATTACCGTTTTCAACAGCTTCGTGAAAACGAACCCGTACTCTACAATGAATAGATAATATTAAATAAATGAAAAAGCATCGTTGTTTGTTATTTGTAAAGTCCAGTAAATAAATAATTACATTTAAAGAAATGTAAAAACTTACATTGCCTCTTTGCTCAACATATCGGATGCTGGTTTAACTGAGCACACAAGATCTACGTCGCAGAGGTATGATTGGCTCAGCATTCAGCAACTAGATCATTTCAGAGATCAGCCACACTGAGTTGAGTCCGTTCCCTATAAACGAAGCGAATTCACATACTGTATTCGCAAAACCCGGAGGATTTAAATACTGTTAAAATCCAATTAGTCAATGTCTAGAGAAATAAAACTTCTACCTTCATCTTATTATTAAACTATTTAGCGTATGTATGTATATATATATATATATATATATATATATTAGTGATGTAGCGGATGTCATTTTTTTCACATCCGCGGATGCGGATGCGGATGAGGATGTTTGATTTCAACATCCGCGGATGCGGATGCGGATGTCTACATTTTCGTTATTTTTAGGATATATTCGAGATTTGTTGTGTTTAACGTATATAATAAGTTATTATATAGAGAGAGCTGTAGCTATAATGTAGTATAATTGATTAATTGTACAATAATTGCTGTACTTTTCTCTGAACATATAAAATAATATCAAGCATCTAACTAATATAGAAATCAATTAGTGAATTCGTCTGCAAATAAATTCGTTATATTTTGTTGAGTTTCAGCCACAATTAGAAACCATAATTGTGTTACCAGGATGCGGGACGTGAACCCAACTCAAATGCACCCCACCGACCTCTTTCCCCAACCTCCACCCTTATAGAAAGAGATCTTTAATTAGCTTGATAACTATTTATATTAAGTTTAAAGTTTTATTAGGCATATTTATAAATGAGTAATTAAAATAAAGTAAACTAAGATGTTCATCGTTTAATGTTCAAACTTAATTATAGGAAGGTTATGCTTAAGGAACATTAATTTTTCTGCCTTTTCTGCTGCCAGTCTGTTTCTCTTTTCATCATATATTAATCCAGCACTGCTAAATAATCTCTCGCTTGGTACGTTTGTTGGAGGACAGGCTAAATGTTTCCTTGCAAGTTTACTCAAGTATGGATAGATATTCTGCGTATTTTTCAACCAACTAATAGGATTGTCACATGCAGCCAGGCGTTTTTCTTGGTGATAGCTCTCGATCATTTTTACTACATCTTTTGACATCGCGTAGGTCTCGTCATTGCTGCTTGACTCAAGAAACTGAGAGACAGATTCTGTGATAGATTTGCTTGTTGAAGGTGTTGGTTCTGTCACTGAAACTTTTATTCTTTTGGTGGGTGGCGAAGCGACAGATTCAAGAGATTGAAGCTCTTCAACTGCTTTGCCAAGTGATGATTTAACTCGTTCTAATGTACTAGGTGAAAATAACTTAGCTTTGTAACGTGGATCTAAGTAGGTTGCAAGAGAGTAACTTCATACAAGAACAGCCTCTCGTCTTGTCGCTTGCATCACTTTTGCGCACAATGAACTAGTTCTATTAATATAGTAGAATTTGATAATTTCCGCTTATTAATGACATTTTATCTCAACGGTCCACATCCGCACGACATCCGCAGTCCAAAGTGCGGATGCGGGTGCGGATGCGGATGCGAGAAAGTGCGGATGTTCCGCGGATGCGGATGCGGATGTGACCTACATCACTAATATATATATATATATATATATATTAGGG
Organism: Bathynomus jamesi; assembly: GCA_023014485.1. Lineage (NCBI taxonomy): Eukaryota > Metazoa > Arthropoda > Malacostraca > Isopoda > Cirolanidae > Bathynomus > Bathynomus jamesi. Next base: position 383,459 of record JAJOZX010001665.1, on the reverse strand, counting down.
TTGTTCTCATTTTGCGACTTTTTAATTGTTATGACTGCGCCCCCGGATATTCTGCGAATAGCCATAAAAACAAATCATGTGAAGTTTGAGAGCAATCGGATAATTTTTAAAACCTCCCCCGGGTATTTTTGTATTCTTCTCCCGATGAACTCATTGAATTTTTGGGTTGCTTCTTCGACTGCCCCGCCTCCTCATGCGTTCGGTTTTAGTAAATAATATTATGCAGTAACTCAGTTATTGCCATCCACCGTCGGAATCGGTTGTGCATATATTTTAGTTTCGTCTTGCCTTTTAGGCCTAGAAGCCAAGCCTCCAAGGTATTGATTTCTCAAATAAATTGTGGAAAAGTAAACTTGTAGATGACAATGTTAGCTTGCTAGCCAGGGAATCATATTTTAATTTTGTATCATTTCATTTTAATTCATTATTTAAAAGTATATCATTATTTTATATTAATCGTTATATTTCATGTTAAAAGGTGTCTATTTTTCCAATAAGTTTTAACATTTTTCCCTTCACAGACTTGAAATCATGTCGACTGCAACTGTTAAGCGTACGATACGGAAGTCAACCAAGGTGTTTCTGGTAGGCCACCCATCTTAACCCTATATGGACATCTGCGACAGATCTGTAAACGCTTCAAAATTTACTATATATTTACCGAAACAAGTACATTTTAACTTAAATGACGATATCGTCAAATTTGTAACGGTTCAAGGAGTTTATATCACGAATTGGCAACTCCTACTGCAGAAAACCGAGCTTTAATGAAAAAAATAAGTTAGTGCGTCAGTAGAAGTAAAAGTGTATGGTTACGCAGTTCGTTTTTTATTTTTTATCACTTTATTTGATCTGTGGGTATATGAATTTTCCCCTGGCACCCGATGCCATTGGTACCTCCTCGGTATGGGCCGCAAGGGTTTTTATGGTACTTCTTTTCTTTGTACCTCACCGCCGGCTAATGGCGAAAGTGCGCGCGCTGGGCATCGGTGGGGAAATAGGTAGGTGGATTGAAAACTGGCTGAGGAATAGGCGGCAGAGGGTTGTAATTAAAGGGGGTAGTTCGGGTTGGGCCTCGGTCACTAGTGGGGTTCCTCAGGGTTCCGTTTTGGGGCCACTGTTGTTTATCATTTACATAAATGATATCGACGGTGGCATCGTCAGTCGGATCGCCAAATTCGCTGATGACACCAAGCTTGGGGCCAATGTTGGGACGCCAGAAGCGATCGATGAACTGCGTGCGGACCTAGGTAGGATAGGAGAGTGGTCCGAAAAATGGTAAATGCTCTTTAACTTGGGTAAATGCAAAGTGATGCACATTGCACATTGGCTACGCCAATCCCAAGTCGGACTACTCGATGTTGGGTAGTAATATCGAGGTGACTGATTTAGAAAAGGACTTGGGTGTGCTAATTAGCAGCGACCTTAAGTTTACGAAACAGTGTGTAGAGGTGGAAAAGAAAGCCCAGAAACTATTGGGTTATATCAGGAGGCAATTTCAGTTTCGGAACAAGGAGATTGTGCTCTCACTGTACAATTCCCTTGTTCGGCCGCACCTGGAGTATGCTGTGCAGTTCTGGTCGCCCACCCTCAGGAAAGATATTGAGAGGCTGGAGCGAGTGCAGGCGAGGGCCACAAAGTTAATCCCTTCCGTTAGGCATATGGGTTACAATCGACGGTTACGCGCCCTGAACTTGTTTTCGCTTGAAACTCGGAGGCTGCGCGGTCAACTGATCGAGGTTTTCAAGCTCTTACGCGGGTTCAACGATGTCGATTTTAGAAGTATGTTTAGTTTAAATGATAACCCAACTCGTAACAATGGTTGGAAGTTGGATTTGAAAAGGTTTAGGACTCGTGTGTGTGGGAATTACTTTACGTATAAGATCTGTGACACATGGAACAGGTTACCTTCGGAAGTTGTGAACAGTTCCTCTGTGGATCAGTTCAAGAAAAGGTTAGACCAAATCTTGCACACTATTTGAGTGCGTACAAAATTTTCCCTGGCACCCGTTCCGATTGGTACCTCCTCGGTATGGGCCGCAAGGCCTTTTGAGGTACTTCTTTTCCTTGTAACTCCTTGTAACTCTCTCTCTCTCTCTCTCTCTCTTCTGGGTGTTGTAAACTTTACACTTGGGGTGTGACAGCCCTCCGGGCCCGAGTCGTGGGATACTAGAGAAATTGGCTGCCAGTTCCTTTAGGTTCTCTCTCTCTTTCGGGAGGGCGGGTGAAGTCTGTTGTACAAGTTGTACAATAGGGTGGAGCGAAAAATACTTTTTTTCTAGTATGAAGTTGTAATAGTGATTAAAAGTTGCATTTAGTGGACGATATATACCTGCCAAAATATGAGTTCATTTGTTTAATATTTTCAGCTGCCACCAGGGGGCTAAAGTTAACACAATTTTGGGTAAAAAGGGAAAAAAAGCTTCTATTTTCGGTTTATCAAACTATTATAAAAGTTTATCTTAGAATTATCTAATAGTTTGATTAAGATTCTTAAATGATAAGAATTCATTCTGCAAAAATGCCTTTTCATATGCTTAATATCTTCAGCTGCCACAAGAGGGCTGAAGTTAACTTAAAAATGACAATTAAGTATGATTCTGTATTTACTTGAAAAAGGGAACAGTAATAAATTAGGATGTCTCTCCTCCTTTATACTGGCTTGAGACAGTTAAGAAACGTTATTTCGTGCCTTAACGGAGTTACCACCCTTTCCCCAACCAACCTCCCTCTAGAAAGGGTTCTTGCTGAAGACTATTTAGTAATTTGCTTTTGTGTCAAATTTTGGCTGTTTTTTCCTTGATTCTAATGTAGCACGAATCCAACCGTCTCTGTTTGTAGGTCCGCAGACTGATCCAGCAGCGTCTGTAACGAGCTTGACGCATCTCTCTACGGCTTGTGTATGACATGGAAACTGAAATAATTCTGAATGAAGAGTAGTACCATGTTTGATGCATGATTCAATATCATCAAGAGAAACTCCTTTGGTTATCGGTGGTTCTGCTATCTGAAAATCTTGCCACATAATGAGATCTGTATAGTCTTTGGCATAAAAATTTATTTCTGGCACCTTAAAATACCTGATAACATCTGTTTCTTGAATGCATGCCCTTGCTTTTATGATACGCCTAAATCCAAACTGACGCACATGCTCCCTTTCATCAGCTATCATTGCAATGAGAATGTTTTCTTGATTGCGTAATATGCATTTCGCTGAATGACTGAGTCATGTACTCTCCTAAGCTCTTCACGGAGATACCGGCTTCTTGCAATCATATGCCACATATGTTTAGCACCATATTGGCATAATGGTTTACGCTTTATCTGAAACCACATTGGCGTATACCCTAACAATGAAAGTAGCTAATTCTTGTAAATTGCCTGAAGGATTCTCTGTGCTTGCATATAACCGCAGAGTCCTGTTTGCTGTGGTGAGCCACCTTGAATGTGATATATTGCCTGGACTCTTATGACTAAGACTCTTTGAGAATGTTCCACTTGATATAGCCTTGTGAATTTCAAGAAGGTATTTCTGTCAGTACTTATGTCATCTACATCATCAACTTCACACATGTCCTCTTGAATTTCAATGGGTTTGAAGTTAACTATGGGAAGCTTTTCACAGTCTGAAAGTGCTCGGCCAATTTCTCCTGAAAATGCTCTTGGTCCAGTAGTGGTACCATCCAAGTGATGAAACAGATGGCGCAATGGAAGTTCATGAAGGTGTAAAAGGCATATCAGCCACTGCAATGGCTTATTAAAGGCTTCTTCCAGTAATCTTATTGTGCCTCCAATACTACCGGTGTTAACCACTGTCGAATCACAGCCAACTGCAACGATGTTCCCTATATCAACATTCCTTTCTTTCAAGCAATTCACTAGCGCTGTGCAAATGTATTTAGCTTTGCCACTGGAAGGTGTCACATGTGCAAAGTACAGAGAGTGTGGTTCAGATATTATGCTGATATGCTCTTCGCGTTTGGTTCTTTGGTGGTTAGAGCCATCACTCTCCTGGACTTGAATCATTGTTTTATCCTTTCTGCCATCAAAGTATAATCCCCGCATGGTTTTGGCTCTCCTATCTGTTGTAGTTCCTTTCTCTGTTTTTGTCTTTCACGTCTTAGCTTACTTCTGTCTATAATATTCCCTTTGTCTTCGGGAGTAACAATTTTAAGATCTGCCAATACTGCAGAAGCAATAGCAGCCCCAGCTCTGTCCGACATTTTAAATCTATCACAAGTAATTGCTAATGAAGGCAGTGGCTCACGCATCTGTTGTTCTGATATTACATATTGAGTCGAGGTTGTATCTTCCTCATTATCTTCAGATATCTCTTCTAGTTGTTGAAGTTCACTTGTCTCTGTTTCGATTTGTAAGTTGGACGTATTGGTTATAGCAGCACTAGTTGTTTGTGAGGATTCCAGACGTGCTTTTTCCATTTCCTTTCGATGTTCTCTTGCTTGTAATCGTCTTGTGTGTGCTATGTCAAGGCTTCCTATCACCATTATTCTGCGTGTTCGTTGGTCATTTAAAAAATCCTGCTCTTTTGGAGGGACTTTCTTACTCTTTTCACATGAGCATCTCCTAAACTCCTTACATTTGCAGGTGCAGATGTCAAACAAAGTGCATTTTGAAGAGTTTTCAAATTCTTCAAGCTGATTTTTGTACTTAGGCTGATCCTTGCGTGACTTGTATGGCTTTAATAAGGACCTGTATTTATCATGGTACACTCGCATCATCTGTAAAACGCGTGTATGTGAAACTATTGGCAAAGAGGCCTTCTTCCAAATATTTTCTACCTTTTTGGAAACTGCCTCTGCTATTTCAGAAAATGAAGGCTCCTTGTTATTCATCTGCTCCTTCACTAAATGTTTTGTGAACAGGTAATCTTTCATAATGCAGTTATAAGTTGGTAGTTGCATATCACTCATCTCACAAGGTACTTCAAATATGGCACACTTCATATGTTCTCTAGTGAAATGTTTATATTTAGTATTTGATGCCATAATATTTTTAAGAAAAATTCACAATCACAAAATATCCTGTAACATCAAAACATTATATAATTATATATATATATTTTATAAGTATATATAATATATTATATAAATATAATATATTATATAAAATAAACTAAAATTATATAATACATTATAACAAGCATTTTATAATAAAATCAATATTATCTCTATATAAATCACTTTAAAATAAAGTTTTATAATATTCCGATCATATTAAAAAACTCTCCGATCAACTGAGCGACTAGGCCTACTACCTAAGAAGACAAGTGTTAACACACTGTTCTAATGACTCACAGAAAGAAATTCCTTCACACCAAAACCCTCCCCCACAACCCTCCCCAAACCCTCCCCAAACATTCAGTGTAGTCTCAACATGACTCAGTTACTCTAAATTGTGTTAACTTCAGCTCTCTTGTGGCAGCTGAAGATATTAAGCATTTGAAAAGACATTTTTACGAAACGAATTCCTATCATTTAAGAATCTTAATCAAACTATTAGATAATTCTAAGATAAAATTTTATAATAGTTTGACAAACCTAAAATAGAAGCATTTTTTCCCTTTTTACACAAAATTGTGTTAAATTTAGCCCCCTGGTGGCAGCTGAAAATTTTAAACAAATGAACTCATATTTTGGTAGGCATATTTCGTCCACTAAATGCAACGTTTAATCACTATTAGAACTTCATACTAGAAAAAAAGTATTTTTCGCTCCACCCTATTGTACAATCCTGTCCCGTAGGTTACTAGGACCCCATTCCATCCCTACTCTGTCCTTTTAGCTTAGGTTAAGGGTGCTCTCCTCTGACTGACTACAAAAAAAACTTTTATTTTAGTATTAAGTCTTTTTCTCTACTTTTACTATGAGGACCCCACTGCTACCTCTTGCGTGGGAAGAGAGGCTTTGGAACCTCTATAAATAACACCATTTAACGCTCGTTGGTCGTGAGAGATTGGGATGGAGTGGTCCCAGGCGTAGAGGCACGATGAATGGAGGGTGGCTAGTGTCCCGTTAAGCCCATTCCTAACGAGTAATGGCCTGACCAGCCCAGTGCGATCGTTCTTTGGTGACCAATTTATGGTAGTTGGCTGTACTGTTCTTAGGTGAGTGAGCTTTACTGCGCAGCTGGCTGCCAGGCCAGCGGAAAGTCTCGGGCGTAGCTGCTGGGTCTGGTGGGATATCCCTTGAACACTGGATTCTAAGAGTCTGGCCGCTTGTGAGTGACAAGTAAGACTTGGTAAGGAGCTGCATCTCGCTGTCGCTCCTGGCGGGAAATCCGTGACGCCTGCGTCGCGGGTGTTTTTCAGTTGGTAGCTGCGACACGTTTGGGACTGTCCGGCCCTGGGGAGACCTTTGGTCGGTGCGGCAGCAGTGAGAGATGTAGTTTTCTGAATGGGATGAACGTCAGTTGCAGTTAGGCGGATGCGGCTTGCGCGTGAAGAATTCACACCCCCGCCCTTTTTTATATACTGGTCAGAACGTTTTCGATAGTTTTCATTGCTAGAACGGTTTATCTTATTCAATGTATTCTGAGTTAGAAAAAAAAATTTCAATGACTGGACCGCAGAAACTGAAGGTTGTGTGTGCGAGGTGTGGAGTAAACCAGTGGGTGACGAACTTCAAAGAAGCTTGCTTCGAGATGATTAACCACTCCAACATGTGTCGCTTTTGCGAACTCATGCAGTTGTACGAGAAGCTAGAGGAGAGGGCCCGGCGGCATGAGTCGTCCAGATCGGCTGTTGGCGGCGCGGCTGTCGCTGACGCGGCTGCGCCCTCGACCCCGGAGCTTATTGATAGGATAGCTGCCCTGGAAAGGCAGTCGAACGGTGGACTGGACAGAGCTCGAGACCGCAGAAAAAGGGAAGAGGTGCAAAATCAGTCAGGAATCGCGAGCGACCCACGTGGAATGCTCGGAACCGCGACACAAGGTGGAGGGAAGGGAGGGCGCAAAGAAGTGGCCGATAAAGAAGGGTGGGAAGGGGCCGATAAAGAAAAAGGGTGTGAAGGGGCCTACTGATGGCTCAAAGAAACCGAAGGATGTAGCTGCCAGTCGGGGTGGGTCGGGTACTGTAAGTGCGGGAGCCTATGGGTGGCGACGGGTATCGAAAGGTATCGGGCAAGAAGGCTGCGAATCAAAAGCCTGAGAGCCCGGTTGTAAATAAAGGGGCTAGCACGGGTTGGGCCTCGGTCACTAGTGGGGTTCCTCAGCGGTCCGTTTTGGGGCCAATGTTGTTTATCATTTACATAAATGATATCGACGCTGGCATCGTCAGTAGGATCGCCAAATTCACTGATGATACCAAGCTTGGGGGCCAATGTTGGGACGCCCGAAGTGATTGAGCAACTGCGTGTGGACCTACGTAGGATAGGAGAGTGGTGGGAAAAATGACAAATGCCGTTTAACTTGGGTAAATGCAAGGTGATGCACAGTGGCTACGCCAATCCCAAGTCGGACTACTCCATGTTGGAGAGTAATATCGAGGCCACTGACTTGGGGAAGGACTTGGGTATGCTAATTAGCAGCGATCTTAAGTTTACCAAACAGTGCGTAGAGGTGGAAAAGAAAGCTCAGAAGCTGTTGGGTTATATCAGGAGACAATTTCGATTTTGGAACAAGGAGATTGTGCTCTCTCTGTACAATTCTCTGGTTCGGCTGCACCTGGAGTATGCTGTACAGTTCTGGTCGCACACCTTCAAGAAAGATATTGATAGGCTGGAGCGAGTCCAAACGAAGGCCACAAAGTTAATCCATTCCGTTAGGCATATTGGGTACAATCGTCACTTACACGCCCTGAATTTATTTTTGCTGGAAACTCGGAGGCTGTGCGGTCAACTCATCTAGCTTTTCAAAGTCTTACGCGGGTTCAACGATGTCGATTTTAGAAGCATGTTTAGTTTAAATGATAACCCTACTCGCAACAATGATTGGAAGTTGGATTTGAAACGGTTTAGAACTAGTGTGTGTGGGAATTACTTTACCTATAAGATCTGTGACACGTGGTACAGGTTACCAAGAAATTTTCCCTGGCACCCGATGCCATTGGAACCTCCTCAGTATGGGCCGCAAGGTCTTTTGAGGTACTTCTTTTCCTTGTAACTCCTTGTAACCCTCTCTCTCTCTTTCAGGATGGATTCAGGACCTGAAAACAATGAAAAAAGCTTATATAAACATGTGCCCGAAATCGCTTTGTTTCCGAGTTACAGCCCATTTTGTGTTCCAGCAATTCTTTCCGCAAACTGCTTGCCGACAATGTTTGTGAGTGTGTACGAGACTTACTTCATGTATGTCTTGCCGATTGTAATATTTCGTACACTCTATGACACGTTTCAATATCGTTGAGTGTAGAGCCATCAGTCAGTCAGAGGTACATTGCGGTGTTTCACTGTTCGTATTCGTAACTTCTTACCGTGAATAATTGTAGTCCAGTTAAAAAAAAACCTTAAAAGTTTTGGTGCTATTCAGTGATAGTGTGCATTTGAAGTCAGAATGGGGGCTTATTCAAAGAGAGAAATGGCAGACATGCGTCTCATGTACGGACTTGCAGAGTGTAATGTGGCCGCAGCAAGACGTCTGTATCCGGAAAGGTTTCCTAATCGCCGTCTGCCAGATAAGAAGACCTTTCAGAGAATAGACGAGCGTCTTGGTGATTCAGGATCACTCAACAACCGAATTTCAGATGGTGGTCGACCAATCAACGCCAGAACTGCCCTGAATCGCGTGGCGAAACATCCTGGTGACAGCAACCGAAGGATAGCAGCAGCAGAGTTACAAGGAGTTACAAGGAAAAGAAGTACCTCAAAAGGCCTTGCGGCCCATACCGAGGAGGTACCAATGGCAACGGGTGCCAGGGAAAATTTTCTACACACTCAAATAGTGTGCAAGATTTGATCTAACCTTTTCTTGAACTGATCCACCGAGGAACTGTTCCTGTTATTAAAAGTTTATTTTTCTTTCAACTATCCTAGCAGTAGTAGAAAACTGGATAGAAAAGTAGAAGGCTCTCTCCCCACCCTCCGCTCCCTCCCTGCCAGAGGCAGGTACGGAAAAAGGTTGAAGAAAATACCTTGACCCTGGAAAAGTAGCCAAGGAAATTTTACAGGAAAGTGGAGAATATATAAATAGCTCTATATTTACCTTGCTCACAGAGACACCGTGCAAGCGAACTCCTGCAGAGTTTTCTTATGTTTTAATCTTAAACTATCAACGTGTTAAAGTAATTCCCACATATACTAGTCCTAAATCGTTTCAAATCCAACTTCTAACCATTGTTGCGAGTTGGGTTATCATTTGAACTAAACATGCTTCTAAAATCGACATCTTTGAACCCGCGTCACGTAAGCGTCGATTGTAGCCCATATGCCTAACGAAAGGGATTAACTTTGTGGCATTTTTCGCCAGTTTCCAATCCACCTACCTACTTCCCCACCAATACCCAGCGCACGCACTTCGGCCATTAGCCGGCGGTGAGGTACCTTATCAAAGGCCTTCTAATCAATCGCCCTACTCTTATCATACTCACTCAACATGACGTAGAAAAACTCGAGCATGATGGTGAGACACGACCTATGCCATCTAAACCCATGTTGGAGTCCCCAAGTAGCTTGTAGGAATCCAAATGGTCAACAATCCTACTCGCTATTATCCCCTCTAAATATTTACCTACAACTGAAGTTAAATGGCGTTATTTATAGAGGTTCCAAGCCTCTCTTCCCACGCATGAGATAGCAGTAGCGTCCTAATCGTAACAGTAGAGAAAAAGACAATACTAAAAGTTTTTCTTTTTTTTTGCAGTCAGAGGAGAACATCCCTAACCTAAGCTAAAAGGACAGAGTGGGATGGGAAGGGGTCCTAGTAACCCACGGGACAGGTTTGTACAACAGACTTCACCCGCCCCCGAAAGAGAGAACCTAAAGGAATTGGCAGCCAATTTCTCTAGAATCCCACGACTCGGGACCGGAGGGCTGTCACACCCCAAGTATAAAGTTTACAACACCCAGAAGGAACGTGCATAACCTTTATACCCCCTGCTGATTTCCCACCACAAGAGGCTTTTTGTAGTTAGTTCCTTCAGCATTGTGGTCGCGATCCTCTTTTTCTATCCTCCGTGTTGTTTTCTGATGAGGCTGCCTTCACAAGAAATGGCGTGATCAATTTTCACAACACTCATCACTGGGCCGAAGAGAATCTGCATGCCATCATCTAGTCAAGGCACCAACAACAATTTTAGTATCAATGTATGGGCAGGACTTATTGCCGACAACTTAATTGGTCCCTTTGTTTTGCCTGGAAGATTAACAGGAGAATCCTATTCCAATTTTTTAAGGACTGATTTAAGCGATTTACTAGATGAAGTTCCTCTTGGTGTCCGACGTCGTATGTGGTTTATGCATGACGGCGCTCCTCCTCATTTTAGTCGAGTAGCCAGAGACTATTTGGATAACCATTTCCCTGATAAGTGGATAGGCCGTGGAGGACCCATTGCGTGGCCTGCTCGCTCGCCGGACATGAATCCACTCGATTTTTACCTGTGGGGTCATCTGAAATCCATCATTTACGTGACACCCATTGACAACGTTGAAATGCTTCGCCAACGTGTAGAACAAGGATGCCAGAAAATCCGAGCAATACCTGGAATGTTTGAACGCGTCAGGCAGTCTATGACGAGGCGTGGCTCAGGCGTGTATTGAAACGCAAGTTGGTCATTTTGAGAACTTCCTTTAAAGGTAAGGCGGATACTTGCTGGAACACATAACGGGCTGTAACTCGGAAACAAAGCGATTTCGGGTATATGTTTATATAAACGTTTTTCATTGTTTTCAGGTCCTGAATCCATCCTGAAAGTGCGTCTCACATGTTATGAAACACCCTGTGTATACGAGTGGATATATATACAGGGTGTCCCATAAGTCCGGCATCATAAGAAAAATAATAAAAAAAGGCAAAACAAAAGCTTTTATTTACACAACGTGCTCAATATGTCCACCATTGTTTTCAATACACAAATTCAGACGTGATACCCAGTCAGCAAGCACACGGTGAATGATGTCAGGAGTAATGGTGTTACATGCCCCAATAATGCACTGCCGCAAATGTTCAACACTCCTAATTTTCTCTGCGTATACCAGCGCTTTCAAGTGGCCCCAGAGATAAAAATCTAGTGGCGTGAGATCCGGGCTTCTAGCTGGCCATTCCACAGGCCCTCGACGTCCTATCCAATGACCAGGGAATTGTTGGTACAGGTATTCCCTTACTTGGGTGCTGTAATGTGCAGGAGCGCCGTCTTGCTGGAACCATGTTGGGAAATTTCCTTCTTCGCTCAAGACACTGGGAAATGCTTCTTCCTTGAGCATACGTAGATAGGTGCCCCCAGTGACATGTTCATCGAAAAAGAGGGGACCTATGATGCGATCCTTCCAAATGCCACACCATACCATCACCCGAGATGCACCTTGTTCCTTTGAAGAGGTATACCAGTGAGGATTGTTTTGAGACCAGTAGCGGGTGTTCTGTCGATTTATCTCACCATTTCCATAAAAAACAGCCCCGTCACTGAACAGAATGGTGGACCGGAAATTGGCATCCCGAGCATATTGTTCCGTAGCCCATTCACAAAATTCCATCCGCCGGTCGGGATCATCTTCGCTTAATTTCTGTAGGATCTGAAGTTTATATGGATGCCATTTGTGAGCCTGAAGAATGCGATGGATGCTACTTTTCGACACTCCTGTCTCGGCGGACAATCGCCGAAGAGACTTATTGGGACTTCTGTTAAAATGAGCCAGGATAGCAGTCGCTGTATCATCGTCAGTGGACCTCCTTGAAGGTCCACTGCGTGGTTTATCTTTTATGGATCCTGTTTCCTTAAACTTTGCAACAAGTCTGCTAACACAACTCTGTGTTATTGGCTCGCGGTCTGGATGCATTCTGTTAAATTCAGCAGCGGCCTCTCTTTGACTCCGATTTCCTATGAGTAGAATTATCTGGATTCGTTCTTCCTTGCTCACAGACATTATGGCCTGTAGAAATAGAAAAATATGAATTTCTCTTATGATGCCGGACTTATGGGACACCCTGTATATATATATATATACATATATATATATATATATATATATATATATATATATATATATATATATATATAACCACATGTCTGGTTTTGGTTCAGTAGGTGAAAAACAAGAAACTGCTGTAAATAATTAAAACAAAATTTTACTTACAGAACATCGGGAATAATTATGTATGGTTCCTCGAGGATGCTTGAATTGAAGATATTGTACACATTTATATTACGACTATAAATAATATAAAATAATTTTAAAAAGAACCGACTTTCACTGATAACACAGGCCTGCGCATGAGGACTTTGTAAGTGTTGTTTTCTTACTAATAACTGATTTTATATAATTCAACTACGCTGATTTCGAATAAGGTGTCCATTTTTTCTATCACTTACGGATTTTCTGCAAACTGAAAGGGAAAAACAACAACATAAATAAATATTACTTATTTCAATTTACATTAGGTACCATTTCGCTTTGTTATACTAATTACAAATGCAAACAACTTTCAAAAGAAAGAAGACTATTAATGTCAATTACATATTCATCTTTATTTGTTCCGAATTTTCTCGTGAGATCTTTGCCTTTTGATTTCGAATGTACGCGCTGTTCCTTTTCTTTTCTGTAATAATTCTGGAGTATCTCGTTTCAACATTCAGCAGTAATCAGCCATCATGCTGATGTCCCATCTTCCCTGATATCTCTTCTCCATTTCTTCGACGTCTTGGTGAAACCAAGCATTTATAAGCATTTATAGGCAGTAGTTTTTTTATCAAGATTTAATGAAAATTACTTACATATGTAATATGAAATATGACATTTTGTGAAAAATCTGTACTTGATGGCGAAAAATGAATATTATTTTCGGAATCAGCGTGCAAAAGTTACTATAAATGATAAAATATTTCGGACATCAAAACCATCGCAGGCCTGTGATAATTAATAGGGAAAAAATACAATACTCAGGTTAAAAATTTGTCGGAACTAAAATTTGCTGAGTTCGACACGTTGCGTTAACACAAACGAAGTAGCTTATATAGGCACTTGAGACAAGGATGAGTTTTTCACAAATAAATCCTATTATACTGTAGGTTGATCTTCTAACATATATTTCTCATGTGTGAAAAGTATGAGCTCAATATGTGTTATATATACTATGTTACTCGTTAACCTCGTTGGTGTTAAGTGTGTTGGTCTCTCTTCACACGAAGGTGAAGCTGTTGGCCCGCCTTTGTGGAGGAGCGAGTTGCTCTCTTGTTCTCTCCACCGCACATAGCCAGTACACCCGGCTCATCTGTTACCGTTCTGAACCAGGCATCTAGTGTTCTCTTGAAGACGTCAACTTTGACTCCTGTAACGTTTCTGAGGTCCTTTAGAAACTGGTTAAAAAGTCTTGGGCCCATGGCAACCAAACTATTTTCCTTTAATGTTGAAGACGTTCCTTGTCGGACTTTTAATTTGGGAACACTACACATTCTGCCTTTCCTATTTTCTAGCGTTGTTTGAATGGTAATTGGGTTTAGTTTGAGGTTTGGTGCCAGTTTTTCGATCATTTTCCATATGTAGATTATGATGTACCTCTTTCTCCTTTCCAGGGAGTACAAATTTAGTTTACCTAGTCTTTCCCAGTAGTTAAGTTCTTTGCAGCCATCAATCTTTGCTGTGAACTGTCTCTGAGTTTCTTCTAGTCTATTAGTTTCTTTCTTTTTATATGTGGAAGTCAAGACTGAGCTGTATTCAAATTTTGGTATAAGCAGTGTTTTTAACAGGGGAATCATTACTGTCTTCTCCCTTCTTTTGAACGTTCTTAGTACCTGTCCCACGATTCTTTTTGTATTTCGAACTTCACATCATCGATCATTATTACCCCAAAATCGATCGCTTTTGTGCTTCTCTGAATTTCCTGTCTATCTGGAGCATTATATGCAGTCTCTTGAAGTTCCTCATTTCTACAATATCTCAAGAGCTGAAATTTCTCGGTGTTAAATGTAATGTTGTTGTTGTCTGGCCATTTGTGTATTTTGTTCGTATCCCTCTGCAAGGCTTCCACTTCATTTGCATCGCTGATTTTTCTGCTGATCTTTGTATCGTCTGCAAAGGATGTTACTATACTGTTACTGTTTACTCTACCGTCTATGTCTGTTAGCATGATAATGAACAGAAGTGGGGCCAGTACTGTACCTTGTGATACTGATCTACGTACTTCCGATTCTGATGATATACGTTGAATTTTGATGACCTGTAGACATTCTCTGAAGAAGTTGTAGATCCATTTTTCCACTTTACCTGTTATTCCCATATATTTCATTTTATGTGCTATTATACCACGATCACATTTGTCCAAAGCTTTAGGAAAATCTGTGTATAAGTCATCGTAGTTGTCATTGCCTTCCAGTGCATCTAAGATATTGTTATAGTACTCTATAAGTTGTGATAAGCATGATCTTCCTGATCGGAATCCTTGCTGATTTTCGTTGAATCTTTCCAGTGTCTCCAAGAAATCATAGATTTTCTCTCTAGCTATTATTTCAAATACTTTGGTGAGGTGGGACATCAATGACACTGGTCTATAGTTCTTTGCTTGAGGTCTATGCCCTCCTTTATATAGAGGAACAATGTTTGCTCTTTCCAAGATGTTCGATATTTCCCAGTGTATAACGGTGTAGCCATTTCATTTTTACAGTTTTTAATGTGGTTTCATTTGTCCTATAGCTCTCGCTACATCCTCTGGGGTAAAATCAAAGTCTGTTGTACACTCTTGCAATTTCTCTTCAGTATAATGGGCGCAAAAGGAGAGAGTGCAATGCAATTGCAAATGTTGATCAGTGTTGCAAAATGGGGAGTTGGAATGTTGCAAGAGACTATGAAAAAAAGGGGAGCGGGTTATACAACAACGGGAGAGGGGTTATCCCCCAAGCTGCAATGAAGGGGAACTCCCCCATCATGCTGGGGGAGTCCACCTGACCTGTTTGCGGGAGAAGGCGGGACGGTCTCACCTCCCAAAGGGATATACCTAATCTAAGAGAGAGAGGAGGAGACAGGAGTGTTCGCTTGGCAGGAGCCAAGCGCATATTGACTTCAGCCGAACGCTCGCTGTCTTAAAGTTCCTAATCAGCCAGTTGGCTTAGAAGGCTTCTTAGAAGGCATAAATGGCCTGTATATATTAATAACCTTCGAACGAATTAAAAGCGCACAAAAACGCACATACACTCCCCGACTGTACGCCCATAAAGCCCCTATTATCACACACACACACATATATATATATAAACTGATGCATACAAATCCCCAACAGCAAAATATATACGAGCACAACCACCACAAAAAAAAAGCACCACATCACCACCAATCGTCTAAGTATAGACTCTTAGGAGCTCATCTCATCAACAGCACATGGTGAGATGAGGGCTACGACTTTTAGGAGCTCATCCCATCAACACCACGTAACCGATATGAAGGCTACAACCAAGCGTCGAAACTTAGACGATTGTTGGTGAAGCAGTATTACACCACCACTGCTTTACTTACCAGCTCCGGGTAGACCGAAAAGGTCTCTAAATATGACTCAGTAGACAGAGCTATTAAACATAAACAAATACGTTTATGGGGCCAAGAAGTAGACCGATATGGACTCAAGAAAAGGCAACGCCAATAGTTTTTCTATTGAGCTTCTCCTGGTGTTCCCAGACGAGGCCAATTGGGCATTTTGGGGGCAATCTTTTAAACAAAAAATCGAATAAGATAAACTAAGTTTAATGCAAAAACAAATTTTCATCATAATACACAATTTTATCCTTAAACTATAACATAAAAAGTATCAATCTGATTTCTAAAACAAAATAGAAATTAAATTAGGGGTAACATTAATTTTTCCTCTTTTATCCAAGTATTGTGTTTCAATACAAATTTATCTTTAAGACAATTTTATCCTTAAACTATAACATAAAAAGCATTAATATGATTTTTAAAACAAAATAGAACTTAAATTAGGGGTAACTTATTTATTTTCCTCTTTTGGCCAATTATTTTGTTTGAATGCAAATTTATCTTTAAGACGCCAATATATCTTTAAATCTTATACAAAAAATGTTAATCACGGGTCAGCCAATTACAGTACAGTAGGCGGAGCCCCATGACCTCTGGTTGGTGGATGACAGCAACACACACGTTATATCCCACCCAAATTTCACCGATAGCCAATAGGAAACTCGCGATTCGGGTATTGTGGGTGTTTACAATTAGGTCCTGTCTATAAAAGGGAGCATTTTCATCTGGAATCCTCATCAGTTGCATTATCAGCGAGTACTACAGGAATAGCTCGTCATGAGTCATTCACAGCAGCTTTACATCTCTTCGGATTTGTTTGAAGATGAATATTTCTACGCAGCGGCTGCGCTCCACCTTTTCGCAGCTGCAGACCGGAACGCCCTACTTTCAGCGCAGACTGTTGCAGAAATTTGAGACGGCGAGAAAGAATCGACCATTGAAGACGACATTAAAATGTAAGTAATTAACTTAATTTGTGATTCGGGCTATATACATCGGTTCATTCAGTGCCAGTGTTAGCTAATTTATAAAAAACTATAATAAATGCGTTTAGAAAAACTAGTTTGTGATTTATTCTCAGGCTATATACATCGTATCATTCAGTGCAAGTGTTATAATTTATAAAAAGCCATAATAAAACGAAGTGAAAGAATATCTGCCCAGAGGTCGAGGCCCAGTCTTTATTTATATATATATATGTATATATGTTCCTCTGTGTATTTTGGTGAAAAACAATAGGTTTTTAATTATTGCCTATTCTGTGTTTTCTTCGTGATTATTTCGGCATATATATAATATATATATATATATATATTATATATATATATGTATGGTGTGGTTTTAAACACTTGATAACTTAAAAATTTATAGAAAGTTCTACAGGTAGGATTTTAGAATTACTAAAATTTTTAAGAAATGCCTGCAGACCCGGGCTCGTGACCCGATACCGGCAGACGATGCGTTGCACACCCTTCCAATCAATAACGTCATTTAGACAGCGAAATTTATTCATTGAAAGTGAAATTTTATTCCACGATTATTACTGATAAATTTATAGAAAGTTCTACAGGTAGGATTTTAGAATTATTAAAAACTTTTAAGATTATCCGAAGCTTATTTTGAAACCTGTCAGGATATCTGCTTTGTGAATATAATTTGCCAGGCATCCTAATCGGCATTTTCTCTTATTGTAACTCTTTAATTAAACTTTAATTTAACTTTAAATAAAAAATTCAACATGAACTAATCATGTTAATTTCTCCTGTAAGGACCGATGCGGAACTTGACCGTGTTATAGCTACTTTTCGTGATAGTTTTGATGAAAGGCAAATGAATGATTTTGAGGCTTTACTGCGCACCCACCCCAGTGACCTGAATACCGAGGTCGAGGTATTGGGTAAGTGTTTTTGTGGTTAAGAACAAAACACATTGTATTTTCATTCAATTTATTAAATGATAGAAAGTATGTTTTAGGACAATATGACTTATAGAACTAACGTCCGTAAAATAAGGCTAACATTAATGGAGACATTTTACAGATATAATTATATATATATATATATATATATATATATATATATATATATATATACACTGTATATACAGGGTGGGGCACGGGAACCAAGTGTTTTTGGAATAATCAGGAAAATGATATTTATTTTTTAAAGAAAATATATTGGTAGAACAACATTCGTAAGAACATAGCATTTCATGTCATAATAATCATGTACCGAAAATTATATCTGGCATATGATGTCCTTGGCCGTCGACGCATTGTTGAAGGCGTTTACGAAAATTGGCCTCCACTCTTCCCAGCAGGTCTCTGTTGATTTGGATGATATGTTGACGGATCGCTTCCTTCAATGCATCTAATGTACGGGGCTTGTCCTCGTAGACACGTGACTTGAGGTACCCCCATAGAAAGAAGTCACATGTGGACAAGTCAGGGGACCGAGGGGGCCATGCAATGTCACCAAATCTCGAAATGAGATGGTTGGGAAACAGGGGGCGAAGAACAGCCATTGACGCTCTGGCGGTGTGTGGCGTGGCCCCATCTTGCTGAAACCACAAATGTCGACGAGCAATACGCCTTCTTCGTAACTCAGGGATGAAAAAGGTGTTCACCATCTCAATGTAACGCCCAGATGTTATGGTAACGGTAACCCCATTTTGTTCGAAGAAATAGGGACCGATGACGCCAAACTTTCCCACCGCGCACCAAACTGTAACCTTAGGGCTATGCAGCGGTTTTTCATGGAGTTGTCGCGGATTTTCAGCAGCCCAATACCGACAGTTTTGATTGTTGACGGCCCCATTAAGGTGGAAATGGGCTTCATCACTCATTACCACCATCATGTTTTCATTCTGCTCATAAAGTGCAAGCATTTCCTGTGCAAAATTCAGTCGTTGGGGGCAATCGTTTACATTCAATTCCTGCACCATCGCTAACTTGTATGGGTGAAAATGTAATTCTTCATGCAAAATCCGTCTAACAGTACGATTGCTGATTCCGAGTGCAGCTGAATGTCTCCGAGCAGAGCGGCCTGGGCTTTGCAACATCGCTTGTCTGACCCTTTCAACGTTCTCTGGAGTACGCACAGTGCGTTGCGGCCCCTTCGGTTTTGTTTTCATTATTGAGCCTCCTGTTCGAAGATGTTAACCCAACGTAAGATTGTGTCACGAGCGGGAACAGAGTCATTTCGATGAATGTTGAATCTGCGGCGAAACGCACGCTGAACTGCTGTCACTGACTCGCCACTCCTAACAAAATGATCATACGCGAACATGCGGTGTTCTAACGTCCACTGCTCCATGATGGCACCTGAAAGATAAAGGTGAGTGTTAGTTAAAATTAAATGCTATGAACCCAGGAATGGAATGCTACCTACCGCACGCCCCTCCCATTCCTAATGGCCGATTACTAGCTATTCAAAAAACACTTGATTCCCGTGCCCCACCCTGTATATATATATATATATATATATATTATATATGTATATATACATATATATATACATATATTATACATATATATATATATATATATATTATATATATATATATATATATATATATATATATATACATAAACTTTACACAATACAACGAGTGCGTAAAAATGGGAACCTTTTTTTTATCTGTTTGCATACCATTACGTCATCCATCTCAGTGTCGCACAAATCGATAGTTTTAAAAAATTTATAAATCCCTTCCCACGTGACATGTGCAGAAGAAATGAAAGACAGTAAGGGGTTCCAAAAAACCTTAGCCCCCCATTTGCAGCTTACATGCTTACTTATATCGAAATAGTTTTTTAGTGATTATACAAATATATAAAATTCTTTATTTATCGCAGGTATTTAAATTACTCTAGCCGAGAAAGTGATAATATAATGGATTCTCAATTAATTAGTGATTCGGAGAGGCAACGTGTGATAGATCGCATACGAGCAATAACATTGCGGGAAGCTCGTGATGCTGGAGCCACCTTTATAACACGATCATGGGTTGCCAAAAAGTTGCGAAGAAGTGAGGACTTCGTCAAAAGAAATTGGAATAAAACTTTGGATGAATGTGAAATGGATACAACCAAATCTGGGCGCTCAAATTTGCCACTCTCTCAGGAAACAAAGGACATCATTGAAAGCGGTACGCGTAAGCGGAAAAACAGCTGTGCTAAACTTTCTAGAGAGATCGAAGTGTTGAGAGGAAAGATCGTTAGTGGTGAGATCATTCGACTGTACCGTCATAGGCAAGGTTTAAAGCCTTGGCATGAACTTCCAAAGCCAAGAAAAACTCAACTTAACATCGATGACAGAATGTGGTTTGCCCATTATCTTGAAGATTGGGATGTGGATGATTTCATGCATTTAGCTGTCTCCGATGAATTTTTTGTTTACGTAACACGTCGGCCTAACTACCAAAATGATCGAGTGTGGGCCACAACACCAGATGAAATCGATGACAATGAACATCATCGCGAATTATTAAAAAGTCCAGACTGTGTTGGTGTGTTTGTTTCGTTCACAGCAAAGAAGCTCATGTGGGTGCTGAAGCCAAATGGTCAGAATTGGGATGGACAGTATTTTCGTGATATTATTCTATCCCAGCATGTCATTCCTTTTCTAAGAAACCCAAACAATGTTATGGATGTCGATCAGGTCACAGTTCTGCACGATAAAGCTCCCTGCTTTTAAGCATTAGCTGCGCTATATCGGCCCTCGGCCACAATTGTGAACAGCTCTTTATCTTTAATATTTCTACTAAGCGTTTATTTTAACTTCAATGTGCATGCAGGCGTGTCTATGTTTACGACTCCAAAAAGTAAATCGTTTGTCAGGTACGACTTTTCAAGACTCTTGTTTAACCCCGTCACAATGTCCATGGCCGTGTCATGATGCCCGATTCCTAGCGAAACATTTGTGCTATAGTACTGTTCCTCATCGAACAGGACAGATCGCATCGTATTGTCTAAGGTTATCCTAATTTTTCGCACTCAATTCTTCTAAGGATCAGAAATATGATTTACTCATTTTTAAGAGTTAAAAGTTTGGAGACTAACTGGAGTTCACATAAACCCACCTCATACAAATCACGCTCCAATTCAATGGGTCCGTGGAGTTCTGTCACAAAGTTGGCGAGGGTGTTGTTAGGATGTACAGACAGAGAAGAAGAGGACGGGAGTGTGACATAGAAGTGACTAGGCGCCATGTTGCATACGAATTAAGTTTCATTGTTGCAGCAGCTTTTATATATGTGTTGAAGCTTTCTGGGTAGCCCAGCCATTTCACCAGGTCCATTCTTCTCTTTCCTGAACCTTTGCTGCCTAAAATTTTTTCAATTTTAAACACGTTTTCCTAAATTAATTGTCACTTTCTGCAACTCCTCGCGGTAAAAGCCTCCAGCGATTTCTTCCCCATTCAAATCTTCAAAAGTTATACACCATTATCTCACCTTTAGGTCTCATAGTACGAACTTTAAAAATCTCACGTGTCAATCCTTGCTCAAATCCATTCGCGAATTTATTTCCCGAATGTGATAGCCTTACATAGTCATTGATTTTGAAATGTGTAGAGTGTGGTGGCGGTGCTCCATCTCTTCTCACCTACGGCAGCGTACCTCTTTCTAAAACTTCGTTAAGTGTTGTGCCAATCGTACGGTGGTGTAAATGGTTGTATGATGATGCCAATGACCCGAGAACGTTTATATATCTGTATGTGTTTTTATGTGTAAAATAGCGATGCATGCGTTCCTTTATGGTACGTTGAACTCTTTCAGCTAAAGAGGCCTTATGTATAGAACTGCTAGTGTGGTAACTGATATTAAACTCTGTCAGCATGTTCTGAAAAGTGCGACCTATAAATTCTTTCCCCATATCCGTACAAAAATAGCCAGGAAGGGGCAGGAACTCTTTCTTCTTTTAACATCAACGTTTTTTTCGCTTTAGCAACTGTTTCAAGCGATTTATTTTTCAGAGGAATTGGCCACAGATATCTAGAGAATACATCTATTATGAATAGGATGAGCGGTATCCGTCATTATACACTGAATATCTTTGCATGTCTGTTAAATCCGCTTGCCAAATAGAGTCAATCGAATCCGCTGTTTTCTTGGCCGTTTTAAACCTTTTTCTCACCGGTATATGAAGTGTATAAGCATCCTGTTCCCACAAAAACCGCTCAACATCTTTTTTCCCTACTCCGTAAACACCTCTGTACAGTCTATTAACGCCACCATTGGAGGCGGGGTTAGAAATATCATAATAGCGTTTATTTAATATGTTAGCCATTTGCCTATTTTAGAGACACATGGATAAGGTTGGCCGTTTTTTTCTCTTCTTTCCCTTCTTCAGAGACGCTGCTGCTGGGGGCGATGGCGTACTCAGTTGTGACACATGTGAGACTTGATCCAGGTCTTTTAACCTATACAGATTACCTGTATTGTGTCCTCACACAATAGATTATAAAGTCTTAAGCCTTTATTCCTCAATGTATGTGGGAGACTGTTTTTTGGCACATGTTCGATGTGTTTTGTTCCGTTGTTCTTTGGTTGGTCATCTCTAAAGTCGGGGCCAGGTCCTATGTCGCCATGCTCAACGCTACTCGCGCTGTGCCTAATAACCACGGGGAGCTCTGTAGGATTCTTATAATCTTCGTACTCATGAAGAAATTTCTGCAAAGCCTCTTGGTACAAGAGCCTTTTCTGATCAGGTGACTTTTCACTCTTTAATGGGGCTAGCAACTCGCTTTCCATTCTTTTAAGCTTACTTTTACGGGGTTCTAGAGCCGTGTCTGGAATCTTTGAACTTTGCAATGAAGCATACACCTCGTGCGGAATCACAACCACTTTCTTCATTATATTAATCTAGTCAGTAAAGGACCCTAAAACTGAAAATAAGATGGGTAGGAATGATCCTCCCCTTTGTACAATAATTTGCTTTTTCTTACCCAGAGTTTGACTTTTATGAGCGAGCTCTCGTATTATGTTCTTGTAACGCCGTAAGCGAGCATTCTGAGAGGGTTTCATTGGCACATTACATTTTATAACATTAAGACAGATTTCACATATGCATTTTAAAAATCGGAGTCGATGTTTTTAACAAACATCTGTTGCAGTGCCCGGGGCAATCGTTGATAGATTTTTATTAATTCACGATATTTCTTCAGCCTATTTGTCATTCTGGAATATACACCGTTTCAGGTTTGCTTGGGAATATATTCGTTCTTAGAAGCACCCTAAACGTGTTTCGCGGGTGAAGGTCACAAAGCTAATATCCATAACGCTGACTTGTGGCTTCTTTCTAAACCTCCAAAAACTCCTTACGTTGATTCGGGAACATTTGATTGGCTAATACCCCAATTTGTGACGCAGCTCTACTTTTTGCGAATAAGACTAGATATTGTGTATTTAGCGACATATCACGCATGTAGGCTATCTATTTTTGAGAAATAGATTCTGGTTGATGAAGAATACGCTTATGTTAAGATGGTGGGAGAACACTGTAAATGTCTCGGCAAACGTTTTATCCATTTCCAACATGAGATCGTCAATTAAGGTAACTGTATGCTCATTACCTTTTAACGAATTAACATCATATACACCCTTGTGGAACAAAATTTCATCTTGGTACTCGTTGAACACTGACTGATACGTTGAATAGCACCATATTACTTCATGCACAAATTTTGAGAACATCTCCCCCTTATCTTTAATCATTTTAAGCATAAATACAGTTTTTCCACATCCTGTAGGGCCAGATATAATACATGTGGAGGGGCTTGTGAACCTGAACTTTTCTATAGATTCCATCTCTAACACGTCACACCCCTAAGTGTGTTATTTACAAAATATTCCAAATTTTGCGTGCTGCTCCTTGTATTCTTGTTTTTCTTCTTCCACAGAACCGTGAATGACGACGATGTACAGCACCCCATCATCGATATCACAGACGAACCCGATGACCGTGCAGCTACAGAACCCTTCCCTGCTGACGAACCTTCACCAGCGACACCTGTAGAATGCTACAGTTCAAAGCGGAAGCATGATGAAGAGCCCTCCAAGTCAGGTATATAGCGAGCCAGGATTGCTCCGGTTGTTAGACCCCCAGTAATAGAGCCCCAACTCTCTACGTCTTACGACACAATCCCCACAATTGTACCTTCCTCAAATATGCCCCATTGTTCAGTTCGGGTACTTCCTCCACAGCAGCTTCTCATACTATGGAGGATGGTATAACATTCGAGTTGTTGCGCACCGCTAAACCCACCCCCTGCCCTGACTACAAATCGGTACGTGGTCAGGGTTGATCCTGGATCCCTGTATACCATCGGACTGCGGCGCGTAGTTGAACGTAATGTGGAGTTTTCCCTTCAGAACCGCGACGTACTTGAAGTCCGGACGAGGGTATCCTTAAGGTTGGGGTCAGAGATGAGGGGGACGATTTTTTGGGTGGTAATACCGTTCAGACGTTTGGCGGCTGTAGATATAGAATATATCTTAGGGCGTATAATGCAAGCCTCTCGAATTGGTACATCTTTCAATATAGACAACTTCATGGTAGATATTGACAGAGTATTCCGGGTTGTGGGTCATAGTGCCACACCTTATATGGGGCTCCAATAAACCTTAGCCCCCCCCCCCGCCCACGGCGGGGGGGGGTAGCTTGCCAAAAGTGACGTGAATAGATCGTGATCGTTACGCAAATTTGCTAAAACAATTTCAATGTGTTGCGTCATTGTATCCTTCGAAAATCGATTTGCTGCAGGTTTTTCAAACAAGAGACATTCAACCTTGTCCTTTATAACTGATCCAGTGTGTTCACAGACGTTCAGGTCAGGAGAATTTCCTAGCCATTCTTCATTTCCAAAGAAATCGATCTCATGGTTCCGCAACAACTGTTGAGTGGCTAATGCCTTAAAGCAGGGAGCTTTATCGTGCAGAAGTGTGACCTGATCGACATCCATAACATTGTTTGGGTTTCTTAGAAAAGGAATGACATGCTGGGATAGAATAATATCACGAAAATACTGTCCATCCCAACTCTGACCATTTGGTCAAAGCACCCACATGAGCTTCTTTGCAGTGAACGAAACAAACACACCAACACAGTCTGGACTTTTTAATAATTCGCGATAATGTTCATTGTCATCAATTTCATCTGGTGTTGTGACCCACACTCGATCATTTTGGTAGTTAGGCCGACGTGTTACGTAAACAAAAAATTCATCGGAGACAGCTAAATGCATTAAATCATCCACATCCCAATCTTCAAGATAATGGGCAAACCACATTCTGTCATCGATATTAAGTTGAGTTTTTGTTGGCTTTGGAAGTTCATACCAAGGCTTTGAACCTTGCCTATGACGGTACAGTCGAATGATCTCACCACTAACGATCTTTCCTCTCAACACTTCGATCTCTAGAAAGTTTAGCACAGCTGTTTTTCTGCTTACGCGTACCGCTTTCAATGATGTCCTTTGTTTCCTGAGAGATTGGCAAATTTTGGCGCCCAGATTTGGTTGTATTCATTTCACATTCATCCAAAGTTTTATTCCAATTTGTTTTGACAAAGTCCTCACTTCTTCGCAACTTTTTGGCAAGCCATGAACGTGTTATAAAGGTGGCTCCAGCATCACGAGCTTCCCGAAATGTTATTGCTCGTATGCGATCTATCACACGTTGCCTCTCCGAATCACTAATTAATTGAGAATCCATTATATTATCACTTTATCAGCTAGAGTAATTTTAATACCTGCAATAAATAAAGAATTTTATATATTTTTATAATCACTAAAAACTATTTCGATATAAGAAAACGTAAGCTGAAAATGGGGGGGCTATGGTTTTTTGGAACCCCTTACTCTTAATTTTAATTCTCCGGTTATTTACAGAAACCATTTAAACGTCGATCGTGGTTGTGGTTTTATAGTAATAATTTTAGCTCATATGTTCACTATGCGAAATACTTGGACGCAAAAAAGTTTGAGTTTGAGTGTAATATGGGTCCTGAAGAACTGAGAAGGGCCGAGCAGGAAATGAATGCACGTATAGTCGTATTTGGAATGGATGATCGTCGTAGGACTGTGTATGTTTTTAAAAGCAGTGTGAGGGATCGTACGTACAAGACCTCTACTTATTTTAGGATTGTCAGGAACATCTCTATCTTCCTATCCATAACATAAGTGCTCTCTACGCCAGTTATAATAAAAGTCGAAAATATGGAAGGCATCATGATTGGTGAGGGTTGTCTCGAGTTTGCTGATGATATGATGAAACATTGTAAGCACTGCTACATGGTATGTGAGCAGTGTAAAAGCCCAAAATGTGAAAGTCGTGTAGTTGAAACCGAGAAGAGGGAATGTAATGTGTGTAGACGTACATTTTTCAATAATAATTGCTTTGAACTCAATAAATCAAATGGCACTTGCAGGAAAATGAGGATTTGTAAGTACGGCATATTTCACATGATGGATAATTGGGGGAATTTCAAACATAAATGCGATGAAATTCACTCTTCTACATGTCATGAAAAATATAAGACGGATGGAATGAAGCATGTATGTTATATGAAAGGTGCTAAGCCTAAAAATAGCCATTGTATAACCATGTACTACGATATAGAAACTTACACGAACGCTGAAACCAAAGAGGTCATTCCACATTTACTCGTAAGTCAGACTATCTGTGATGAGTGCAAAGAGTTCGAGTGTGATGAGTGCCACAAATGTGGAAAACGGAAAACGTTTTTAAAATGACTGCACACGACAGCCCTGTGAAACTCTTTGTATCCTATTTTGTCAAATTAGCGGACAAGTTGAAAAATAATGACTGTGTATATTCTTGCTCATAACGAGGCGAAATTTGAAACACAGTTCCTTTATAAGGAGCTGCTTCAACACGAGTCGTCTGAGATATTTACAGGTGATCTGATCCCTAGAAAAGAGACAACAAACTAATACAGATGCAAATAAGAGGTAATGTACAGTTTAAAGACACCCTGCTGTTCACACCTTATAAATTGCAAAGCTGGCCAAGGTCATGGGCGTTAGGGCGGATCGAAAATGAGGTTTTTAAACTTTTTTTCGAAATTCAAATATGGCTAGTGCGGAAGATATGTGGGTGCTATAGATAATGACTGTGCATAAATATTAGTCCTGCAAAATTATATCTTCAGGTGCCACAAAGCCGTCGAAAAAAGTGAAATATAATGATTTTCTTATATTCTGCATTAGTACAATAACTGAAACTTACTTGTTATTATTATATATTAAGTGTTCCAATTACCAAAATAGTTACTGAATTACGCAGCTCTTAGTTTATTTAGATCAATGTTCTTTTCATTAATGATCTAAATAATCCAGAACTCACCACGAGGAGGTGGCTGCGTGTCGAGCTCCACCCAAGCCCTCCCAACCACCCATCCTTGCGCATGTTTTTTTCTATTAACGTTTTATTTAAACTTTATATTCAGCTTTACTTTCGAATGATGGCATTTTTTTACGTGACTGAAGTGTTGATCTTATGAAGCCATCTCGCGCGTTCAATCCAAATACTTTTGATGATGCTTCAGTCACTAATTTTACCATTCTTTCTACTACTTGTGTATGACAAGGGAATTTCTCGAATGGAGGGGTACTCTTGTTTTCTATGAATTCTTCAATCTCATTTTCTGTCAGGTGTCTTGTCACAGGTGGTTCAGTGACAATGCATTTTTGCCAATTAATTAAATCAGTATAATCAGTTGCTTCAAATTGAATAACAGGTACTGTGAAACGCCTCACAACTTTTTCCTTGTTTGTTTGCCTTGCTTTCTTTATTCGCCTCCACTTCCACGCTAATTCTCTTATGGCGCTGCGGTCATCATGAATCATTGATGCTAGAATATTTTCTGGATTTGCAAAAAATGCATTTCTTTGTATGACAGGGTTTACAATATCCTTTACTTCGTCATTCAGTGTTCTCGTTAGTTCAATAGTTTTGAAAACATGTTTTGAGCCATTGACAAAAGACGTACTTTGCTTAATAGAAAACCACATTGGGATGTAGACCTTCATTATAAAAGAAGCAATGTTCATGAGGTTCTCAGATGGACTTACAGTTGAAACGTATAGACGAAGCAAACGATTTGCTGTAGTCAGCCATCGTGAATGTGCCATTTTGCCTGGACTACGATGAGCAAGATCTGGAGAGCAATATCCCTTTGTTATGGCCTGATGAATATCAATTAGATATTTTTGGTCGGTGCTAAGATCTTCACAGTCTACAGTTGGTTCCTCAGCATCAATCCTTTCAAACTCGACAATAGGAAGACTCTCACAGTTCTCTAATTCCATGCCAATAGGACCGGTGAATCCGCGGGGGCCAGATGTTTTTCCATCCAGCTTTGCAACTAAATGGCGTAATGGCAATTCATTGGCATGGAGCTGGCACACTAAATGTTGAACTGGCTTCTTCAGCTTCAATTCTATAAACCTTATAACGCCTCCCTTTTCTCCAGTGTTGACTGCTGCACCATCGCATCCAATGGCAACAAGGTTTTCCAGGTTCATGTCATTATTTCCAATATACTGAAACATTCCTTTACATATTTCTTCAGCTGATCCAGAATTCACAGAATAATGGCCCAAATAATCTGAACCAGGTTCTCTCACTAAAGTGATATGTTCTTCTGTTACCCTCTTCTGATATACTTTGGACTCTTTTTTTCTTGGAAGAGTGTAGAATCTTTTCGACCATCAAAATAGATTCCTCTGATTGGGACCTGATTTTGATCTTTCATAATTTCTGATCTCTTCTTTTGTCTTTCTCTTCTGATTTTACTCCTATCCACTACTTCAGATGTATTGTCAATAGAAACTTCTCCAATATCTTGCAATACTGCACTAACAATGAATGCTGCAGCTCGATCTGAAACTGCAGTCCTGTCACAAGCAGTAGCCACTGAAGGTAGATTTGTAGTTTTCCTTTTCTTGAATAATTGTTCTTCAGGTTGTTCGAGCTTTCTCTTCGAGCTAACTGGCTCTGGAAATGTATCATCTGATATTTCGCCAGATTCACTTTCACTATTTGATGTCGATGATGATAATTCAACATTTGTATCCTGCAATTTCTCCTGTGAAGATTCTTTGGTGAGCCTCACAGCTTCTTTTTGCTTTCTTAGCAACGTAGATGCTTTTTTCTTGAGAGTGTAATATCTACTCTATCAATAAACAGTTTTCTTTCACTCCTTTGATCTAAGAGGAACGTCACTTCTTCCTTTGGAACCGTTTTTTCTTTGGGACAAGAACATTGTGTTAGTACTTTGCACTTGCACGCTGCAATGTCAAAAAGTTTCGTGTGTGCTTCTTTTTTGAACATATCAATCTTTGCTTTGTAAGCTTCAGAATTTTTTCTGCTTTGGTATGGCTTCATAATGACACGATACTTTTCGTGGTAGCTTCTGAACATTGTTTCAATTCGCCTGTCTGACAGAATTGGGACGGAAGCACTTTCCCAAATTGTTTTCAATTTATCAACAACTTGTTCTAATATTTGAGATATTGAAGGATCTTTATTAGTATTCTGTTTCAAATCGTTTCTTACAAACAAGTAATATTTAAAAACTCCTTCGTATGTAGGAAGATTCCTGTGCCACAAATCTTCCCCCATACCAAACATGGGGCACTCAGTTGAGGCCCTGGTTGATTTTGCACAAACTCGAGACATTTTGAAAGTATACAAATCTGAAAAAGAAAGAGCTAATATCAATTATACGTTAATTTCAGTTAATAGTACATGGCAAACTTAGGGCAACACAATACAGAAATGCAAAATATATAAGAAATATAGTTTAGACTATCTGAGTAACGCCAACAACAGAACACCCACCTGCTACGAGAGCGACAGCTACACTGAACCGAGGTACTCACGTGACAGCTGAGTGAGCTGACTATAGAAAACTGTTTTTAGAGAATAGAAACTTTTTTTAAAGGTTGACTGAGCTATTTTTATACAAGTGTGAATAAATTCTTGTCTATTGTGCATCGTGGACTCTTCTGTAATTATTGGTTAAAATCTGCTTTTTTCAATTTTTTTCAATATTGAAGGTCATTGTGGCACCTGAAGATATTAATGTTATGATTTTAAATTTATACCAGCTTATTTCCTCACTACTCCACACATTTTGCACACTAGCCAATTTGAAAATTCGAAAAATGAGTTTTTCACTCCGCCCTAATGGGCGTAGCCGCTGAAGTTTCAAAAGGCTATTTCCCTTACACATTCCTCACTGACGAAACTTTGAATTACGTAGGACTACCTCCACCCAAACATTACTTTAACTACACCAACATGAGTGATAAATGCAAAAACTTCACTTTTTTCTACGTGAAGGTCAAAATATGCCCATTGGCATCCTCTTCGGGTGGTTCATTCGTTTTTCTGTATCCACCCGAAGAGGATGCCAGTGGGCATCGAAACTGTTGTGGAAATAAACTGTCTATTAGCGTGGGTTTTTATTATCAAACATGAGTGATAGTGAGCGTGAAGATTTTGACCGCTACTACTACAGTTTTAATGAAGCTAGTCCATACAATATAGCTGATGAATGTGAACGTTATTGCGTGAATGACGTACGTGTACTTAGAGTATACTTTCAAGCCTTTAGAAGGATGTACATAACCCGTTTCAAATGCGATCCGCTTCAAGTCGCAACCACGATCGCCTCATTATGTTTTACAGTGTTCAAGAATAACTTCATGCCTAAAGACACCTTAGCAATCATTCACAGAAACAACCCCCGCAGTTATGGGCACAAGGCTATTTACTGGCTCATACACCTACAGCAACAGACCGGGGTATACATAAAACATGCCCGCAACACGGGTGAAGTACCAGTTAAGGTCAATGGTCGTGTTTTGTGGGTTGACGGGCTAAGTGAGGATCCAGCTACTGGTGAGAAGACTGTGTATTCCTTTAACGGCTGCTCGTCATGGATACCCGCCCGCTGAATGTGCCTTCACAGGAGAACTTTATGGAAGATCCCCCGCCGACAGCCTCGCATGGACCCGTAACCGTGATCAACTTATAGGCTCCCAGTTCACTCACAAAATCGTGTGGGAGCATGAGTATGATGCACGGATGGAAACAGATGCCCAGTACCGTGAAGAAATAAGGGCCATCAAACGTTCAATGGTATTGGACCCCCTCAAATGCAGTGACAGCTTGTTTGGAGGGCGCACAAACCCAATCAAGCTATACTTTCCGCCTACAGAGGGCGCGAAACTCCACTACTATGACTTCTGCTATTTTTACCCCTACGTGATGAAGAACAATCCGTACCCCATAGGTGCGCCTGAAAAAATCGTGGGGCCCACCATACCAACCATCGAGGAGTTTTCAGCTAATTTGAATGAGCGCTACTTGGACTCTCTTTCGTAGACGTGCTCCCGCTCTCTCGATTTATGGATGCCGATCTTACCCGTCGTTGTACATCACAAGCTCATGTTTCCCCTGTGCGTGAAGTGTGCAGAGGAGAACAACGGTGATTGTAACCATACAACCCACCAGCGTAAGATCAGAGGTGTGTATATACAAGCCCTGAGGTGGCCCTAGCCGTTAGCCATGGGTATAGAATATTGAAGATACATGAGGTGTGGAGGTTTCAGAAGCTACCCAACCTTTTCACACCATATATAAACACTTTTTTGAAGGACAAAGTAGAAGCATCAGGATATCCGCGAAGAGTTGATACCGAAGATGAAAAAACGACTTATATTCAGCGTTACCGTGCCTATGAAGGTATACAGCTTGACCGATCCAAAATTGTTAAGAATCCTGGTAAGCGCTTTAGTGCAAAGTTGTGTCTAAACAGTCTTTGGGGGAAATTTGCACAGAATACTGGCAAAGGGAACGTCCATTTGGCAAAAAGTTATAGTGAAGTCTGGGATTATGCCAATGCTCCCGATAAAGAGGTTATGGAGATCGTGAATGTAGGTAATACTTACATAATAAAGTACAACATCACCGAACTGGCCTCAGATACCTCACGAGTTACAAACATACCTGTAGCCAGCTTCACAACGGCCTACGCCTGCATCAAACTTTGGGCTCTTCTGCACTCTCTTGGACGGAGGGTGTTGTACGCTGACACAGATAGCGTAATATTCACAGCAAGAGAAGGTGAATACATGCCTGCTATTGGGGAATTCCTCGGAGACCTAACTGATGAGATCAAGGACGAGTATGGTGATCGTGCATACGCAGTCTCGTTTGTATCAACAGGGCCAAAAACCTATGAGGTACAGGTGAGGGCAGGGGATGATATGAAGTATATCGTGAAGGCTAAGGATATCACGCATAACCATGTGAACCGTCAAGTCGTTAACTTTGACTCGTTGAAGGATCTAGTGTGCTTGGAAGCTGAGGGAGACCAGCCACCCCAACTGACTCTCGGGATCCACAATTTTCGGGCGTAGAAACTGGGGTGTGTGAAGGAACTTAGGGGCACGAAGGTATGCCGTAACACCTATATGAAGCGTTACCATGTGCATGGTACCTATGGTACCGTACCCTTTGGTTACCTCAATCCTTGATTGTATTTATATATATGTGTATTGTTAACGATATGTTTATTTATCATTAAGGTTTAATTTTCTCCTTTGCGTGCGTGTGTGTGTACAGTAAAAAGCTAAGCTGCGCCCACTGTAAGATCGGTCACGTGACTCCTGCCACTACCTGAGCATATCTCTATCCCTGCGTGCTCAGTTGACCTCTGCCTACCCTTGAGCTCAGACATGTATTCTCCCGAGTAGACGAAAAATAGTAATGGCTACCTTTAATATTGCGTGTTCAGCGTTTATGAAGTGGTATTCGGCAAAGTGTCAAGATGTGGTGAATACTGAAAAACTCCCTATTCCCCCCTCCTTTAATACTGTTAAGGCTATATTGAGCCGTGCGAAGGACCAAGATGTTCAAATACTCTACGGGTATTCTGGCGGGGGCATTGTAGGATTTCACATATACCGCGAAGTAGAAGAAGCAACACGTTCAGAAGATAAGCAACTGTTATGAATAGTGAGTCTTGTTGATGAGTGGCGTGACAAGCGATATTATGTCATGTTACACCATACCGACTACTCGTACCCTACGGTTGAGAATGCAAATCTTGTCATCATGGAGAATCTTAAGTATTTTTACCAATATACAGTATATTAATGTATATCATGACGAGGTTTGTAGTGAAGGTGTAGCTAATGGGTTGTGTGAGTTTTTAACAGACTTTAGAGACGACTATCGCTTGTTAAACAAAAAGAATAAATATGGGCATATGTTTCTCTCAAATAGTGCACGGGAGTGTGAAGATGTTTAGTTTGTGGAAATGAACGTTTGGTGAGTGATAAAACATTAAAGCCGGTATTGCTTCATGTAGCGGAAAATTCTGTTTGTCCAGGGGCACAAGTGTTCGAACAAGCCTGTACACGCTTCAGCAGTTTATGGTGTGACTCGCTTCCCCCAGCGAGCCGCCCACCCGTGTACCTCACCCCTCCGAAGCACACGAGTTCGAACAAGCCTTTACACGTTTCATCAGCGTGACTCACTCCGCCCGTCGAGCCGATCCGTCCACCTGTGACTCATAGTCATCTCAGATCTTGAACAGAGTAGACGCGAATACGATGGAACTTCCTTTGGGAATCATTCTCAACGCCTCGTACGATGTCTCCGTGACGAATTCATTGCGCGTGTTCAGGCGTGAAACCGGCACCATTAACTATGACCTTGAAACGACTTGCAGGCAAGCAAACTCTGGAAAACGTAATGTTATTTATTTAAGTGTTGAGATGACTAGAGTCTTCGTGATAGTTGAGAAGTGGGGAGAGGACCGTTATAAAATACTTGCAGGTGTAGGTACAAGAAGAGAGCAGATTAGTGACGCCCCCTCATATGCCGTTGTTTGCACGTTGTGTATAAATAACGATCAGCCATGCAGTGATATACGACTGATGTGGAAGAATGCATCTGATAATAACGTTCTTGTGCCTACGCGAAACCGTTTCATCCTCGACAGAATGTTTGAAATCGTCGAATTCCGCAAGCTGAAGCCTATATTAGACGCTCGTGTTACGGATATGATTTATTTTGACACGGTTCTTGAATATGCATACACCGCTCTGCTGGACGGATTTATCGAATGTAGGAATGAACAAGGCGAGAATGGTCTAGAGCTGGATGCATATTTAAAAGGTTTAGATTCTTCGAAATATCCTGAACTTTGGTACAAAGGACTTGAGCGGTACAGGGGCAGAGCTTGCCTACACTGTTCACCCTGAAGAGCTGTAATTCTATATAATGAGTAGCTGTCGTTACGACTTGGAAGATCATTTCAATTGCCACTATGCAGAGTGAAGAAGAGTTCACGATTGAAAAGCTCTGGACGTTAAGAAAAAACCTCGATTGGAAAGGAGTGTTTTTAAACATGTATTCAATAATGATGTTGTGGTTAACGATGACCTCTTTTGCGTGCTTTTGATTGTATTCTAGCCGTGTTTAAAGATAACTCACCAACGGATGTAAAGTGGGCACAAAAATAGTATTGAACGATATGAAAGCCATTTATGTCGAGTATAGGCATCCGTTTCACCGTGTAGTACAAAGTAATAACGATGTGAATGTAGACTCGATTACGTGTGAGTTTAGCGTTTTGCGCCGTAGAACATAGCTTATTTTGATGAATATTTATTTATTTAATTGTGTATATATATATAATTATATATATATATATATATTTATATATATATATATATATATATATATATATATATATATATATATGGGATGAATTTCACAATAAAACACGTGAAATGAATGAATGCTGCAAACCCACAAGGAAAAAGAAAAACGATTCCAAGGCCTTTCGTGTATTCAAAGCTACACCTCGTCAGGGAATGAAGATAAAAGGCGAGATGCCCATAAATATATACAACGTACAGGAAAAACAAAACAATTAGCACATACTTAACAAGGGTTAATGAGAGGCAAAAGAAATTTTAACATGATATCGTCAATTTTATACGTCCCCGCACTGTTATTGAAATTGTTTTTAAAATGAATAAATGCACATTCTAGAATATTTCTTTCTATTATAGCTCTGTTTTTAACAAGCGCTTTAGAACTATCCCACTTGATGCTATGGTTACATCTATACATATGGTTAAATAAAGCATTGGAATTATTAGCTGTTCTACAAGCATATTTATGCTGTTTTATTAGGCGTGATTTAACAGTATTATTATACTTAAAGATTACATTAATGCCAATTGCTTTAAGTACAGTTGGAAGGTATTGAAAATTAACATGGTAAGGTAGGCTAAGGATATTTTTACGCTGAAATTCCTTTACAATTACATAATTATAATACCTATTCTTGGCTTTCTTAAGGCAGTTATCTAAAAATGAAATAGGATAACATAATTTAGTACCAATATTCGTGATATTGCATAACTCGGAATCTAAAAATTCAGGACTGACAACTCTCAATGCTCGAAGAAACATAGCAAAGAAAATAGAGGATTTAATCGAAGGATGATGGTCAGAATAAAAATGCACGTAAGAGTTATTATTAGTAGGCTTACGGTAGACTTCATATTTGAACTGATTAGAGCATCTCCAAATTTTTAGATCAAGAAAAGATAGGTTTCCATCATTTTCTTTTTCAACTGTAAACTTAATAGATGGGACTAAATTGTTGAGCCTACCAAGAAATAAGTCCACATCCAAATTATTAGGCGAAAGGCATAAAATATCATCTATATACCTGTACCAAACCAGGTTAAAATTAACAATCGTAGGCAAAATTCTACTTTCAAAAAATTCCATATATAAATTATCTAGTACAGGTGAAAGGGGATTTCCCATAGCCAATCCAAACGACATAGCATAAAACTTATTTTCAAACTGAAATTTACAATCTTTGACACAAAGCTTAATTAACTCAATAAGAGTGTTGTGTTGAACAGGGAAAGAATATTCAGAGATCTTATCTTTTAAAAAATCAAGTAGGTCATCAACTGGGACTTTTGTGAATAGGGAGCATACATCGAAGCTTACCAATTTGAAATTAGGGTCATTAGGGAACTTCAGTTTGTCAATAAGATCCATGCTATTTACAATATGTGACTCAGAAATAGAGCCAACTAACGGCGTTAATAAACTAACTAACCATTTTGATAGCTTATAGGTTACGGAGCCCACTGAGCTAACAATAGGCCTCATGGGATTATTAACTTTGTGTGTTTTTACTAAGCCGTACAGATATGGTAGTGACGGATTGATACTAAGAAACTGCTGTGGAAGCCCATTATAGTTATTTTTTAAAAATTCTCTTAATTTTCTGTTAAACATTTTATTAACATCCTCTAATGGGTCTCTATTTAGAGGTTTGTACGTGTCACGATCACTCAATAATGTATTCATCTTTTCAACATAACTGTTTTTGTCCGAAAGGATTATTTTAAAGAAACATATTAATATAGCCCGCATTGAAGTGAAGAACGCCTTCAGAGAGTCCGAAGTAAGAAAAAATATATTTTTTTCCACCGTTCCTCATGCATGGAGAAGTACACTCTTGGACGATATTTACTGTACAACAACTTACATAGAAGATGCAGAACTCAGAATAGGAAATTAAACAATAGACTGGAGGATTTAATTCGTAATAGTTACTGGACTAAAAAAATTGATTTTAGTAATATTGTTAACTTGTCGTCCCAAGAGCTAGACTTCAATACGAAATGTGCGTTAGGCTTTGGGATAGGTTTCTCAGTCCCAAAAAAGCCCAGCAGTTTACTGATTGCTAAGTCTTTTAATAATTTTGAAAAACAGTAATATTTCCGAAAGTGAGGTGACTTTAGCTAAAGGTTGTGTGTATAGTGCTTTTAATACGAGGTTTGAATCGAATTATCCTCTGAGGTTTGAAAAAGCCCTAAAAACACAGAAAAATAATGATTCATTACATATTACTAAATCGGACAAATCCAATTCGATCGTCATCATGGACAAAAACAGTTATGTTGAAAAGATGAATACATTATTGAGTGATCGTGACACGTACAAACCTCTAAATAGAGACCCATTGGAGGATGTTAATAAAATGTTTAACAGAAAATTAAGAGAAATTTAAAAAAATAACTATAATGGGCTTCCACAGCAGTTTCTTAGTATCAATCCGTCACTACCATATCTGTACGGCTTAGTAAAAACACACAAAGTTAATAATCCCATGAGGCCTATTGTTAGCTCAGTGGGCTCCGTAACCTATAAGCTATCAAAATGGTTAGTTAGTTTATTAACGCCGTTAGTTGGCTCTATTTCTGAGTCACATATTGTAAATAGCATGGATCTTATTGACAAACTGAAGTTCCCTAATGACCCTAATTTCAAATTGGTAAGCTTCGATGCATGCTCCCTATTCACAAAAGTCCCTGTTGATGACCTACTTGATTTTTTAAAAGATAAGATCTCTGAATATTCTTTCCCTGTTCAACACAACACTCTTATTGAGTTAATTAAGCTTTGTGTCAAGGATTGTAAATTTCAGTTTGAAAATAAGTTTTATGCTATGTCGTTTGGATTGGCTATGGGAAATCCCCTTTCACCTGTACTAGCTAATTTATATATGGAATTTTTTGAAAGTAGAATTTTGCCTACGATTGTTAATTTTAACCTGGTTTGGTACAGGTATATAGATGATATTTTATGCCTTTCGCCTAATAATTTGGATGTGGACTTATTTCTTGGTAGGCTCAACAATTTAGTCCCATCTATTAAGTTTACAGTTGAAAAAGAAAATGATGGAAGCCTATCTTTTCTTGATCTAAAAATTTGGAGATGCTCTAATCAGTTCAAATATGAAGTCTACCGTAAGCCTACTAATAATAACTCTTATGTGCATTTTTATTCTGATCATCATCCTTCGATTAAATCCTCTATTTTCTCTGCTATGTTTCTTCGAGCATTGAGAGTTGTCAGTCCTGAATTTTTATATTCCGAGTTATGCAATATCATGAATATTGGTACTAAATTATGTTATCCTATTTCATTTTTAGATAAATGTCTTAAGAAAGCCAAGAATAGGTATTATAATAATGTAATTGTAAAGGAATTTCAGCGTAAAAATATCCTTAGCCTACCTTACCATGTTAATTTTCAATACCTTCCAACTGTACTTAAAGCAATTGGCATTAATGTAATCTTTAAATATAATAATACTGTTAAATCACGCCTAATAAAGAATAGCCCTAATAATGTTGTTGGTTGTGTGTATTCGATCGGATGTACACAATGTAACTCAGTATATATAGGCCAAACCGGTAAAACGTTAGATATTAGGGTAAAACAGCATAAATATGCTTGTAGAACAGCTAATAATTCCAATGCTTTATTTAACCATATGTATAGATGTAACCATAGCATCAAGTGGGATAGTTCTAAAGCGCTTGTTAAAAACAGAGATATAATAGAAAGAAATATTCTAGAATGTGCATTTATTCATTTTAAAAACAATTTCAATAACAGTGCAGGGACGTATAAAATTGACGATATCATGTTAAAATTTCTTTTGCCTCTCATTAACCCTTGTTAAGTATGTGCTAATTGTTTTGTTTTTCCTGTACGTTGTATATATTTATGGGCATCTCACCTTTTATCTTCATTCCCTGACGAGGTGTAGCTTTGAATACACGAAAGGCCTTGGAATCGTTTTTCTTTTTCCTTGTGGGTTTGCAGCATATATATATATATATATATATATATATATATATATATATATATTTCCTGTACTAATATGCAATTGATTATACGTTTCGTATATTATTTTCAATATATTTAATTATTTAATATAACACGTAGAGCATAAAGTACTTTGATGTATATTTATTTATTTAATTGTGTATATATATATTTCCTGTACTAATATGCACTTGATTATACGTTTTGTATATTATTATTTTCAATATATTTAATTGTTTAATATAACTGTGTATATATATTTTTTTTTTCCTGTACTAATATATTGATGGTTATACTACAACGTTTTGTATATTATTGATTATATATATCTCGTTCGTATTTCTTATGCTATTACTATTTTTGATCATATATATTACATTGTATATTTATTTTGATATACTCATCGTTCGTATTTCTTATGCTATTATTATTTTTGATCATATATATTCCATTGTATATTTATTTTCTATATATTTCGTGAAATTGTATCCATTAATTCGTCTAAATAAACAGAATGATGTAATGGTGTTTTATTGAATTCTTTTGGTTGTACACGACATTTAATTACAGCAAATGGCTGCCTTCTAAAACGGATTTCTAAACTAACTGTCGAAAAATATCTGGATAGCACAATCTGGCAACCCTAATGATGTACACCTGAACAAGCCAATTACGCCTTCTAAGTCAACTGGCTGGTTAAGTCAGAATATGTGCTTTAATTAAATAAATAAACTCAATCTGGCAACTCAGTAATGTACACCTGAGATAAGCTGATTAGGAACATATTAAGACAACGCCCGCTAGGCTGAAATCTTAATATGCGCTTGGCTCCTGCCAGGCGATCTCCTCTCTTCCTTTCTCTCCTTCTTCTCTCTTTCTCTTGGGGGATAAATCCGCCTCCAAGTTGCATAACCCTTGTTGCTCTTGCAACATTCTCCCTCTCCCTTTGTTGCATAACTTATGCAATATTTCCTTTGCAACATTGATCAACTTTTTCAATTGCATTACACTCTCCCCTTTTGCGCCCATACTAGTGGACCCGCTCAACAGTTTA
The DNA here is from genome assembly GCA_023014485.1 of Bathynomus jamesi. Lineage (NCBI taxonomy): Eukaryota > Metazoa > Arthropoda > Malacostraca > Isopoda > Cirolanidae > Bathynomus > Bathynomus jamesi. The sequence goes on along the minus strand of JAJOZX010001665.1, from coordinate 344,015 downwards.
TTCACCCCTATTCAGTTGCTGCCTCTGTACAGAGGTCTTGTCCGCCCTTGTATGGAGTACACTTCTAACGTGCAGGGTGGCTCAACTCATACAGCCCTTCTTGTCTAGGAGAATCAAAGGCTTTTCGTCTCATCAATTTCCCGCCCCTTACTGAGTGTCTTCAATCCCCCTCACCTACAATGTTGCCTCATTTTCTCTTTACTATTGCTAAAATAGCTAAAATAACGGACACTGCTCTTCTGAACTCCCTAACTGCATATCGCCTCCTTTAAGGAGAGCACTCTGTACCAAACTTCCTACATATTTTCATTCCTTTTCTGTCGTACTCCTAAACGCAAGGGTCAATCGGTATTTTCAATCTTTCATCTACTCAATCGGTGAACTCTGGAACAATCTTCGTCAGTTCAACTTTCCTCTTGTCTATGGCCTCCAGTCTTTCAAACGTAGTGTCTAGGCATTATACTAACTTTTACAAGAAAGAAACTACCTATGTTTACACTCAAAATTATAAAACCGGCCTGTTTATTATTTTTTTCGAAATAAGTGATAATAACGAAAAAAATTCCTTTAACACTATTCAGATTTCAGATATACCGTAATCATATTGTTCATACAAACAAAACATGTCAAATGCGGTGACTAGGAATGTAAATTATATAGGTAAATAAAAATTACACTGGTCAACAAAGATTTTTCATCAGAGTAAAATATGTGGTGGCTGGATAGCATTTTTCACGCTGATTCCTAAACTGCATTCAGATGTTTTCCAGCACGTATAGTTTTCAAGATAAAGGCATATATATAACTACACAGATTTAACCATTTTAAATAGGCAAAATACTAATATTTCAACATTTGATTGTCTTTATTTTATTGTGTTTTTTTAGTTTATTCATCTTATTTATTTCAATTATCTTAACCCTCTAACGCCGACTGGGTCGAATACGTACCGTTTCAAATACACGCATTTAGACTTAACCCTACAAAAACGTTCGGCGTTAAAGGGTTAATTATACATCTTATGTATTTCAGGTGTGAGCTTTTACGTCTAGCAGCATTGTGATTCAGGCAACAACGCCGTGCTTTGTGTGTCAAAAGATCAGTCCAGTCCAAGAACTTGTGTCAAGTTGGTGTACATTTTTTTGAATTTATAGTTTGCTCAGGTCAGTCAACATGCCTCGACAATGTAAGAATGACCCCGACAAGTTCTGTTTCGTATGCGGCCAGTTGACAACTAAAACACAGCGACGAAGTATTACAAACGACATTAAGAAAATATACAAGCTATACTTTGGTTGCCATCTAGGTGACCAAGATAAACCATGGGCGCCACATCAAATTCCTTTAACACTATTCAGATTTCAGATATACCGTAATCATATTGTTCATACAAACAAAACATGTCAAATGCGGTGACTAGGAATGTAAATTATATAGGTAAATAAAAATTACACTGGTCAACAAAGATTTTTCATCAGAGTAAAATTTGTGGTGGCTGGATAGCATTTTTCACGCTGATTCCTAAACTACATTCAGATTTTTTCTAGCACGTATAGTTTTCAAGATAAAGGCATATATATAACTACACAGATTTAACCATTTTAAATAGGCAAAATACTAATATTTCAACATTTGATTGTGTTTATTTTATTGTGTTTTTTTAATTTATTCATCTTATTTATTTCAATTATCTTAATTATACATCTTATGTATTTCAGGTGTGAGCTTTTACGTCTAGCAGCATTGTGATTCAGGCAACAACGCCGTGCTTTGTGTGTCAAAAGATCAGTCCAGTCCAAGAACTTGTGTCAAGTTGGTGTACATTTTTTTTGAATTTATAGTTTGCTCAGGTCAGTCAACATGCCTCGACAATGTAAGAATGACCCCGACAAGTTCTGTTTCGTATGCGGCCAGTTGACAACTAAAACACAGCGACGAAGTATTACAACCGACATTAAGAAAATATACAAGCTATACTTTGGTTGCCATCTAGGTGACCAAGATAAACCATGGGCGCCACATCAAATCTGTTCTGGCTGTTCAAATGGATTACGTGATTGGCTTAACAAAAAGAAAGCTTCAATGCCATTTGCCATACCCATGATATGGAGGGAGCCGAGAGATCATCATGAAGACTGTTATTTTTGTAGTGTGAACTTAATGGTGTTTTCTGCCAAGAACAAACACCAGATTGTATATCCAAACTTGGATTCAGCACGTAGACCAGTAAAACATGATGAAACATTGCCCATTCCAATTCCCCCAAGTGATAGGCTAGATTCTATCATAGATGACATGGAAAGTGATGAAGGTGCAACTGGCGTTTCCGGACCATCTACAGAACCAGAGTACACTTTTGAAGGTAGACATTTAGAGCCTAAAAAGTTAACCCAAGGACAGTTGAATGATCTTGTTAGAGACTTATCGCTGTCTAAAGAGAAATCAGAGCTTCTCGCCTCAAGACTAAAGGAGAACAATTTACTTGAGAACAATGTTCGTATTAGTTACTACCGAAAGCGGAATTTTGAATTAACAGCATTCTTTTCAGTAGACGGTCCTCTCTGTTATTGCCATGACATCAATGGACTATTTACAGCCATATCTCAGACGTATGTGGCATCTGAGTGGCGCCTCTTTATTGATTCGTCGCAGAGAAGCCTGAAAGCAGTTCTTTTGCATAATGGTAATATAATGCCATCCATCCCCATTGCGCATTCCGTGCATCTAAAAGAGACATATGACAATATGGATATACTACTTAAGGCAATCAAATACGACAGTCATCAATGGAATGTTTGTGGAGATCTAAAAGTTATAGGAATGCTTATTAGGGCGGATCGAAAATGAGGTTTTTAAACTTTTTTTCGAAATTCAAATATAGCTAGTGCGGTAAATATGTGGGTGCTATAGATAATGACTGTGCATAAATATTAGTCCTGCGAAATTATATCTTCAGGTGCCACAAAGCCGTCGAAAAAAGTGAAATATAATGATTTTCTTATATTCTGCATTAGTACAATAACTGAAACTTACTTGTTATTATTATATATTAAGTGTTCCAATTACCAAAATAGTTACTGAATTACGCAGCTCTTAGTTTATTTAGATCAATGTTCTTTTGATTAATGATCTAAATAATCCAGAACTCACCACGAGGAGGTGGCTGCGTGTCGAGCTCCACCCATGCCCTCCCAACCAACCATCCTTGCGCATGTTTTTTTCTATTAACGTTTTATTTAAACTTTATATTCAGCTTTACTTTCGAATGATGGCATTTTTTTTACGTGACTGAAGTGTTGATCTTATGAAGCCATCTCGCGCGTTCAATCCAAATACTTTTGATGATGCTTCAGTCACTAATTTTACCATTCTTTCTACTACTTGTGTATGACAAGGGAATTTCTCGAATGGAGGGGTACTCTTGTTTTCTATGAATTCTTCAATCTCATTTTCTGTCAGGTGTCTTGTCACAGGTGGTTCAGTGACAATGCATTTTTGCCAATTAATTAAATCAGTATAATCAGTTGCTTCAAATTGAATAACAGGTACTGTGAAACGCCTCACAACTTTTTCCTTGTTTGTTTGCCTTGCTTTCTTTATTCGCCTCCACTTCCACGCTAATTCTCTTATGGCGCTGCGGTCATCATGAATCATTGATGCTAGAATATTTTCTGGATTTGCAAAAAATGCATTTCTTTGTATGACAGGGTTTACAATATCCTTTACTTCGTCATTCAGTGTTCTCGTTAGTTCAATAGTTTTGAAAACATGTTTTGAGCCATTGACAAAAGACGTACTTTGCTTAATAGAAAACCACATTGGGATGTAGACCTTCATTATAAAAGAAGCAATGTTCATGAGGTTCTCAGATGGACTTACAGTTGAAACGTATAGACGAAGCAAACGATTTGCTGTAGTCAGCCATCGTGAATGTGCCATTTTGCCTGGACTACGATGAGCAAGATCTGGAGAGCAATATCCCTTTGTTATGGCCTGATGAATATCAATTAGATATTTTTGGTCGGTGCTAAGATCTTCACAGTCTACAGTTGGTTCCTCAGCATCAATCCTTTCAAACTCGACAATAGGAAGACTCTCACAGTTCTCTAATTCCCTGCCAATAGGACCGGTGAATCCGCGGGGGCCAGATGTTTTTCCATCCAGCTTTGCAACTAAATGGCGTAATGGCAATTCATTGGCATGGAGCTGGCACAATAAATGTTGAATCTGTTACCTTCTTCTGATATACTTTGGACTCTTTTTTTTCTTGGAAGAGTGTAGAATCTTTTCGACCATCAAAATAGATTCCTCTGATTGGGACCTGATTTTGATCTTTCGTAATTTCTGATCTCTTCTTTTGTCTTTCTCTTCTGATTTTACTCCTATCCATTACTTCAGATGTATTGTCAATAGAAACTTCTCCAATATCTTGCAATACTGCACTAACAATGAATGCTGCAGCTCGATCTGAAACTGCAGTCCTGTCACAAGCAGTAGCCACTGAAGGTAGATTTGTAGTTTTCCTTTTCTTGAATAATTGTTCTTCAGGTTGTTCGAGCTTTCTCTTCGAGCTAACTGGCTCTGGAAATGTATCGTCTGATATTTCGCCAGATTCACTTTCACTATTTGATGTCGATGATGATAATTCAACATTTGTATCCTGCAATTTCTCCTGTGAAGATTCTTTGGTGAGCCTCACAGCTTCTTTTTGCTTTCTTAGCAACGTAGATGCTTTTTTCTTTGAGAGTGTAATATCTACTCTATCAATAAACAGTTTTCTTTCACTCCTTTGATCTAAGAGGAACGTCACTTCTTCCTTTGGAACCGTTTTTTCTTTGGGACAAGAACATTGTGTTAGTACTTTGCACTTGCACGCTGCAATGTCAAAAAGTTTCGTGTGTGCTTCTTTTTTGAACATATCAATCTTTGCTTTGTAAGCTTCAGAATTTTTTCTGCTTTGGTATGGCTTCATAATGACACGATACTTTTCGTGGTAGCTTCTGAACATTGTTTCAATTCGCCTGTCTGACAGAATTGGGACGGAAGCACTTTCCCAAATTGTTTTCAATTTATCAACAACTTGTTCTAATATTTGAGATATTGAAGGATCTTTATTAGTATTCTGTTTCAAATCGTTTCTTACAAACAAGTAATATTTAAAAACTCCTTCGTATGTAGGAAGATTCCTGTGCCACAAATCTTCCCCCATACCAAACATGGGGCACTCAGTTGAGGCCCTGGTTGATTTTGCACAAACTCGAGACATTTTGAAAGTATACAAATCTGAAAAAGAAAGAGCTAATATCAATTATACGTTAATTTCAGTTAATAGTACATGGCAAACTTAGGGCAACACAATACAGAAATGCAAAATATATAAGAAATATAGTTTAGACTATCTGAGTAACGCCAACAACAGAACACCCACCTGCTACGAGAGCGACAGCTACACTGAACCGAGGTACTCACGTGACAGCTGAGTGAGCTGACTATAGAAAACTGTTTTTAGAGAATAGAAACTTTTTTTAAAGGTTGACTGAGCTATTTTTATACAAGTGTGAATAAATTCTTGTCTATTGTGCATCGTGGACTCTTCTGTAATTATTGGTTAAAATCTGCTTTTTTCAATTTTTTTCAATATTGAAGGTCATTGTGGCACCTGAAGATATTAATGTTATGATTTTAAATTTATACCAGCTTATTTCCTCACTACTCCACACATTTTGCACACTAGCCAATTTGAAAATTCGAAAAATGAGTTTTTCACTCCGCCCTAATGCTTATGGGTATGCAGTCAGGATTCACAAAATTTTGTTGTTTCCTTTGCCTGTGGGACAGTCGCGCCACTATAGAACATTACACCAAAAGTGACTGGCCACTTACGTATACATATGTCCCAGGGATAAGCAATGTTCAGTCTGTCCCTTTAGTGGATCCCCAAAAGATCTATCTGCCACCTCTTCACATTAAACTTGGTTTAATGAAGAATTTTGTTAAAGCAATGGGTAAAGTCAATTCTGAAGGGTTCCAATACCTTTCAAGGAAATTTCCGAAGGTTATTGCAGCAAAATTGAAGGAAGGAATTTTTGTTGGGCCACAAATAAGGGAGGTTTTGAATGACACTGAATTTGAAAAAGTCCTAAGTCCGCTGGAATTGAAGGCTTGGCTGGCGTTCAAATGGATATGTGAAAACTTTCTTGGAAGCAACAAGTCACCTGCGTATAAGGATGGAGTCAAGAACCTCCTTGATGCCTTCAAAAAAATGGTGTCGAATGTCGTTAAAAATTCACTTCCTGCATTCCCACTTAGATTTCTTTCCTGAAAACCTTGGTGCAGTGAGTGACGAGCAAGGAGAGCGCTTCCATCAAGATATTCAGATGATGGAGAAGCGCTACCAAGGATATTGGAATGAAAGCATGATGGCGGACCATTGTTGGATGCTGTATCGTGACAATCCAGGCCAAATTTACAAAAGGAAATCACACTCACAGCGCTTTTAATAAAATAATGTATATATTCTTTATTTATAAGTACATTGAATAAGGTATATGATGTATTTGTTGTTTAGCATTCCTAAGTGTGATCTATACATCCATAAATTTTCTTATACCAATATCAAAAACTTAAAAATATCAAAACCAGTGTATCTATATAACTATACGTGCTAGAAACAAAATAACACCAGATTCGGAATCAGCGCGAAAAATGCATTAAGAAAAGTGTGATCATGTTTGTGATGAGAAAAAAAAGTTTCATTTTGTTGGCCAGTGTTATTTAGTAGGATACCAACCAACCCTATTTGGTGCAATAGTAAACTAAATTTCTCATTTTTCTTTCTTACCAGACACCTGTTAGGTTTGGGGACCTGTCTGCTTCAGCTACAAACTATATAGCAAACCGATCAACTACTCTACTGACAATGTGCTGTAAAATACTAAATCACAGTGACAGAAGCACAGAATTGATCCTGACTGACTTATTTAATTATGCTTAACTGGGCTAGAAATACTGAGATTTTTGACTAGTTCATAGGAGATATTATTTAGTCTTCATACTCATCGAAGTCATCATTCTCCACTTCTTTGTTCAACACTGTGTAAAAAAAAGCTAGCTTAGCTGCCTTATCTATTCCTAACCTGTTTCTTATTTTGGAGTGGGCTAGTCCGAACCTTGAAAATACCCTTTCTACACTAGCACTTGATGCACTGGTTGTTAGAAAGCCCTCAATGTCCTGCATTGCATCACTTGGAATTTTCCCTTTCATTGATTGCCACGAAGGAGTGAGACTCCTTAACAGAAGCTTCTTAAACAAGTAAGGCTTATTGAAGGGTGCATTGATTGAGCCTACTATGATAATCAATGCATGTAATGTTGTAGTGTAATTGATACTTTAATAGTGGTTGGGACATAATCTTTATTGTCAGGATTTCCATTGAAAAATAGTAAAATACCTTGCTGAAAGTACAGACATTTTTTGTATGATGTTGATTGATGACAGTGTGACATATAATTAAAAAAAAGCACAATATTAGGTTTCATGTATGAAATTGATGTATGAAATTATCATTGATTTACGTTCATACTAAGCATTAAAATATCATTAAAACTAAGAATAAAAAGCAAATACAGTAAACCCTCGTCCAACGCGTGTATGTCCAGCTCGAATTTGCTTATCCACGGAAAAATAAATGCGAACAATTATTTGCCGAAAGCGGAAAATTTGATTATACACGGTCCGCCAAACACCCTCTTATACAGTAGTACGGTACGCGTGCCAATGCACGCTCTTGTGTTTTCTCCTATACTCTCCAATACTCCCGCATCTCCGTCCCTCTCTCGTCACCCCTCGCATCACCCTCTGTCTTAGTCCCGCTACCTCGTTAAGTTCAGTAAAATTGTGTTGGGTTGTTTTTGTCGTATTTTGCCGTTGTTTTGCTATTACCCTTAGACAGCAGTATGGCACCAAAACGTAAAGCATCTGCAAGTGATAGTGAAGAGAAGAAAAGTCCTAAGGTTATGACATTAGCCGAAAAAAATAAAGAGTCTAGATAAGTTGCGTGGTGGTATGAACATAACATCACTTGGCCGCGAGTATCACGTGAATGAGTCTACCCTACGCACCACCCGAAAGAGTGAAGAAATGATGCGTGCTATTTTCATTTAATATATTTTTATTTATCATATGTAAATATCGTTATGTTTATGATTTTATTATGTTCTTATTTCATATACGTAAGGAAATTCATTTGTGTGTAAATAAAAAATCTACATATCTAGGTATTAATGGGAGACTTTACGCGGCCGCGTTCACGTATCCCTATTTATCCCTAAGGTATTAAGTTTGTCCAACGCGGATTTACCTAACACGCCGTTCTTGAGGAACCTAACCCCTGCGTTGGACGAGGGTTTACTGTACATAAAAAAACCCAAGAAAACATTTTTTTCCATCAGACAACCAAAAAAACCGTGGTTTAAACCATTGGTTTAAACCAGGGGTGGGGAACCTGCGGCCTTTTGGGGTACTAGTTGCGGCCTTCTGCCTATTTGACATTCAGAATTCATACCGTACGATAATGGACAGCAACTGATACCACTTTAGGGCTTTAGGCTATTTCATTAGATCATGGTTTCAGCTTCACTGCTTCTTACACATACAAGCCTTCTTTATGGCTTGAACAATAGGAAATATGGCAACGTTGCCAGTTGAAACTGGCAGAGTTGCCTTACGGCTTACGCCCTTACCTATCAACGATCAACTCGACTGGCTGACTGGATGACAGTTACTGACGATTCTCCGATAGTGACACGCACGCTTGTTTCCTTTAAAACTGTAAATCTTGGATCAATTCGTGTACCATTTTTATTTAAAAATCTTCTGGTACCCCAATCATGTCAAAAACTGTGAAAAGAAAATTAAAGGAGGAGAACAGAGTATTCCATGAAGAATGGGAATTGCAGTATTTCATAGTTACTGAGAAAGATAAAATGTGTTTGCTCTGCAACGCCATAATTGCAACAGTGAAGAAACACAATGCATATCAGCATTATGCAACTCATAAGAACCACAAGTATGCTATATTGGAAGAAGAACCCCGAAAGTTTGCACTTACGAAGATGAAACTTCAAAAGCAGCAACAACAGCAAGTATTTAAAACGATGTCAGGCCTAAGGACTGAAATCAATGAAGCAACTTATAAAGTAGCATATATACTTGGAAAAAGAGGTAAGCCATATAGTGATGTGGAAATCATAAAAGAATGCATTGTTGAAGTTGTAGCCCCTTTAGATTCAGACAAGGTTAACAAATACAAACAACTACCTCTTTCAAGAAGGACCATAACTGATCGGCAACATGAATTAGCCCTCAATGTAACTCAACAACTTCATACAATATGCCAAAGCGAAAATACTTATTATTCGATTACCTTGGATGAGTCCACTGATATTACTGACTCAGCGCAAGTGTCATTTTTTATTCGTGTTATAACTGCAGATTTCAATGCTACGAGGAGTTACTGGCTTTGGGTACCCTTACGGGGAAGACACGTGGAATTGACGTCTTGTCTCTCTTCAAATAAAAATGCCGTGAAGCGAAACTGAATTTATGTAATTTAGTAAGTGTATGCACAGATGGTGCACTTTCCATGAGAGGAAATGTGCAGGATTTGTTGCGCTACTACAAAAAGAACTGCCAAATCCAGATAGCTTGATTTCCTTTCACTGTATTTGGCATCAACAGAATCTCTGTGCCAAATCTACTGTTTTAAGTGACATATTAAGTAAAGTTATACGTATTGTGAACTACATTAGAACAAATGCATCACGACATCTCGCAATATGCTTATGCTTGATGATGAAACATTCAGTGTGGATCTTCCGTATCATTCTAAAGTGAGCTGGTTGTCACAAGGGCAAGTCTTTGAAAAACTTTTGTCTTTGCGAAAACAAATCACAAGATTTTCTGAGGAACTCAATGAACCATGTGAATTGTCAAAAAAGGATTTCTGCAGAAATGCTGCATTTTTGTGTGACGTAATGTCAAGCAAAATTACCTGAATATTTCTTTGCAAGGTAAAACTAAATCCATATATGAAATGTGGCAAAAAATCCAGGCTTTTCGGAGGAAGCTGCGCTTTTCCAAAACTATCCTTACCCGATCGGAACTTTCAGCTGAACACTTCCCTGAACTGGCAAATGTAATTGATGAAGAAGATACAAGCAAATCATTAAGGGAATGCGATGTGAAAGGATACACAGCTGTCCTAGACTCCCTGATTGAAGAATACGATGAAAGATTTGAAGATTTTGAGAAACATGACTTCACACTGAAACTAGCTTTCCAACCACACCTGGTTGGTGTCTCCAAAGCACCTGAAGATTTACAGATGGAGTTGATTGAGCTATTAGAAGATAATATCTTTAAGTCTCTATTTGATACTGAGAAGGATCCTGTTGAAATATGGAAAAATGGCGTTGAATACCCATGTCTGCGCCAACATGCTCGTCGAATGTTGCCTTCTTTCGGCACAATCTACTGTTGTGAATGAACGTTTTCATATGTGACTCAAATCAAAACGCGCTTGAGATTTCAGATGACGAATATTCACCTGGAGGACCAACTAAAACTACGGTCAACGATATTGGAACCAAATGCACGACTCCTGTCCCGCAATAAGCAGTCACAAAAAAGTCATTAAATGGTTTATCACTTTTTCACTTAATATTAACATCATTTCACTTAATATCATTTTTCACTTAATATTAGTTCTATTGTTAATTATTCTCCCCCAAAAATAACTGTGCACTTGCTGATTTTTTATTTATTATAAAAGCCCTCACGTATTATCAAGTTTGATTTAAAATTAATAAATATGTAGAGTGTAGAATAAAATATGATATTTTGTTGTACTGTATATGTTAAATTCTCAGCATGCGGCATGATAGGGTCTTGGTTAAATGAAATGCGGCATTCCAATGAAAAAAGGTTCCCCACCCCTGGTTTAAACCAATCCACCCTGGTTATGATACATTTATGGGATCCTCTTTACTTCTTCATCTATTCTGCGCCAAGGGCATTAACATTTGAATAGGTGAAACCAGGAGTGTAGAGTTTGTCATGCAAATAAACCCAAAGCCAGAAATCACATGGGGTTAAATCAGGTTATATATATATATATATATATATATATATATATATATATATATATATATATATATATATATATATATATATATACATACATACATACATATATATATATATATAATATGGGATTGAACTCAGAATGGTTCCTGAGGCTCTTTCACCATACACACAGACCGTACATGGAACAAGGAACTCTTCTGTGAAAATCAAATCCACTATTTACCATTACTTATTCGGACTGTAGTGGATTTGATTTTCCCAGAAGAGTTCCTTGTTCCATGCACGGACGGTCTGTGTGTAACATATATATATATATATATATATATAATATATATATATATATATATATATTCTTAAACACAGAAGGAGATTGTAGCCACCAATCAACCAGGAAAGTACTCCAGGTGTGGTAAGTGGTTCCAAAAAACCTTAGCCCCCCCCCCCCATTTGCAGTTTACATGTTTACTTATATCGAAATAGTTTTTAGTGATTATAAAAACATATACAATTCTTTATTTATTGCAGATATTAAAATTGCTCTAGCTGATAAAATGATAATATAATGGCTTCTCAATTAATTGGTGATTCGGAGAGACAACGTGTGATAGATCGCATACGAGCAATAACATTTCGGGAAGCTCGTGATGCTGGAGCCACCTTTATAACACGTTCATGGGTTGCCAAAAAGTTGCGAAGAAGTGAGGACTTCGTCAAAAGAAATTGGAATAAAACTTTGGATGAATGTGAAATGGATACAACCAAATCTGGGCGCCAAAATTTGCCACTCTTTCAGGAAACAAAGGACATTATTGAAAGCGGTACGCGTAAGCGGAAAAACAGCTGTGCTAAACTTTCTAGAGAGATCGAAGTGTTGAGAGGAAAGATCGTTAGTGGTGAGATCATTGGACTGTACCGTCATAGGCAAGGTTTAAAGAAAGCCTTGGCATGAACTTCCAAAGCCAAGAAAAACTCAACTTAACATCGATGACAGAATGTGGTTTGCCCATTATCTTGAAGATTGGGATGTGGATGATTTCATGCATTTAGCTGTCTCCGATGAATTTTTTGTTTACGTAACACGTCGGCCTAACTACCAAAATGATCGAATTATTAAAAAGTCCAGACTGTGTTGGTGTGTTTGTTTTGTTCACTGCAAAGAAGCTCATGTGGGTGCTGAAGCCAAATTGTCAGAGTTGGGATGGACAGTATTTTCGTGATATTATTCTATCCCAGCATGTCATTCCTTTTCTAAGAAACCCAAACAATGTTATGGATGTCGATCAAGTCACACTTCTGCACGATAAGGCCCCCTGCTTTAAGGCATTAGCCACACAACAGTTGTTCCGGAACCATGAGATCGATTTCTTTGGAAATGAAGAATGGCCAGGAAATTCTCCTGACCTGAACGTCTGTGAACACATTGGATCAGTTATAAAGGACAAGGTTGAATGTCTCTTGTTTCAAGAACCTGCAGCAAATCGATTTTCGAAGGATACAATGACGCAACACATTGAAACTGTTTTAGCAAATTTGCGTAACGATCAAGATCTATTCACGTCACTTTTGGCAAGCTACCCAAAGCAAATTCAGGCTGTCTTGGAAGCCAATGGCGGGAACACCAAGTTTTAATTGTCTCTCATTAACTGCAGGATTAAATTCTCTTTTGTGAGGTATGTTTAGTTTTCTGTACCTCTAATGGTTTAGGCCATGGATGGATGGGGGGGGCTAAGGTTTATTGGAGCCCCGTACATTAAGACAGTGTGCTGGAACTCCAGTTTTTTTTTGTCACTCTCCCGTTTAGTTGATCTTTTTCTGTCTCCTCTACCCTGTGAGCAGTCCAGTATACTCTCAAGCATATACTTCTCTTTCTATAACTCACTACACATACATGCATCTTACACAGTACACACACTTTCCAAATTTATAGGGGAAAATAAAGTGTCATTGTTGAGTCTTGGAGACCTTGATGAGCCTTGGAAACCTTGTTTACAGCTTTCTCCTTCTTCTATGGAGGGGTCACTTTTACGGGTGCTTGTCCTTAGTCGCTCCTTCCTAAATGAAAAACTTATTTAATCGCTGCAATATTATATATATATATTATATATATTATATATATATATATATATATATATATTAGGGTGGTTCACAAGCATAGGGAAAATTTAGCATCTGAGATTTCACTTTTGGGTCATTCTTGCTTTTGTTTCTACACTTAGTGTGAATAACTGTGTGAAGTATGGTTGGTCTACGATGTCGTTAAGAGGTCGCTCAATCATGCATGACGTGTCTCACTAATGACTGATTACACTAGGTAACAACATTTTTGTTTCTTGAAAACTATTTGATGTTTCTTATAGAACTTTTGATGCTGATTCAAACTATGTTTTCAGAATGTTTCTATCACTCATAGTTTTCGAGAAAATAATATTTCCATTTACTCAGAGTTTTCCCAAAATATTAGTTAAAATTAAGTGTACTAATTTAATTTTACTTTCTTTGTTTTCCTGGTTAACTATATTTAATAGTGTTTTTTGCATTAAAAAAATATAGCTATTTAAACAAACAGATTTTTAATAAAAAGAAATTTTTTTTTCAAGTTTTGCTCAAATTTTAAAATTTTTCATAGTAGAAAAAATTGGTTTTTCATTCCAAAAAGTTTTCCGTGATTTCAATAATTTTCCGCCAGCATGAATCGAAACTGTATTAATCCCAGAGATACATTTTGCTACGTATGTGGAGAACTGACCATAATAGCACAGAGGAAGACGATGACCCCACTCGTGAAGAAGGCTTACGAACTTTATTTTGGATGTAAGGTAGGCGACCAAGACAAATCCTGGGCACCGCATATCTCATGCATTTCCTGTGCCGTCACTCTTAGGGGTTGGATTAAAGGTACCCGCAAATCTATGCCATTTGCCATACCAATGATTTGGAGAGAGCCCAAGGATCACCTAACGGATTGCTATTTTTGTATGACTAACGTTTCAGGATTCTCTGCCAAAAATAAACATAAAATTCAATACCCAAATCTTGCATCTGCCATGCGACCAGTACTACATGACGATGATAACCCAATTCCAACTCCCCCAAAGTCATCGACACTGGATGAAGAGTCTGAAGTTGAACCAATGGAAATTGATGACACTAAAGATGCAGACTTTCAGCAACCTGAATCAAATAAACCACGTATGATAACGCAGGTTATGCTGAATGATCTCGTGAGAGATTTGGACCTTCCGAAAAAGAAAGCGGAATTATTGGGCTCCAGGTTACGTGAATGGAATTTGCTAGAAAAAGATACAAGCAATCGGCGTTCCGCACTCGCCAAAAAGATCTGATGCAGTATTTCTCCTCGTAGGTGGTTTATGCTACTGTAATAATGTAAATGGACTGCTGTTAGCTCTCGGTCATGAGCACAAATCTGAAGATTGACGTTTATTTATTGACTCTTCGAAGCTAAGCCTCAAGGTTGTACTACTTCACAATGGAAATAAATACCCTTCCATTCCTGTAGGTCACGCTGTCCACATGAAGGAATCTTACGAAAATATGAAACTCATCCTTCAGCAGATTAATTATGACCAGTTTCGTTGGTATATATGTGGGGATTTAAAAGTCGTCGCGCTTCTTCTGGGAATGCAGCTCGGTTATACGAAGTTCTGCTGCTTCCTTTGTGAATGGGACAGCAGATCAAGAGATTCGCATTATTTTGTAAAGGATTGGCCACTTCGTCAAAAATGTATCCCAGGACTGAAGAATGTGTTTCATGAACCCTTAGTTGACCCCAAGAAAATATACTTACCGCCATTTCACATCAAACTTGGCATCATGAAAAATTTTGTCAAAGCAATGAACAAGGAAGATGAGGCATTCAAATATTTGAAGAAAAAGTTTTCACGACTTAGCGATGCAAAGATAAAAGAAGGGATCTTTGTTGGTCCCCAAATCAGAGAGCTCATGAAAGATCAAAAGTGTGATGATGCCTTGAGAGGAAAAGAAAAAGTGGCATGGGAGGCCATGAAGAATGTTGTCACAAATTTTCTAGGGAACATCAAAGCCTCTAACTATGAAAAAATAGTGCAGGACATGATTGAAGCATATAGGTTATTGGGATGTAATATGTCACTAAAAATCCATTTCTTGCACTCCCATTTAGATTTCTTCCCTGAAAACCTCGGCGACGTAAGCGATGAGCATGGAGAAAGGTTCAACCAAGATATAGCTACTATGGAGAAACGCTACCAAGGGAGGTGGGATCCGGCAATGTTAGCTGATTACTGCTGGACATTGATGCGAGAAGCTCCTAATGAAAACTACAAGAGAAAATCAGTGACAAGGCGGAGGAGAAGTTAACTAGGGCAGGACTCCCTACCAAGCTTCAAGTCCTCCGGAAATTCATGTTCCACCATCTGGAGGAGAGGAAGACAGAATATAACAGTGCGGTGATGACCATTGAGGCTTTGATCCCGTTGTGGACAAAAGCAAACGTTCCAATGACGGAGACCAGATACGCTGAGAAGAAGCTCCTGAAACTGTACGAGCAATACAAGGGGCTGAAGAAGAACCGCACAAAGAATTTCCCATCCTACAGAATGAAGGAGGACATATTTCGCGGAGACCTTGACGATGTGTTCGATCTTTCACGTCAGGACACCCTCGAGACCATGATGAATGAGGAGGAGAAGAACTTCCTTGTCGCTCAGCTCGATAATCCCACTTCCTCCAGCTTTGGCCCGATTGACCAGAAAATGGCTGACCAACAAACGAGGAAGAGGATTCGGTGTGAGGCGGAGATGAACCGAGAGGAGAAGGCCAAGCGCGAGGCGGATGCGAGATGGTCCCAGGGAGAACTGGAGGCTTCTAGTTCAAGCACATCTGAATCATCAGATTCAGATACTGTAATTTTTAAGGAGTCAGCACGAAAACGTTCCACTCCTAAGCGATTGAAGTCTGTGATCACGCCTGACATTTCCTTAGCCTTGGATCGCCACAACATTAGTGACAGGAAAGGAATGGCAGTGGTCGCAGCAACTATTAAATCGCTGGGGCACAACTTGGACGAAGTGTCAAGCTCACGCAGCACCATTCGTCGCGTGAGACAATGTACACGTGAAGCGGTGTGCTGCGAAGATCAGGCCACTTTCAAGACCAATGAGCCCCTTCTCTTGCACTGGGATAGTAAGCTGCTTACAGATATCTCCCATGGGTTAGAGGTGGTGGACCGTGTGGCTGTGCTTGTAACCGGTAACGGGGAAGAGAAACTCCTTGGAGTTCCAATGGTAGCTGCTGCAACTAGAGCATCTCAGGCTCAGGCGTGCCTGAAGCTTGTGGACGACTGGTCTTTGAGGGACAACGTTCGAGGTCTTGTTTTTGATACAACTGCGTCCAACACGGGACTTCATGCTGGAGCTTGTACTCTCATTGAAAATGAGTTGGGTATTGATCTGGTGTGGATCGCTTGCCGACACCACGTGGTAGAAGTCGTCCTTGCTGCGGCCTTCGGTGCTTGTTTCGGAACATCCAGTGGACCTGAAATTGGCCTATTCAAGCGCTTCAAGCAGCACTGGGTTTTCATTGATCGCAGCAAGTTCGAGAGTGCACCCGACAGCCTGTTCATTGAAACAGCAGAGCAGAGGAAGGAAATGGTCTCCTACTACAAGGAGGCTGTCAAGAAGAAGAGCCAGCGGGACGACTATGATGAACTGATGCTTCTCTGCCTCCTTTTCTTGGGAGGGAAGCTTGACGGTCCTGTGAGAATTCGAAGCCCTGGAGCCATGCACCATGCGCGATGGATGGCCAAGGCCATTTACACGCTCAATGTGTTCCTATTCAGAGATCAATTCACCATGCTTCAGACCGAGAAACGGAACATCGAGGAACTAAGCCTGTTTATCACGCTCCTTTACGGCCGCTACTGGAACGAAGCCAGTGTTGCATACATGGCTCCATTGAATGACCTCACTTTCTTGCTCCAGCTGAAAGCTCACCCAGGAAAGACGAACGACGCGGCATTTGCCGCGATGAAGCGCCATTTGTTGTTCATTTCTGAGCACTTAATCCCCTTGGCACTCTTTGATCCTCGAGTTCACGCGTCCACGAAGGAGAGGATTGCTCACAACATCGTAGCTGTTCCCGAAAAAAGAAAAGGACTCAAGCACGTGGACGGAAAAACGTTCTCCTCGAGCAATCCCTTGGAATTCTATGCCACCAAACGTTCAGCAATCTTCTTCAACCTCGTCATGCAGCACGGAAGTGAACAGGCGCAATCATTCCTGTCCAAGACACCAAATGATTGGAACACAGATCCAGCTTACCAAGGAATGAAGGAACGTGTAGATAAGATGGCAGTGGTTAACGATTGCGCAGAAAGAGGAGTTGCGCTCATTAAGGCTTTCAACAGCACAATCACGAAGGATGAAGCGCAAAAGCAGTACCTTCTCCGCGCAGTCGCTCAGCACCGCAAGGAATTCAAAGAGCCGACTAAAACTGGTCTCAAGAAGACCTAAAGATCTTCAACTGTGTGCATTATTTGTTCCGCTGTTATAATTTCATAATATATATATATATATATATATATATAAGGGCTTGGTCAAATACACTTTGTCAACTACAAATACATATATGGTAAGTTTGGAATTGTCAGATACAAATACACACTTGCAGCCTTTTTATTTGGCAAATACAAATATTTCAGGTAGAAATATGTTTCGAAATGGCTAGTTGTGACTTCTATCAATTAATTATTTCTTCCCGTTTTGAGACTAGTTTTGGAGTTAAAAATACACTAAAGTGAACATTACTAAAAACTATTGTGTATATGTATACTTTGCCAAGTGTGTTAAGCTGACACACTAAGCAAGCTTGAGCTGAGTCTTCAGTGATGTGAGAAGTTCGGTTGTCTTCTTAGGAAGGAGGGTGGTACTGAGGTGCTTCCGACTTGGTATCACATAAATGGGGTTGAGGGAATGAACAAAGTCTCGAAAGTACTGACACTCAACCAGAGACCAGGCCACAATTGTAGAGGGCAGGATCATCAGGACGATATTGAATAAGTCCAAAACTGCTGAATACAACACTAGCCATGCATGCTGAACCGACGCTAACCACAATGAAGGATGAAGAGCAGAGTTGCCAGGTCAGGAACCTGCGTTCGCGCCAAATCCCGCCCCCAAATTGGGACCGAAAACCGTCAAATAGCAAATATTTTATAACTTGAATATTTACTATCTCTCTCTCTCTCTCTCTCTCTCTCTCTGGTTGGTGAGGGGCTCTTCAACTCCAGACAGCCCTGGCTGTTCGGGAAACGAGTCATGTTAGGGGGCCGTCAGAATAGGAAAGGCTCCCTCCGTGCAGTGTTTTTTAATGCTAGGTCGATAAGGAATAAGTTTTGCGAGCTACGGGCGCTCTTAGCATCAGAATACCAGGATATCGTTGCTATCACCGAGTCATGGATTCATACTGATCGTAGGGACTACGTTGGGGAGTTCGAGATTCCCGGGTATACAATGTTTTACAAGGACCGCACCTGTGGGGAGTGGGGAGGGGTACTAATATACGTCAGGGACACGTTGAGTCCGGTTGACTGCCAGTTCCGATCAGAACGGGAGCTGCTTGGCGTCGATCTGAACCTGGGATGGACGAACTATAGGTTAATCTTAGTGTACAGACCCCGGCATCTCCTCCTTGAGGAGGATACAGCACTGTACACCGAACTCCGTAGCCTGCTAGGAGACAGGGTGTGTGTGTGTAGTTTTAGGAGACTTCAACTGTCACGGCATAAAGTGGGAAGACAGGACTGCTGATGCAGAAGGGAGGAGGCAAAGTTGACTTTGCTGATGAGAACTTCCTCACTCAGTGGGTCAATGGGCCTACACGAGGCGAAAGCGTTCTAGACGTAGTATTCACGACCGAAGACAACCTCGTTACTGGCCACACCGTTGACGAATCATTGTGCGGGAGTGATCACGGTCTGATTAGGTTCTGTGTCTGCGTCCCTTGGGTGAAGCGTAGTAACTCGAGAGGCAGTAAGCTCGATCTCCGGCGGGCGGACTTTGTTGGCCTCCGGGATAGCGTAGGTAAGATGGGGTTAGAGGTGGGCGGTGATGTTGATGGAGTGTGGGGCGCATTCCTGGACCAGTTTATGGTGCTGCAGTCTGCTGCCATACCCTCAAAACCGGTCATTCCTGCTTCAAAGCAGCTTAAGTGATTCAGTCGGGACATCGCTTCGGCTATCCGAAATAGGAAAGCTGCGTATAGGAGGGCGAAGGCCAATCGTTCCCATGAGAACACTAAGGCGTATGTCAACCTGTGCAGGGAAGTGAAGGCGAAGGCTAGGTTAACTAAACGTAACGAAGAACTCCGGGTGGCAAGCCTCTGCAAGGGGAACCCTAAGGAGTTCTTCAGTTACGTTAATAGCAGAAAGCCCATTAGTAGCATGATAGACCCGTTAAAGGACCCCAGCGGCGCGCTGCGGACTTCCGACGCGGACATCTCTAATGTGCTAAATGAGTACTTTGCGGGAGTGTTCTCCAGGGAGGACACCCGCCTCATCCACTAGCCAGGCGTGAGGCACGAAGGTGCTGGCCTGGATAGTGTTCGGTGTACCGCGACAGTCGTTGCCGATAGAATCGAAAAACTCAGCGAATTTAAGGCTCCTGGGCCAGACTAGTTCCTCCCCAGAGTGTTGCGGGAAGTGCGCGACCAGGTGGCTCCCCACCTGGTTAGTCTTCAACAAATCGTTGGAGACGGGCCAGCTGCCTGGTGACTGAAGGGAAGCCAAAAAGAGTCCTATCTTTAAGAAAGGGGATCACGAAAGTCCAGGGAACTATCGTCCCATTAGTCTCACTTCGGTTATAGGTAAATTATATTATTAGAGGGAATAATAGCGGATAGGATCGTTGACCATTTAGATTCCTACAAGCTGCTTGGGGTACCTCCCAGCATGAGTTTAGACGGCATAGGTCGTGGTCTCACCAACCTGCTTGAGTTTTTCCACGTCATGTGGAGTGAATATGATAAGAGTAGGGCGATTGATATACTTTATCTCGACTTTGAGAAAGCCTTTGATAAGGTACCTCACCGCCGACTAATGGCCAAAGTCCGCGCGCTGGGTATTAGTGGGGAAGTAGGTAGGTGAATTGAAAACTGGCTGAAGAATAGGCGACAGAGGGTTATAATTAAAGGGGCTAGCTCTGGTTGGGCCTCGGTCACTAGTGGGGTTCCTCAGGGTTCCGTTTTGGGGTCACTGTTGTTTATCATTTACATAAATGATATCGACGGTGGCATCGTTACTAGGATCGCCAAATTCGCTGATGATACCAAGCTTGGGGCCAATGTTGGGACACCAGAAGCGATCGAGCGGACCTACGTAGGATAGGAGAGTGGTCCGAAAAATGGCAAATGCCGTTTAACTTGAGTAAATGCAAGGTGATACACATTGGCTACGCCAATCCCAATTCGGACTACTCCATGTTGGGGAGTAATATCGAGGCGACTGATTTGGAAAAGGACTTGGGTGTGCTAATTAGCAGCGACCTTAAGTTTACCAAACAGTGCGTAGAGGTGAAAAAGAAAGCCCAGAAGCTGTTGGGTTATATCAGGAGACAATTTCGATTTCGGAAAAAGGAGAGTGTTCTCTCTCTCTGTTAACAAAAGAAAATTTATTGGGGCTGTAGAAAATACGCGACTTGACTGTGACGGACTTTTAAATGACCCAGATCATATGTTTCTGTTCTTCTGTGACACCTTATTCCATATTTTTAATATTTGCTTTGCTTTAAGGAGAAAAACAGTTTCGCCCAAAAGTGTCGCAAATGCATGAATCACTCCAGGAATTATCACTTCAATAAAGAACAGAGATAAATTATTCAAATTGCAATTACAGAGCAAAATTCCTAGAATACAATATATTCAATACAGAAACAAATTAATTAAAATAATGAAAATTGCAAAATATAACTATTATAACAATCAATTTTCCAAACATAAAGGAGACATGAAAAACATTTGGACAACCATAAACAATCTTCTCGGAAAACAAATTAAGAAAAATTCAATAGAGAAATTAAATGTTGATAATAAAGAAATTACTGATGATACGGCTATTGCAGACTCTTTAAATGCACATTTTTCTTCAATAGCGGATAAGCTTCGCTCACAATTAATAAATAATGATCACTCACCTCTAGAATATATGCCACCCAGCCCACTAAATTCATTTTCTTTTGTTCCTGCTATCTCTACTGAGGTTCAGATATTATTGGTAAATTAAAAAATACAAAAAATAACATTCATAACAATCATGTACCTTTTTTGAAACTTGTTAACGATAAGATATCTGTAACTTTGGCTAAAATTATCAACCAAAGTATTTCCAAAGGAATATTCCCATCAATGCTAAAAACTGGTTGTATAACACCCGTTTTTAAAGGGGGTGATCCTACACTAGCAAAAAATTACAGGCCGGTGTGTTCATTATCTGTGTTCAGCAAAGTTTTTGAAAAAATTGTAAAAAGTAGAATGCAGCAATATTTAGAATCCTACAATTTATTATTTCCAAATCAATATGGCTTCCGTAATAATAAAACAACGGAAATGGCTATTTTAAATCCCATGGAAAATGCAAATATAGCTAAGGAGAACAAAGAAATAATGATATCAATATTTATGGATTTGAGTAAGGCGTTTGATGTAATAGACCATAATATTCTACTTAATAAATTATATTGTTACGGCTTTAGAGGAGCAGTCAGTGATTGGTTTAAAAGTCTCTTTTTCTTGCAAAGATGTTAATACAGCTAAGAATACTGTATATTTCATTCAGAATTCATCAGTGTAATGAAATGGTTGACCACCAATAAACTCTTACTAAATACCAGTAAAACAAATTTCATGATTTTTACTAATAAAAGAAATGTATATCTTGATGAACTTAATGTTAATGAAATCGCCATAAAGGAGTGTACTGCAACAAAATTTCTTGTTGTAATGCTAGATAAGAATTTGCAATGGAGTGATCATGTAAATTATACCGCGAAAAAGATTTCAAGGAGCGTTGCTATAATGTTTAAACTTAGAAATGTAGTCCCTAAACAAGTTTTATTGACCCTTTATCATAGTCTTATTCTTCCTTATATAACATACTGCACCCTTGTTTGGGGAAACTCCTCTAACAACGCATTAAATGGTATCTTTGTCATCCAAAAACGAGCAATAAGGTTATTAGCTGATGCTGATTTCCTTGATCACTCTAGTCTAGTCACTCTAGTGCATTATTTAAAGAGCTAAACCTACTAAAGCTCAACGATATAACCAAACTGACACATTTTATTTTTATTTACAAGTGTAAGAACAAAATCATTAATTTGCAATGGGTAAATAGATATTTTGTAACTCATCAAGAAATCCACTCGTATCAGACCAGAAATAAATCAAAGCTTGTTTTACCTCAATTTAGATTGTCTTCATCTCAAAAACTACCCATTTTCATTGGATTGAAACTATGGAATGACTTGCATGCCGCTATAAAAAATATTGTGAATGTAAATTTGTTTAAAACCAAGTTGAAATCCCGATTAATAATGGCATACTAACAAAAATCTAGGATTAATGTCCACTAATATTGTTTAATATTGTCCATTAATATTGTTTAATATTGTCCATTAATATTGTTTAATATTGTCCATTAATATTGTTTAATATTGTAATACATGTTTTAACTATTAATAATACTTATTTACTTATTTACTTATTTATTATTATTAATTAATAAAACTAGCTGCTGATTTTTAATAAGAGCCCAGTAAAGCCTAAAGCTTAAGGGCCAAATTAAATAAAATAAATAGTCGAGCTTCACAGTTATTCATGTCATTGTAAATTAAAAAATGTATTCATTTTATTATTATTAATAAAGGTTATTCTATCTATCTATCTATCTATTCTCTGGTTCGGCCGCACCAGGAGTATGCTGTGCAGTTCTGGTCGCCCACCCTCAGGAAAGATATTGAGAGGCTGGAGCGAGTTCAGGCGAGGGCCACAAAGTTAATCCCTTCCGTTAGGCATATTGGCTACAATCGACGCTTACGTGCCCTGAATTTGTTTTCGCTGGAAACTCGGAGGCTGTGCGGTCAACTCATCAAGGTTTTCAAGCTCCTACGCGGGTTCAACGATGTCGATTTTAGAAGCATGTTTAGTTTAAATGATAACCGAACTCGCAACAATGGTTGGAAGTTGGATTTGAAACGGTTTAGCACTAGTGCGTGTGGGAATTACTTTACCTATAAAATCTGTGACACGTGGAACAGGCTACCTTCAGAAGTTGTGAACAGTTCTTCTGTGGATCTGTTTAAGTAAAGATTAGACTGAATCTTGCACACTATTTGAGGGTGTATGAATTTTTCCCTGGCACCCGTTGCCATTGGTATGGCCCTCGGTATGGGCCGCAAGGCCTTTTGAGGTACTTCTTTTCCTTGTAACTCCTCCTTGTAACTCTCTGATTCCAACCTGTTTTCCTGGCCCAACCTACTGACTCGCTGAGCTGTTGTATTTGACATGTATTTCAGTAAATAGGGCAAATACAGCGATCAAATACAAATATGTATTTGACCCCAACCGTGATATATATATATATATAATATATATATATATATATATATAATATATATATTAGGGTGCTTTTAAAAACTGAAAGTGTGAATTTCGGGTCACGGAACCCCGCAAATGATGAGGTTCCGTGAGCAAATAAAGCACATGATTTGTTTGCAAAATCATCAAATATTTAGAGGTTGCCCAAAGACCCTAAAGTTTTACCCATATGCTCCTTTATTTATGCGCCCTTTTTAAGTCACTTCTAGTGTTTATTAACCCATTGATACACAGCGTCCCCAAAATTAGAAATTGCATTTGTCAATTGCGTTCTGATAATCCATATTTCTTTACTTCAGTATACCAACAAATGAATTTTCTTTAATTCTAAATCGTTTTCTCTTAATTACTCACGTCTTTCGTGCATTTACGTAATGGTGGCCAAGAAGCATCACAGTAGCCCTGTTCAAAAATCAACTTTTTCTTATTTTCATAGGTTTCTGTACTTTTTCCCATGCATTTTGACCTGAAAAGGCCGACAATCACAACCATTTTGACCGAGGTTGTTGGGAAGCATTGCCGCATGGAGCTTTAAGTTTTCTGCCTTGAAATCGGCCAAAAGCACCAGTTCCGGGGTCCCTTGAATCATGTTTTGCACTATAACTTTTTATCTAAACAAGATAGAGCAACAAAATAGGCACCAAATTAAAGTGTTTTTAATCCTCTTTCTAACTTATACAATTATGATAGTCTTGGAACAAGAAATGGCACATTGGTACATACAAAGATTTCAGAAATATCACAAAATTCGTTTTCTCACACTCAAGGCAGACAAGGCGCCTTATTCATGACACAAATTTGAGATTAACGTTCAGCAATGTCATTCACCGCTTTCAGATTCTTAACATAGTCCAACGCTTTTCTGTAGTCCTCATTCTGTGGCCAAGACGTGACAGGTTCCAGAAGCCACTCGGATCCAATGTTCAGTGTGTCCAGCAGGAAATGTGATTCTGGGCCAATGAGATCAACCAGGGTGGTCTTAGCTGTGACTCTCTGGAATAGAGGCTTTCCTGTTCTGAAGCTGTCTGGCTTCTCAGTGGCATGTAACTGGGCAGCAATGTCGTGCTTCAATGTGTCACTCAATCTACTGCTGAACAGGGCAAATGGCACGACTTCCTGCGTCAGGTACCATTTGTGGTTTTCCATCTTATCAAGTACTGCATCAGCAAGCTCTGGGTCAGTTTTCTTGTACTTCAACATGTCCTGGATTAGACTTAGATCATTCACGGGAGCATCTGCAGCAGACATTGACATCATCCATACAGGAGTGTAGAACAGCGCAAGGAAGGTGTTGAGTCTTTCCAGCTTTGATACAGTGTCTTCGTCGTACTCAAGTTGATCTGCAAACATCAGCATTTTCATGGAGTACAGGTTTCTGGCCATCCGTCTGGCCTGATGAATGGCGCCTGGTCTACTCAAGTGAATACCTCGAGGAGGCGTTCTTCCAAGAACAATGACTGTCAGTTCAGCCATTTCCCTGTAGTCGGCTCTTGGAAGCCTTTCTGCTGTTAGAATGTCTTGGAGTATTTCTTCACTGTTCTTCTCTTTTCCTTCAGCCATTTGCTGTTGATAGCCAGCATCTTTGGGTTTTCCTTGGACAAGTCCGTCCAAACATCCTTCAGATGCTCAAACCAGGGATTATCTGGCCCCTTCACCTTCCCAAACAGCTTCTCCCAAACTGCTCCTACTAGGATTTCCAGGATGTGATGTCGACAGGCCAGATAAAACACCTTTTTGTTCAGCATTTTCTCTAGCAGTTTGGCAGCTCCTCTGTGAACTCCACTGTTACTGGATGTAGTGTCAAAAACAAGGGCAGTAACATTATCCGTAAGTTCCCATGTCTCCAGTAAATCCATTGAAGCCTCAGCCTGAGCTGTGCCAGAAGAATTGTCGATGACAGGTACTCCCAATAACTTTCCTTCAGTGTATGAAGGTGGACCAGACACTAGCACAGCTAAAGTCTCTGAGGTACTTCCAGGTTCACTGCCCAAGACATCTTTGAGCAACTTTCCATCCCAGTGTAAGGCAGCGTACTGGGGGGTTTTCACAAAACTTGGACATGTGACTCTGGCTGATATTATACCTGGACAGCATTCTGTTGCGACGTGTTGTTGAGGTTGAGATGACGAAGTTATCCAGATCAGCCCCTCCAGCTTTCAAGGGGGCAGAAACCATGGCAGTAACTTGATTGTCTGATAAACCAAGACGATCAGCTGTATTGCAGATGACATCACATTCCATGACCTTCCTTGGAAACGTCACAGTCACACTAGTCACAGTGTCTTGATGGTGAGAACATCCAGGACGAGGCTGATGGTAATCCATGTCCTCTGTGTTAGCGTCGTTGTCAGTTGAGTCACCCCAGGTAATGTCATCCACATGAACAACTGCCTCTTGTTCTGCTGCAGCTGTAAAATAGTACAACATGTTAAGACAGTAATTGTTAAGTACATGCTAAATATCGCAATGGAGTAAAACTTAAAACTTTTTGTAACGTTCAAAGTAATTAGTTTTACCTTGTTCTTGTCTATGCTGCAGTCTTTCATTCCTCGCTGCTTGCTGCAGGGATCTTGTCTCAAAAATCTTGTCATGACCAGACATATGACCTTTCCTCTCAGTCTTTTGGTCTTCGTAGAACCTGATATCCTCATCTTTCTTCTCTCTGGATAACAGTCTGTTGTTCTGTATTTCCTGGATTGCATCTGGAGCTCCTATATCGAACAGGCTGTCTAATTCCAGCACAAATGCTCCTCTTTTTCCTCCAGGGTTACTTGCTCTTCCTTTGCTTTTCACCAGAGCACGATGTTTCTCATGTAGTTTCATGAAGAGCTTCATTGCGTTGTACTTGGTCATTGTCTTGATCCTAGCCATCTGCCAGAATGGGATGATAGATTCAACTGTTTCATATGCAAGGTCTTGAACCATGGGCCTCCCTGCATTTTCCGGTAAATTCTGAAGATTAAGGAAATACTGGAACGCCTGTCTGTTGGTGGGAAGCTGGGAACCACTGATAAAAGCTGAAGGGTATCCAACCAGGAAAGTTTCAGTGAGAGATCTGGTAGATGGCCCAGTTGACACCTGCCTGTTGACAGTACGTGGAGGTTCTGAGATATCAACTGTGCGCCCACGGAGCTCCCTCAGCTCCTTGCTTAATGCCATTGATTGTGAAGTTGTAACTTGTAGATGGTTTTCTAGATTCTGATTGAGTTTCTGTTGTTTCCTGAAAAATGATAGATAATTATTATTATTATTATTATTATTATTAATTATTATTTATTTATTATTATTATTATTATTATTATTATTATTATTTATTAATTTTATGCTCTTTCATTTGATACCTAATTTGTCGCTCTATCTTGTTTAGATCAAAAGTTAAAGTGCAAAACATAATTCAAGGGACCCAGGAATTGGCGCTTTGGCCGATTTCAAGGCAGAAAATTTAAAGCTCCATGCGGCAATGCTTCCCAACATCCTAGATCAAAATAGTTGTGATTTTCGGCTTTTTCAGGTCAAAAAGCATGGGAAAATGTACAGAAACCTATGAAAATAAGAAAAGGTTGATTTTTGAACAGGCCTAGCATCACAGTTCTCATAACGGTAAGTGTTATTTAAATAATTCATATATTTCAAACGTTTTTTTTACTTAGCACTGTAATGAATGGTATTATGAATTGTTTGTAAGTATAATGACTTGTTTTACCGGCAATATTTTTGTTTCCAAAAATAGTTATAAGGTTTAATTTTTATGCGTATAAAATTTTGGACGCTCTCTGCTTCAGCGTATTGCAATCATCTTTTTTCGCATCGTCTGAGTGAAATAGTGTAGTGTACCGTAGATTATTTTACATTTATATATGGATTGGATATACTGTAAATGGTTATGTATGCATGATTTCGCAAAATTATTATAATTTTAATACATATTGTGTTCATGGGTTATCAGCCAATCATTGTTTGAACACAGATTACGGTTACAAAGAGGGTGGCTTATTTCTACACATTTTCATGAGGTACTTTATCCATGAATGGGTTAAATTAACTTACCAATTTCACTCTTTTGTCTTATTCACAGATAACTGGTGAACGATGGCGGCATGTACAAGATCGAAGAAATCAATCTGGCTTGTGGGGTCATCAAGTCCTACTATTGCCGGTCAGCAATTACCTTCAAGAGGTGATGTATTGAAGTACCTTTTCCATCTCCACAATGAAGAGAAGAAATCCTTAGCTGAGAGTGTCCTCGACATCACAAGCCATCATTGAAATCTGGGTGACAGAAGGTTTACCGACGAAACATCCGCACGACGTCAAGAAGCACGTCCGGAAATTGCATGACGAATGGCAGGGTTTGAAGAAGAGAATTTCGCGGAAAACGAAGACCAATTTGGACAACCAGGCTGCGTTCAGGTCAAGCTTGAACAACCTTTTCGACATTGGTCACCAAAATGCCCTAAATCTTATCAAAATTCAGGAGGACAAGGACTTCCTGCTTGCTCAAAGGGAAGAGGGTCGGAGAGGAAGGATTGGAAATGTCGACAAGAAGATTGCCAAAAAAGTCGCAAGGGCCCAAGAAAGAACTGCTCAGGAATTGAAGCGGAAAGACAGGCATGTGCAGGAAATGGAAGAAATCTCTGCTACCGTTGTTATGGAAGCCTCATCGTCAGCGTCATCAAGTGAGGAAACAAGTCCTGAAAGAAAGCCAGTTACATCGTCGGCTCCAAAACCGCCGTGGGACGACGGCAATCAGTTCGGAGGTCGCTGCGGCATTGGACCGCACGCGGATGAGCGACAGGGCAGCTGCTCGTGTTCTCATCCCCTTTGGCATGCAAATGGGTCAGGACATAAGTGAGATGTGCCTCAGTCCAAGTGCTATTCGGGCCAGCAGATCCAGGTACAGATCAGCCCACGAAGCAGAGGTGAGAGCTTCCTACAAGCCTGAATGCCCTCTTGTTCTTCACTGGGATGGAAAACTTATGGCAGACTTAATGGGAAGAGACAAAATCGACCGTTTAGCCATCTTAGTTACCGGGAATGGGATGAGCAAGATTCTAGCCATCCCCAAACTCCCAGACTCCAAGGCAGAAAGGACAGCAATCGTCATCATCGAAACCATCGAAAACTGGGATCTTGGCCAGAAGATCAAAGCTCTTTGCTTTGACACGACAGCCACCAACACCGGCATCCATGAAGGAGTGTGTGCGCGAGTAGAGCAGGCTCTCGGGCGTGAAATGATTTACCGTGTCGACATCACGTGCTGGAACTGCTGCTTGAAGCAGTATTTTCTTTCCTTGTTGGAGACCTTTCCAAAGGACCTGAGATTACGATTTTCCAGAGCTTCCGTAATGTTTGGCCGCAACTGAAATTGAATGAATACTCCACTGCCGCGAACGAAGAGGACACGGCTGCAGTGATCAGTCCCTGGGCCGAGAAGATGATTCATGAAGCAAATGACCTTCTGAAAGTGAAGCATCCCAGAGATGACTACAAAGAACTTCTTGAACTTGTAGTCATTTTCTTGGGAGGAGTACCTCACGGACGTCGGAGTCCTGTGTTCATGGCTCCAGGGGCTTTGCACCGAGCACGGTGGATGGCGCGTGGAATTTACTCTTTCAAGATTTGGATGTTCAGATACCAGTTCACGATGCACATGAACCAATGTCCTTCAACATCTCGTGGAGCAAGTAGCAGTGACCGCCTGATTTCTGGGTTGCGGGACTTCTGTCTCTTCGTTGCTCAAGATTACGTCCTTCCGTGGTTTTCAGCAAGAGAAGCAGCAAGCGCTCCACGAAGCGACTTAGCCCTCCTTCAAAAGTTGAAAAACACCAACGCCGCTGGGTACAAGTTTTAATCGGCATCTCTGGTACCTCAATGAGGTAAACGTGGGCCTTGCACTATTCGATCCTGCAGTCGATGATGATGAGAAGCGGAAAATGGTAGAGAATATGAATTCCGTTGAAGGGTCAGAAGCTCCCCCCGACGAGTCTGGATTCCAGATCCAAGAGGAAAGACCCTGGCAGACTTTTGCTCTTCCAATACGTACAATCTGTTCACCCTTCTAGATCTCCGGTCGATTTCCTGCAAGAGGATCCATCAAACTGGGAAAACAACACCAGCTTTGGTTCAGCAAAGATCAGGGTGGATTCCTTAAATGTAGTGATTGATGCAGCAGAGCGAGGCATAGCATTGATTCAAGAATTCACGAAGGCTGGAAGGACTCGGAACGAAGAGCAGATGCAGTTCATGATTCAAATCATCGAAGAACATCGTAAAGTCTTGCCGACAGCCTCCAAAGCCACTTTGATGAAAAAATGAACGCCAACACTCGAGGTGTCATGTACTTTAATCGTTAATTATGAATTTAGTGAATATACTCACACGATATATTTGTTCTGAATACTTATTGGAGATGTATATTGGAGATGCAATTTATCATTTAAACTGCGAATTAAAATTTCCATTGCCCTATAAATTGAAAATACCTATCAGCTGTGGGCAACCTCTAAATGTTGTTGGATTACAAAGAAAGTTTGCCTGTTCTGTTTTCTCATGTATCCTCACAAAATAAATGGTTCCGCTCCCTTGCATTTTCATTTCGCATTTTTCACCATATACCATAAACACACCCTAATATATATATATATATATATATATATATATATATATATATTATCTTAAACACTTCACCAACAATTACTCTTTCGCAGGCATTGGTGGTGTGTGTATGCATGCCGCTGTTCTATTGAACCTATGTGTCAGCTTGCTGTTGATGTTGTCTTCTAGATTAAACTAGGTTAGTTTAGGTTTGGTAAGTATATTCTATGTTCATAGAAGCATTGAGTCAGCCTGCTGTTGACAATGGAACTCCCCCTCTACCCCCGTTCCCCATCTCCTATTCCCCATCCTCCAATCTCCCATTATTCCCTCTCCTCAAATGCAACTATACTACTGGAGTTTCTGAAATAAATAAACGAAAATCCAGGTCAAAACATGTTCTATGCATGTCCGTACGAGTTCCAGTTTGAGCGTTCTTTCGAAAGTCGATACATAAAAATCCTAAAATAGAAACCGAGGGGAATTCCAAAACGCTGTTATGGTTGTTTTTCAGAAGACTCAGGAATAATAATAAAAAAAAATCATTTTTTGGACTTTATTCTCTAGAATTTATCTTCATTTTATTCAAACTCTAACCGCAGTCATTTGCATAATGCTTTTGGTAATACGTTTCCATTTTAAACTTCAAAAGATATTTAGAATAAATTTAGAATCATATTAAATATTTCGTTGCGTAGCACCTTTTATATGAAGTTTTTTAGGTGTGAAGTTGTTGTATATACAGTATATATGTTTTTAAAGGGGCAGCGGCATTTCAAGATGATTTTTATATCCAATGAATGTTGGGTTTATAGAAGCAGTGAAAAAGCTCATTACAGTCTATCTGTATTTTGGAGATTCTTGATACGGTAGGGAACTATTTTCTATAAAATACCCCATTAAAATAAAAAATTATTGTTATTTAGTAAAATAATAAAATAAGTACCTCGATAAAAAAATATTTCATATACTGTACAGATATATACAAAATTTCATTCCAGTTGAACTGGAAGACATATATTTTATTTATTTTTAAGATTGGATCCTTCAAACTTGTATGGATAGCTGTTGAGTTTCATGTCGACTAGATTGCGCCTTTTCAATGTATAGAGAAATACATTTTGTAAATTATTATTACTATATCTATATATATATATATATATATATATATATATATATATATATATATATAGGGTGTACATAATGTGTATATAGGGTGTGTATATATTTTATTATTGGGGTTTCTTCTTCAGAAAGGTAACAGATTGTTTTTTTTCGGCATATATAGTACCTCTACATTTCTAATCTTTCATTACTTAATAACTAATAAATATTGTATATCGTAAATTAAAACCGTTCTTTCACCATTTCATATTTAAGGCAATAACCTTTCCAAATTTCAACGAATAACACTACCAATAGACTATAGCCGAGTAATGCCATCGAAGGCCTTACTTGGCTATAGTTTTTAAGGAAAGCTAAATCTCAACTAAGCGTCCTTAAGGACGTAGTTTACAAGGAACAATATGGCTGAACCCTCAAACAGTGATGCCGCGTTTGCAGATGGAACAGAAAATCAAGATCGTTGAGTGACAAATTCTGTGAAGCAGGTGCAGAGGAATTTTTGCAAAGAATGTGAATGCACAGATCCATCCAATAGAAAGATAATATCACGAATTGTTAGAAAATTTCAAACAAAAGAAAATGTAAGTAATCACATGAAGGTAATAGTGTTAGGCGACTTTCCACAAAAACTGTGCAACACGTAAACATACTCGTAGTTTATGAAATTATTGTGCGCAGTCCACGGAAGTCAATTCGACGTTTGTCAGCAGAAGGAGGTTTGTCACGAACATCTGCCATCGTATATTTCGTACCGAATTAAACCTTTTTCCCAACAAAATTAATTTACAAGTTCCACTAGCTAATGTTAAAGAAACAAAAACGAATGGAATTCGCAACATAGATGTTAGCAAAGCTAGAAGATCCTGAGTTTTTGAAACACATCTACTTCACTGACGAGTGTTATGTATGATATATCTGCCTACGGAGATTAATAAGCAAAACTTTCATTACTGTGGAAGTCATGCTGGCGTTCCAATAAAGTTTCCACGTAGCGTTACTAAACTCAAAATTTTGGTTGCCGTTGGATGGTATGGTGTAGTAGGTTCCGACTTCAAAAACAAAACACTTGAAGACCTAAAGACCAAAGTCTATAAGGTAGTCATTAACATCCCACCTGAGCTACTTTTCAGCTGTTCATCCTTCCACACAATAAAAATTGGTTGGTAGATAAATGGATACCCTGGGTAGCCTAGTGGTTAACACACTGGGTTGTTGATTCGGAGGTTGTGAGATCGAGCCCGACAAAGGACTTTGTAATTTATGACCGCCTGTAGTGGGGTGTGGTTCGGATTCCACGTTAAACTGTAGTTCTAAGGTGGAGCAACAAGCTTGACCTTCATCAGAATTAACAGTTCGGGCGGAAGCAAACTCAAGATTTTATATATATATATATATCACCTATATATATATTAGGGTGTCACACTTATGACCTTTTTTTCAGATCCATTGAACATACCTTTTTTCCTGTTAGAAATGGTTCACTTTTACTAAATATCTAAAAAAAATATTCAATTTAACAATTTTCGGGTCCCCCCCCCCTGAAAATGCTAGAAATACCCATTTTTTGTATTGTAATCAACCTAAAGGATAAGACGAGTAAGAACTTTATTCATCTTATCGAATCGAAGTGGGAACAACTTGTTTAACATTAGGTTAAAATTATAAAGGGTGATCCACAGAAATGGGACCCAAAAGAAACCCCTGTAACTCTTAAAGTATAAGTCCTTTTATAAAATCATACGCATCATTCGAAAGAGGATAGTTACAAGTTTGTACAGGATTGTATAGGTTTTGACAATACAAGACAAGATAAGATACAAAACAAAATAAAAGTGTTAGTTAAAACTAACCCTTCAAGATGACTGCATGGACTGTGGAACAGCTGCGTTTCATAACTGAGCAATATTATGAGCATAGAAGAAGTGTAGTTTCAGCTCTTAGAAGGTGATTTTGACATCTGAAAATTTGTCTTGAAAGATCTTTGAGCTGAAACTACACTTCTTCCATGCTCATAATATTGCTCAGTTATGAAACGCAGCTGTTCCACAGTCCATGCAGTCATCTTGAAGGGTTAGTTTTAACTAACACTTTTGTTTTGTTTTGTATCTTATCTTGTCTTGTATTGTCAAAACCTATACAATCCTGTACAAACTTGTAACTATCCTCTTTCGAATGATGCGTATGATTTTATAAAAGGACTTATACTTTAAGAGTTACAGGGGTTTCTTTTGGGCCCCATTTCTCTGGATCACCCTTATAAATTAAAATACTTTAAGCTTTTGACAATGTTAGCAAAGCCCCCAAAATAACACAAAAAAGATCTTTACCAATAACATAAGAAAATAAAGATTAAAACAAAAGAAAGTAATATTAGGAATCTTTTGCACTTAAAGCAATGAACAAACTTTTATTCGCTTGAAACAAAGCTTAAAATAAAAAACAAAAACAAATAATCTTAGTTACAAATAACCTCAGAGCAGTGACCAAATTTTTCTTCGTCATGTTTGGGATTGCATGTCTATTTTGTTCATCGACCTGCAAAAGTTGTTGAAACTCACTTTCATCCTTACAATGCCCATGAAAATCTTGCATGAGCTTGACGCCACGCTCTGCCGTGTCATTTACTACTTTGGCAGACGAAATAAAGCCCCTCATTCTTTTAGAATCGTCATCTTCTTCCCATAATGATATGGGTTTTTTAATCAATTCCCTCGATGAGTTGAAAAGTCTGAATAGGTACCAATTCAATATTTGGAGTGGGGATGGGGAGCCCCTTGGGTCCCGTTTTTGCAAATATTTTCATGTATCTTGAGGAAAGGGTCTTCTGTGAGTGCCCCCCCTCACCTGAAGCCCAAATTCTACAGACGTTATGTTGACGATACGTTTGCTCTATTCCGAACGGACAACCAATCAGTTCAGAGTCTAAGTTTCCTGAACACACTGCATAAGAACATTGTATTTACACAGGAAAAGGAAGTTGAAGGTTCTATTCCTTCCTTGATGTTTTGGTCTCCAAATCTGGCTCGACCGTTTTAACTTCTACGTACCGGAAGCCTACGTTTACGGGTTTGGGTTTTAATTTTTATAGTTTTTGCGACTTTAATTACAAATTAAGTTCCATTCGCACACTTGTGCATAGAGCTTATAATATTTGCTCGAACTTTGCTCTGCTACATAATGAGTTTGAATTCCTTACTGATTTTTTCTTTAAAAATGGTTTTCCACGGGATCTTGTAGGTGTTATTGGTAAATTTCTTAATAATGCATATTACCCCAACCTTGTCCCAACGTATGATGTTCCTAAGAATTGTAAATATCTTGTTTTACCTGATATCTACCATTTTAACTCTTTTGTGAAGAAGCAATTGTTGAGTGTTGTGAGGAAATTTTATTTTCACACTGATTATAAGATTGCCTTTGTAAATAATAATATCTTTGAATGTTTTTACCGATGTAAGGACAAAATCCCCTGCGATGAGCTGTTCTGTCGTTTATTTGTTTACCTGCCCTGGGTGTTCCCAGGGGAACTACGTTGGCAGTACAGTTCGTTCTTTGCAGGCGAGATTTTGCTCCCATATGGGTATTAGTCATAGGATAGGGAAGGTTTTGTCGAGAACAGAACAGTCTACTATTAGAAGTCTTTCTATCAAGTGTAAGGTTGACGTTTCTGTTGACAATTTTAAAATTCTTAAATCATTAAAATGCCCGTCCTCCCTTCGTATTTACGAATCTTTGCGTATTAAGTTTTTGAACTCTAGTTTAAACATTGATTCTGTCTGTTGCCCCCTTTATATTAGAATAACCACCTACTAAATTTCCCCTTGCGAGCCTGTCTCCTTTTCGCTTCAGTTTCTTATGGCTCTCAAGTGAGCATACTGTAGGTATGTCGGTTTACTCTTGTGACTTTTCGTTTATTCCGTTTAACTTTTTATTTGTAAAGTTTTTTAACAACTTTACGTTTGAATGTCTTTTGTTTTAAGTTTTATTTTTACCATTCGTATATTTTTTGTCATTTATATATTTTTTACTTTTGATTTGATTTTGGCTTATGCCTGTTTCCAGTTTGTAATTTTAATTTTTATTCTTGAACAGTTTTAATTTTGTATTCTAGATTAGTTTTTAACTCTCGACATTTATATTTTTTGTCATGTATTAATTTTAGCTTTTATTTATTAGGCCTTGAAAATGGGTAGAGTTGCCCGAAATGTTGGCCGCAGCCAAATATATTGACTTTTTTGCTCTACGTCTTCATTTTTATCCTAAATGTAAAACTACGTCTCCTTAGGAGGGATCCTATTTCATATGTATCTACGCGTTATGGACTAGACTAGAGGGTTTGAGAATCCACCGTAAACTTGAGAAGTCTGTCAGAAAATTCAAGTATATATATATATATATATATATATATATATATATATATATATATATACAGGGTGAGTCAAAAGTCTCCATACATAGGCAAAATGGTCATGATAAATAAATGATTATTTATTTTTTATTTTTTTGCAGGTGATGTGCTGAGATCCCTTTGTATGTGCCATCCGTATGTGCATTCAGTGTAATGGTGCTCACATAGAGCATATTTTGTGACTTACAAGTGATTGCATAATAAAGTGACCAGTTTGCCTATGTATGGAGACTTTTGACTCACCCTGTATATTATATATATTATATATATATATAAATATATATATATATATTATATATATATATATATATATATATATATATATATATATATACATACAGGGTGTCCGAGAATTATCTGTACAATTTTTGGCTGTTATTAAAAGTCAACCATGAAGTGTAGAAATTCCAGTGTTCTCCCATTTTACAGAGAATCTCATTACGTTTTTTCTGATACCAAGTTTTGACAAGTTTTTTAGAAATTCCAGTGTGTCCGAACATTATCTGTACAATTTCATCTTTTAATAAAATTCTTGATAACACACGTAAAATTCTTAAACAAGATTATTTAGAATCTGTATTTTCAAAAGTTTCTTTTATTAAAGTAACGTTGTTACAAACATTCGATATGTGCACCATCAGTGATTCGCAAAACATCCAATCGATACTCCAAATGTTGCCATGTACGCTGCAGCATGTCCACATCAATTCGCTCAATAGCAGCTGTGATTCTTGCTTTTAAATCATCAATGTCTGTCACCCGCGTACATTTCTAAAAAACTTATCAAAACGTGGTATCAGAAAAAACGTAATGAGATTCTCTGTAAAATGGGACAACACTGGAATTTCTACACTTCATGGTTGACTTTTAATAACAGCCAAAAATTGTACAGATAATTTCGGACACCCTGTATATATATATATATATATATATATGGAAGTACGTTTCTTCTATAACAGCAGTATACAAATAAATAATGATTGCCTAATTCTGGAGAACATGATATGATGGATAAAAGCGAAAGTAGTTTTCTGTAATCTTATGAGGTAGGGATAATTTAGTCCCTACCCCATAAAATTACAGAAAACTACTTTCGCTTTAATCCATCACATTACTGTTCTCCAGAATTAGGCAATTATTATTTGGACCAATATGCATATATAAGCTCAAATATACCTCATTCTATGCAGTAGAAAGCCTCATTTCTTGCCTGCTAAAACAATGACGTGTTTGTTTTTTATTAATTTTTTATTTCCTGTTTCAGATTCTATAATTGTGCAAAGTCACGGATTCACGGATTTACTTCATGCATTCAAGAATTCACTTCATAGATTCAGAAATTCACTTCATCAAAAATGTCTAATCTCGTTCTTGCAAGAACCGCCCAGATTTGTTTTGTTATATATATGTGGTAATTTCCAATCAGTAAAACAAAGGCAGAATATCACAGAATTTCTAAGAAAATCATACCTCGCTTATTTCGGTGCAAAGCTTGGTGATCAGGATAAGTCATAGGCTCCGCATAGTATATGCCGATCATCTGTGGAGAATTTGAGGCAATGGGTTCAAGGCAAAAGGAAGTCCTTACCTTTTGGTATACCTATGATTTGGCGTGAGTCCAAAGATCATACCCAAGACTGTTATTTCTGTTTGTGTAATATCAAGCGATTCAGCTCCAAGAATAAATCATCCATTGTGAATCAATCATTGCTATCTGCCATCCGTCCTGTTCCACACAGTGATAATGTTCCCATTCCTGCATGCCCCAAAAACTTGATGAAGTTTCTGAATCTGATACAGAACTTAACGATCACCGTGACTTTGAAATTGATGATAAGAATTTTAAAAATCCTGTTATTCACTCAGGCAGAACTGAATGATTTTGTACGAGATCTTGACCTACCGAAAGATGCTGCCCAACTTTTGGGATCCAGGCTGAGTGAAGGAAATTTCCTGGCTGCTGGAACGTCATATTCCTGGTACAGGAGCAGAGAACAAGAATTTGTTCAGTTCTTCTCTATGGATGGTTCTCTAGTATTCTGTACTGACATACTTGGTCTTATGAATACTATTGGCACATACTATGATCCAAAAGAATGGAGATTGTTCATTGACAGTTCAAAGTCAAGTCTAAAAGCTGTTTTCCTGCATAATGGCAATCAACTAGCATCTCTCCCCATTGGCTGCGTTGTCCAAGTGAAAGAAAATTACGACAGCATGAAATTCCTTCTAGATAAAATAAAATATAGTGATCATAACTGGATCATTTGTGGAAATTTGAAGGCGATATCCATGCCTCTTGCCCAACAATCTGGATATACAAAGATGCCTTGCTTCATATTTGAGTGGGACAGCAGAGCAAAGGCTGATCACTGGAAAAAGAAGGACTGGTCCCAAAGAACTAACTTAACACCAGGCAGCAAAAATGTTATCAACGAACCTCTTGTGGCACCTGCAAAAGTGTTGCTACCACCATTACACATTAAACTGGGGCGAATGAAGCAATTTGTAAAGGCTTTGGATACAGATGGCAAGTGTTTCAAATACATTTCTGACCAATTCTTTTCTGTAAGTGACGAGAAAATAAAAGCTGAAGTGTTCGATGGCCCTCAAATACAGAAACTAATGAAAGCTGACAACTTTCTTGATTCAGTGTCAAATGTGGAGAAAGTGGCTTGGATATCATTCATAAATGTTGTTGAAAATTTTCTAGGAATCCATAAAGCCAAAGAACAATTGTTAGCCACATGTGGTAGCAGATGAGAATTAGTATGCCTGTTTTGGCAAGAACCTGTGATAGATATGGTGTTTTGGATCGATCTTCAGCAGCTATTACTAATGCTGTGATGCAAGACCTTGGCATAATTCACAAAGGAAACATGTCCCACGTTGTAGACAAGCACAAGCTCAGAAGAGAGCGAAAAAAGCAAAGGACAGAAATGAAGATTTTCCTACAGAAACGCCTTACAAGGGATTGTACTTCGATGGTCGAAGGGATGAAACACGAGCGAGGGTTAAAAAGGTAAGGTGGGAAATATTATTTGAGAAGTAACACTGAAGAAACTAATGTTAATACAGACACACTTATTGCTGTTGGTTGTGATGGCACAGTAACAAATACTGGGACTAAAGCAGGTGTGATTAGACTCTTAGAAGACCATTTCAGAAGACCTTTGCAATGGATATGTATGTTGCACATGAACGAACTTCCTCTACGACTTCTTTTCCACCATCTTGATGGCCGTACACGTGGACCAAATGCATTCATGGGTGAACTTGGCCAAGCAATAGCCACATGTGAACAACAAAAAAATTGTAAGATTTGACCCAATTCCTCCTGATTTCCCAAAGTGCTTAGAAAATACAGAGTTAAGTACTGACCAGAAATATTTGTGAGATATTTGTAAGACTGTATCATCTGGTAACTATTCAGAAGATATTGAAAGACGCCAACCTGGTACTGTAAGCCATTCAAGATGGCTGACAACTGCAAACAGAATCCTGCGTTTGTACATCGCAATCAAAAATCCTTCAAAGCCCCTTCTAACTGTGGCCGAATTTGTTTGCAAGGTATATGCTCCAAAGTGGTTAAATATAAAAGTTCATTCTTCATCTACAGATGGTGCAAGAAACTTGAGGCAGATAACCCAGAGTTCCAGATACCTCTCAAAAGACTTGAAAGCAGTTGTTGACCCTGTAATCCAGACGAATGATCAAGAAAAATAATGCCTCATTTCAACACCAAATCAGATTAAAAGTGTGAAAAAAATTCTCTGACAATCCACCAAGGTATTAATAAAGGTTATTCTATCTATCTATTATTCTAAATAAATACTGAAAGACGGCCTAGCCTCCACTCCTTTGAGACTTTTAAGGCTACATTGAATCGCGCAAAGCTTGAAGAACAAGATGTTCAAATACTCTATGGATATTCTGGCGAGAGCATTGCCGGATTTCGCGCACAAACGATGTAATGGACTACGTTGTAGGGCTAAACCGTATAAAAGCGTACATATACCGTGAGGTGAAAGAAACATCGCGCGCAGAAGAGAAGCAACGGGTATGGGTAGTGAGTGTTGTTGATGAGTGGTGTAACAGGCGGTATTATGTCATGCTGCATCATACCGAGTACGCGTACCCTGCGGCTGAGAATGTAAACCTCGTCATCGTGGACAAGTAAAAGGACTTTTACCACTACATTCATATATATCATGACGATGTTCGCAGTGAGGTTGTGGCTAAAGGCCTGTGTGAGTTTTTAATAGAATTTAGAGACGAGTATTGACTGTTGAACAAAAAAGATAAATACGGGTATATGTTTCTCTCAAATAGTGCGCCGAATTGTTAATGTGTTTAGTTTGTGGAAATGAACGTCTAGTGCGCATTCCGATAAAACAGTAAAACTGATATTGCCCGATGTATCGGAAA
Organism: Bathynomus jamesi; assembly: GCA_023014485.1. NCBI lineage: Eukaryota > Metazoa > Arthropoda > Malacostraca > Isopoda > Cirolanidae > Bathynomus > Bathynomus jamesi. The sequence goes on along the minus strand of JAJOZX010001665.1, from coordinate 303,669 downwards.
ATTGGCCGGTATAATGGGTACAAGTACTCGCATGATTGTTTCATGCTGGAACAAGCCCGTACACGAAACATTAACGCTTGATATGACTCACTCCTCCACAGCTGTCCCTGAGCCAAACAGCGCACCGGTTGCTCATAGTCATCTCACAGCTTGACCCGACTGGTTGTGCACTCTCACAATAGAAAACGATGGAGCTTCCTTTGAGCAGCATTCTGAATGCCGTATACGACGTGTCCATGACAAGCAAACTCTGGTAAACGCAATGTTGTTTATTTAAGTGTTGAGGAGATTAATAGTCTTTGAGATAGCTGAGAAGTGGGGTGAGGACTGTTATAAAATACCTGCAAGTGTAGGTACAAGAAGAGAACAGATTAGTGATACCCCCTCATATGCCATTGTTTGTAAGTTGTGTATAAATAACGATCAGCCATGCATTGATATACGACTGATGTGGAAGAATGCGTCTGATAAAAACGTTCTTCTCCACACGGGAAACCGATTCATCCTCGACAGAATGTTTGAAATCGCAGGTTTCCGCAAACTAAAACCTATATTAGACGCACGTGTTACAGATATGGTTTATTTTGATACGGTTCTTGAATACGCATACACCGCTGTGCTCGATGGGTATATCGAATGTAGGAATGAACATGGCGAGAATGGTCTAAAGCTGGATATTTATTTAAATGGTTTAGACTTCGAAATATCATGAACTTTGGTAGAAAGGACTTGAGCGGTACAGGGCAGAGCTCGCCTACACTGTTCACCCTGAAGAGTTGTATCTTTATATAATGAGGTGCTGTCGTTACGATTTGGAAGATTATTTCAACTGCCGCTATGCGTTGTGAAGAATAATTCACGATTGAAAAGCTCAGATCGGTAAGAAAAAACCCTCGATTGGAAGGAGTGTTTATAAACTTGAATTTAATAACGATGTTGTGGTTAACGACGCCATCTTTGAGCGTGCTTTTGATTGTATTCTGTCCGTGTTTAAAACTAATTTGCCAACCAATTGTAAGGTGGGCACAAAAATAGTATTGAACGATATGAAGGCCCTTTATATCGAGTATAGGCACCCGCACACCTTGAGTGGTGAAATAATGCTAAATCGTATGTATAGTATAGTACAAAGCAACAATGATGTAACTGTAGACTCGATCACGTGCGAGTTTAGTATTTTAGTTAAACGCGGTAGAACATAAGGTGTATGCATTTTGATTTTAGATAAGTTTTGCTGTTTATATATATATATATATATATATATATATATATATATATATATATATATATATATTAATGGGCATATAGTTTTTTCCTGTACTATTACTATTTTTATATAAGTTTTGGTGTTTATATATAAGGGCGTATTTGCTCGTACATATATTACAGTAAATGGTTATATAGTTTTATCCTGCACTAATATTATTATTTAAGAATGTATATACATCCTTCACTTAATGTGTGTATTTTTGCTGTATATTATTTTTGAATGTGTATCTATTTCCTAAATATTTCATGAATTATTTCCCTTAACTCGTCTAAATAAACAGAATGATATAATGGTGTTTTATTTATTTCTTTTGGTTGTATATAATATTAAGGAATAACTAGGGTGATAGGAATATATATACCAAATGGCTGGTTGCGCCTTCTAAGCCGACTGATGGGTTTCTAAGCCAACTGTCAAGAATATCTGTATAGCGCAATCTGGCAGCTCAAACGATATATATATATATATATATATATAATATATATATATAGGGCGAACCAAATGTAGGTGGACAGTAAATGATAACGTTTATTTTGAGAATACATATTTAATTTTTTTGTATACTATAATACAAAATAAAATTTAAATAAATTTAGTTATAATATTTAATATAATAAAACACAAACACCATAGTTATAATGAACACCATAGTTATAATATAATATAACACAAACCGTATTCAACCTACTGTCCACCTACTTTTGGTTCACCGGGTATATATATATATATATAGTTACGATAGAAGTGTTCTTCGGGAACCTTATCCTCAATAGGAATATGAAAACAAGAGATACGACTCTCAACATTTATTGGCCAAACGTTTCGGTCCACTCAGGGGCCATCTTCAGTGACTAAATAGAAGCATCTAAAAAAATAATCATAAAACTAAAGTAAATGCAAATGTCAAACTGTACAATAATAAAATCTAATACAAAAAAAGTTAAAAAGTTAAAAAAAAAACTATCTGGATTATAAAACAAAATAAAAGTAAAAAAATAAAAAAATAAAAATTTCAAAAATTAAAGTTTAAAAATGTTTAAAATTTCAAAAAATTTAAAATTTTTTTTAAAAAGGACTGACATGACAAGTGGAGAGAAAGGAAAAAACAACTTAAGTTAGTGCGTTAGTTACGTTAAAAAGGTGTTGGTTGGTTAGGAAGTATGTAATTTTATCGAGGAAAGGCTATCGTTTAGTTCTGGATTTAATTTCTTGATAAAAAGGGATTCTAAAATTTTAAGATCAAGTGAATTAGAAGCAGACGACAAAATCGCAAAGGAGTCCTGGGGGCACGGGTTATCAGTCCAGGATACCATATTCTTTTTTAATAAGGAACTTTTCCACCAGCACGAGGGAATGGCAATGGGTTCGCCTCTTGGTCCGTCCTTTGCTAACAGTTTTCTTTGTTTTCACGAGGAAAAGTGGCTGAGGGATTGCCCGCTTGATTTTAAACCTATTTTATTTAAACGTTATGTAGATGATTGTTTTGTCATTTTTAAGCATAAAGATCATGCCCCTTTATTTTTAAATTACATTAATACTAAGCAGCCTAATATTAAATTCTCTATGGAAGTAGAACAATACAATAAAATTTCGTTTCTTGATGTTACCATAAATAAACATAGTACAGGCTTCTCAACACAAGTATACAGAAAACCAACTACTACCCAACTCGGTACTCATTTTTTCAGCAATATTCCACTTAGTTTTAAGCTGGCTAGTATTAAAAGTCGTATTTTTAGAGCCTATCACCTTTGTTCAAGTTGGTCTTTATTTGACATAGAAATTCAGTATCTTAAGAGATTTGTCAACTATAATTTTTATTGCACTTTGACTTTTGAGACTTTAATTCCTAAATTTTTAAATAACCTATATTCACCTAAAATAATTCAGTCCACGGTTCCGAAACAGAAGGTTTATCTTAAGCTTCCATTTTTAGACCAACTAACTTTTCAACTTAATAAAGATGTCCACTCTATTTTGGACAGACACTTCCCTCAGTGCGACTTTATAATCATTAATTCTAATTCTAATTCTCTGCAATCCTTTTTTCGCCATAAAGATCGCCTCCTCGTGCTTTTGAGATCCTTTGTTATTTATTTATATACATGTGCGACCTGCCAAAGTCGTTATGTGCGGCAGACTGACCTACAGTTAAAACTTAGGATTTCGAAGCATTTGGGTTTTTCTTATCGAACTTCTCGCCCTCTTTCCACTCCTGAATCCTCTGCTATTCGGCATCATTCAGAGACCCATGACCACCCTTGCCCCCAGGACTCCTTTGCGATTTTGTCGTCTGCTTCTAATTCACTTGATCTTAAAATTTTAGAATCCCTTTTTATCAAGAAATTAAATCCAGAACTAAACGATAGCCTTTCCTCGGTAAAATTACATACTTCCTAACCAACCAACACCTTTTTAACGCAACTAACGCACTAACTTAAGTTGTTTTTTCCTTCCTCTCCACTTGTCATTTGTAACTTTTACCATCCAGGTCAGTCCTTTTTAAAAAAAATTTAAAATTTTTTTTAAATTTTTAAATTTTAAACTTAACATTTTTAAACTTTAATTTTTGATTTTTTTTTTTTTAAACTTTTATTTTGTTTTATAATTTTAACTTTTTTTGTATTAGATTTTATTGTACAGTTTGACATTTGTATTTACTTTAGTTTTATGATTATTTTTTTAGATGTTTCTATTTAGTCACTGAAGATGGCCCCTGAGTGGACCGAAACGTTTGGCCAATAAATGTTGAGAGTCGTATCTCTTGTTTTCATATTCTTATATATATATATATATATATATATATATATATATATATATATATGTGTGTGTGTGTGTGTACATCTGCCATTTATGCCTTCTAAGCCGACTGACGGATTTCTAAGCCAACTCTCAAGAATATCTGAATACCGCAATCTGGCAGATGAAAAGTTAATTAATATATACACATACACCTGCCTTCTAGGTCTTCTAAGCCAAATGGCGGAGTAAGCTAACTGGCTGATTAAGCGAAATGGCGGATTTCGAGTTCTAAGCCAATTGAAGCTACCTGAGCCCTCATTAAACTTCTGCATCTCGCAGAAGCTGGATGGGCTCTTCTTTTCTCTTCTGTCTCTCTCTTTGGTTAAGTATACCCCTTTGGCGGGGTGAGGTCGTCCCAGCTTCTCCCCCAAAGAGGTTAGGTGGACTCCTCCAGCTTGCTGGGGGAGTTCCCCTCCCCATTTTCTTTTGGCACCCTGGGGTTGGCACTGGGGGAAGGGGGTTGTCACCTTGCAACAATGGGAAAGGGGGTTGGCACTGGCACTCATATGATCAACATTGCAATTGCTCTGCACTCGTCCACTTTGCGTCCATGCTACTAAGGTGATCTAAACGGAGCAATTCTCTCCTTCAAGAAAACCTTGAGGGCATTATGATTGAGATTGGAGATGCTGCAATGAAAACAAAATAGTCTTGACATCGAAAAACGACTTCTTAGTGCATCGAATCCAGAAGATAAACCTTCTTTAGGGAAGGAGAAAAAATCTTCTGCCCAGGTGTCAAATAGAAATACCTAACTCTTCTACCTTCATTTAAATTTCTTTCGGATCACCTGAAGATCAGGGCCTCCATCTTTCTTTAGTTAGCTTTATGAGGGTAACTAACGAAAATATCACGACCTGACATAATCAACCGTCAAGGGCGTACAGTACAGTTGACCTTACGATTGGAAAGGTTAGGTCGTGATAGTTTCGTTAGTTAGCATTATAAGGCTAACTAAAGAAGGCTGGGGGCCCTGATCTTCAGGTGATCCCTTTTTTCTACTAGTAGTTATTACTAGTTTCATATTTACTTATGACATTTATTTATCTTACTAGTTAGTAATGAAGTTGAATTTTATTTCCATATTCAATTTAATTATTATCTTACTTCTTAGTTTAACTTAAATATACTCATTATATGATATACTCGAATACAGAAGACTAGCGCTTCTCTTTGAGCGACCTTCCCATGAGCGAAGTGAAGACACTGAGGGTGGTGGCTCGACTTCCAATGATGTTGATAATAATAATCCATGAGTTATCACAATGGTTCGCATTCATCTAACCTAAACGTTGTTCCAGTGTCTGGTCTTCCTCACTGATTATTAGGGGAACGAATTTGGAAATACTCATACCCTTTCTACAGTAAATTCGAACTGATTACGTTAGATTCCGCAAGGCTAGGTTAAGTCTGGTTAAGTTAGATTAGTAGTTTTATTTTGAAACTGATATATATATGTTTATATAAATTTTTTCATTGTTTTCAGGTCCTGAATCCATCCTGAAAGTTCGTCCCGCATGTTATGAAACACCCTGTGTATATATATATATATATATATATATATATATATATATATATATATATGTTACACACAGACAGTGCATGGAACCAAAAAAATCTGAGAAAATTAAATCCACTACAATTAGAATAAGTAATGGTAAATGACAAATACTCTAGTTTTTGTTTTTCATGATTGTAGCCCAACGCTAAAAATACAATAGTTACCCCTTTTTCTTTGATGTATTCGACCCAACGTAAGTGCAACGAGTTTCTTGTGTATATTGAGGTTCTGAACGTAGTGGTCTGGGAAGCTTTAAACCCGAGACCCTGTCCCAAAGATGGGTCCTGTCTGCTTAGCAGATAGCTGGTGACGGAAGCTCTATTTTGGGGCTTCTTTGCTAGTGACCTGTTGCCCACGTTGTGCTTCCATCATGAAAAAGAAAAACTGTAGCAGTTAGCATCTACCATTACTCATTTTGACTAGAGTGGATTAAATTTTCCCAGAAGAGTTTCTTGTTCCATGACATTTATCCATATTTATCCAACATTATCGATGTTGAAAATAAAAAACTGGATCGATTCGTGCATATTTAGAGGTGGCGCAACTCTAAGCCTTAGTATCATTAGTATCATTATACAGACTATAGTGGATTTAATTTTCCCAGAAGAGTTCCTTGTTCCATGCATGGTTTATGTGTAACATTATATATATACGAGTATTAGGGATGTACTGAATAATAAAATTCGGCCGAATACCGAATTCTGAATATTAGTCTTATTTGGGTTATTAGGCGTCACTATAAAAAACTGAAGCCTTTATCAGTTTGACAGCACATTGAATTAATAATAAATGTGAGCAAAAGCAGCATGTTTTAGACTAAAAATCTGCCAGATTGCCATACTCATGAAAAATTTGCAACTGCATTGACTTCTATATTGCAAGAATGGTCAATAAAGAGCGATCGTGTGCATGCAGTTGTGTACGACAATGGCTGTAATATTACTAAAGCTGTTAGTGTTCTCAAAATTACTCCTGTTGCTTCTGCGAATCATACTTTAGCACTTGCAGTTGATGAAGCCCTTCTTAGCCAGAAGTCTGTTTCAGAGATATTTGCAATTGCGCGCCCAATCTGTTGCATTTTAATTATTCATCTCCAGCCTTTAACAGACTTAAGGAATTCCAGAAGCAACATAATTTACCGAAAACAAACTTATAAGAGACGTTATCACCCAATAGAACTCTACATTCTATATGCTACAACGACTTCTTGAACGAAAAACTGCGGTTGTTGCATCCGCCTCGGACTATGACATACTGTGGCAACCTTCAATAATCATCAGTGGACTATAATTCAGTGTGTTGTAAAGCTCCTTAGTCGATGTGAAAAATTAACGAATGGCTTTTCCTCTAATTCTTCTCCTCTTCACATGGTGTCTCCCGATGTAACAGGTCTCGTGGTATTTTTGCCTAACATAACTGATGATGCAGGTGTTCATACTATGTAAAACGATTTAACAGAAAATTTACAGAATCATTTCGGGCAGTGGAAGGCAGATATTACTGGCATGATTTCTCACGTTTTAGATTCTCGTTTCAAATTTGCTTGCATAACAGTGCCTGAATTTGTAAAAAATTACATAATCATTATGTCTGCATCACCTAACGCTAGACCTGCACGTAATATAACCTATGGCGATGAAGCAACTGATTTTGTTTCACGAAAAGATCAAGAACTTTTGAAAAAGAAGCCGAAGGTTAATTTATGGAGTTATTTCGATGAGGTTGTGCCTCCACCTATCAAAAATAGTCAGAAAAGTTATCAAAAAGAATTAGACATCTATCCAAAGGAGCCATGAGTCAGTCGCTACCCAGAGTGCCCATTTATCTACCAACCAATTTTTTTATTGTGTAGAAAGATGAACAGCTGGGTTTTGAAGCGCGCCGCCTGACGTCACCGGGTCTCGATCCCGGGGCCGATGGATTCGTAGTCAGCGATGCTAACCACTACACCACCGAGGGTGAGCCACACATATATGGTAAAATATTAAAATGCACAAATAAGAGCTCCTGATATATTTTCTCATTTCTTATATAGAAAACGACCTCAGACTGGATTTTGAGATAAATCAATTAATATATAAGGGTGACGCACGTTTGAAGGAATTTGCCATCCCAAACTGCATAACGATACTAAGGCTTCGAGTTGCGCCACCTCTAAATATGCACGAATCAATCCATTGTTTTATTTTTACCATCACTTTTGGTTGTAGAATATGAACAAATGTCATGAGAAATATATTTTTCATTTAAATTTTTTGGACCACCCTAATGCACAGTGTGTAACATAAAAGTTTCTCAGGGGACCATTCTAATTTGTAACATATATACACGTACATAATGTTCGTCACTTTCACTCGAAATAAATAAACTCTTCGTTTTTACTTAAATCTTCAGTGCATGACCATTGACCATGCACAGGTATGTAGAAATAACAATAGGGAAGGAGGTGTAAGTATATTATATACTGCAGGGGTGGTCAAGTTTCCTGGACCCAAGAGCCACATACGACGTTTTCCAGATGTACGAGAGCCGCAAAATATTTTAAAAAGAATTTAATTATTAAAAACATATACATATACATACAGTTATACTCACATTATTAAATTGTTTAATTACTGCTTGTAGAAGGCTTAGTTTCGGTCTTCATTTTGGCTGTTAATGCTTTAAAGTCTGGCTGATGTGATGTTAAGGCGGTATGAAGAAGCTCAGTCAGGTGTTCGTTAGTGAGGGCAGCACGATGTTTTGACTTTACAAACTTCATTACCAAGAAGAGTGCTTCACATCAATAAGTTGTCCCAAAAACTGATAAGTCGGAAACTGGTTTTCCTGAGGTGAGGATACTTTGTCTCTGGTACTTGCTTCCAAAACTCAACTGCAGATAAGCTTTTATGTATCAACTTTAAACGAACGTCCTCCTGTAGCTCTAAAAGTTCTGTTTGCATTGAAGCAGCTTCCGTAACAAAAGGTGTGGTAACAGGACACTGAGGACAGCCATCGTTGACGACATCAATCAGGAAAGGATTTACAAGAAATTCGAAGCATGGTTTTAGCTTCTTCAGTTCATCAAACCTGAACTGAAAATCATCAATTAGTCCTTCTGATTTACCTTTGTATTCCTCCAATTTACTAGCTTTTATTTCAATATCAGGAAAAGTGTTTGCTCGGTTTTTCAGATGGGGAAGTGGTCAAATTTTTTGGTTACTAGATCTTTTTGGAAGCGCTTTATTCTATTCTGGAAACTGAAAACTGTCTGTGCTAGGTCAGAATGACCTTATCCTTTCCATGAAGTGCCAAATTTAGATTTTGAAGGTGTTGTATTACATCAGTAAAAAAATCAGATCCTGCACCAATTCGTGATCTTCTAGTTGTGGGTATGACTTTCCCTTTTCTTTCAAGAAATCAATGATAGGCTCCAATAGTGCAACAAACCTATTCAGGAGATTACTAGTGATAACCACCTTACAATACAGCAGAATGAAAGGTCATCTGGCTTATCTTGAAGATCCAGCTCCTCGATAAAATTTCTAAACGCTCGGTGCGTTTTTGCATTTGAACGAATGAAATTCACAATTTCTAGAACACATTTCATAACACTGTCATACCTAAAGTATTTGCTTACCAAATGACCACGATGAATGATACATTGAATAAAGAGACACACAGGATACTTAGGATCGCGTGTCAAGAGCCCAACTAGGCCTACATTTTTCCCTACCATAGCGTTGGTGCTCCATCTGTTGCAACACTGACAAGTTTATTCAATGGTACTTGAGCATTTGATGATGCCTCGTCAAGTGCGTTCTTTATGTCAACCCCTCCGGTGGTTTCTCTTAGGGTCATTAAGTCCAAGAGTTCTTCTTTCACATTTCCATCGCCAGTAACATAACGAACAAATATCGCCAGTTGAGGGTTATCTTTAATATCTGTGGATTCATCGCGGGCCAAACTGAATGCAACAGAATTCTTCAAATCACTCTGCAACGAGCATGTAATTTCAGCACTGATCTGGGAAATACGTCTCTGTTGTGTGGAGGGAAATAGAAATACCTGCTATTTGTTCTCGAAGCTTTGTGTTATCTGGAGCGAGAATTGCAGTAACATCGGCAATATTCTTCTTCACAAATTCTCCACTACTGTAGGGAAGTTGAGCACGAGCAATATTCCATGCCATAACAAAACTAGCTTCAGTAGTTAAGTCAGCTGTCTTACACAGTGATGAAAGTACAATCTGTTGGGCAACTAGGCTAGATTTCAACATTGTTAACTTAGTCTTCCGCAATTCTGATTTGGGAGGAAATTCGTAATAAAATTTTTATGGTTAGTTTCATGATGACGCTTTAAGTTACTGGCTTTAAAGTGATTGAGTGCTACGTGGCAGATAAGACACACAGGTTTCCCGCCCTTAACAGTAAAGGCAAAGCTCTCCTCCCACTCCTGTTTAAAAACTCTATTTTCTTCTTCATATTTTCGTTTCTAACACTTTGTCTGCTCAGTCATTTTAATCAACTAAGGGGTTGTATAACTTTCACTTGTATAGCTGAGAAAAATAGCCACTATTTGATCTAAGAAGCCAATTTTAAAACACACTCACTCGTTACTACACGCGGCCCGCAGGGTAGCTCGAGGGGTACTGGACACTGGTGAGTGGCGAATGGTGTTAATTACGTAATTATTCCGCTTAGTGCCTGTCACGCAAAAGAAATTCTCGTACGCATGATGCATTTTATTGTCAATTCAATTTTTCCTCTTTTTTTTTCATATTTTTTTATTATGTGAAAAAAAATTATATTTTTATTAGGAATTTTGTCTTTTATGATAAATACAATAAAAACCAAAATTGTCTCGTGAGCCGCAGTTAACAACCTCAAGAGCCGCATGCGGCTCGCGAGCCGGGGTTTGGCCACCGTTGTTATAAGACTCAAACTACAAGAGTAAAAGTATTGAAGACCTGACAAACATAAACAGTCCCTCAGAAACACTTGCAGTTGAAATATTTCCAAATATTCAATTTTAGGCATGTACCGGCCACCATCTGGTAACGTACCAACTTTTATTACAAATATCGATAGAATTCTAACCTTCAATTATACTGAAAAAAATTGCGTTATTGTAACTAGACATCACACTTACATTAGAAATTCGGGATCAAGTAAAGATAAGCACCCCCAGCCTTCTTTAGTAAGCCTTATGAGGCTAACTAACGAAAATATCACGACCTAACCTAACCAATCGTCAAGGGCGTACAGTTGACTTAACGATTGGTTAGGTTAGGTCGTGATATTTTCGTTAGTTAGCCTTATAAGGCTAATTAAAGAAGGCTAGGGGTGCTTATCTTTACTTGATCCGAAATTCGACTCTGCTAGATCAGGTCTGGGTGCGGTTCCCGCTTGACTGCATCTCGGGTATAATTATATTAAATATCACAGATCATTTACCTACCTACACAATGCTAATCACCCATTTCTCTGCTTTCTCTGCAAAGGGAACCGTAAAAGTTGACGATAGATCTTACATATAATAACAAATTAAAGTTCCTGAAATAAATAACAGCTTTTAACTGGACAAGAATAACCGAAAGTAATAATGACACTGGAACAAAATTTCAAGCATTCTCAAACACACGCATGGATATATTAGTAGTATGGTAGCAAAAAGGTAGAGGGTTGGTGGGTAGGTTGAAGGAAAGGGGTGAAGAGGTGATAGTAAAAGAGGGTGAATAAAGGGTAAGAGAGGAAAAGGGCAAATCTCAAAGTGAGTTGGAGATGATAAAGGTTGATAAGGGGGTGTAGCCTCCAAAATGGGGGTAAGGGATGATAAAGGTTGATAAGGGTGCAAAGTGAGTGCAGTCCCCATAAAGTAAAAGAAAGTAGAAAATTGAACCTAACTTAACCTAAGCTAAAGGAAAGTAGAAAATTGAATCTGAACCTAGCACAGCCCACCCAGCACCGATATTACAACGTTGGTATAATTAACAAACATCGCATATATATATATATATATATATATATATATATATATATATATGCGCCGCCTAGCCAGTTAAAAGTCAAATTACAAAACGTCAGTATATTATTATAGTAATCGAAAACATATAAAGTTATGATGTGTATATATATATATATATATATATATATATATATATATATATATATATATATATATCATACAGGGTCTGTCAAAAAAAAAAAAAGCCAAATTCAAACCTTAATTAAAACAAAACCATTTATCTAATTAAGTTGAATGTTTTACACAATAACGTACAGGTAATCATCTCTTATCCTCTAAATTTTTTTGACGATATCTTCAGAATTGTTAATTTTATTAATAATTAACTAAAAAGTGAGATTCTCCTACTTAACATGAAAAAATTTTTTTTTACGATATACTGTAGATAATTTTTAGTTTAATAAAATTAAAAGAACTGTTCAATATGATTCCCTTGCATTTCTATCACTTTTTTTAATCTTGGTCTGAATTCGTCTATTGCTCGATTTATTTGCTCTTGGCGGAGTTCTGCCCATTTTGCGATAATCAACTCACGCAAATGATTGACATCCCTTATTCTGTTCCTATACACTCTCTCTGCCAAGTTTTCCCATATTCCGTAGTCTACAGGGTTTAGGTCAGGGCTGTTAGGTGGCCAATTATTCGGTTCCAGAAATTCAGGCACATTCTTTTTCAAATATTCGATGGTTGTTTTGGCAGTATGTGATGTAGATAATTTTTAGTTTAATAAAATTAAAAGAACTGTTCAATATGATTCCCTTGCATTTCTATCACTTTTTTTAATCTTGGTCTGAATTCGTCTATTGCTCGATTTATTTGCTCTTGGCGGAGCTCTGCCCATTTTGCGATAATCAACTCACGCAAATGATTGACATCCCTTATTCTGTTCCTATACACTCTCTCTGCCAAGTTTTCCCATATTCCGTAGTCTACAGGGTTTAGGTCAGGGCTGTTAGGTGGCCAATTATTCCGTTCCAGAAATTCAGGCACATTCTTTTTCAAATATTCGATGGTTGTTTTGGCAGTATGTGATGTTGCACCATCTTGTTGAAAAATAAAGTAACCTTGACTAGCCAAGTTTCTCATTTCTGGAAGCATTTTCTCAAGCAGGGTATTTGAATAATATAGAGCATTAATTTTCACTCCTGGCTCAATAAAAAATATTGAAGTTTTTCCCAACTTGGACACTCCAACAGAAACCATGACGCTAGAAGAAAAGTGACTCCTTGTTGCGTACAGTCTTTCATCTTGGATTTCATTTTTCTTCGCAACATCAGAATAAACCCAGTCATTCTGTGAGTTTCTTGGTGGCTCTACCGTAAAACGTTTTTCATCCGTAAAAAATGTCTTGGAAAGTTTATCTTCAGTTATTATACGTAAAATACGTTTGGATTTCTCAACTCTTTTCTGACAGTTTACTTCTGACAATCTCTGTCCATGCACTCTTTTAAATGGTTTAAATTGCAGATCAGATTTAACAATCCTTCTTACGCTTGATTCTGATATTTCTAGTTCTTTTGATATTTGAGCAGGTGTCATGTGGCTACCAGGTCGATCCTCTTGACTAAGGATACGTTCCTCCACTTTCTGAATATTTTCATCTACTCTAACTGATTTTGGTCGCCCACTAACAACCTTCCTTTCAATGCTTCCTGTTTCATCGATAGTTCTCAATAAGTAATCTAAACCTGATCTAGTCCATCCTTTATAATCGAATTCAGAACGTAACCTTTTTCAACTCTATAATGCTTTATAATTATTTTATCTTCATGTGAGAATGGCATATTTAGAGGTATTCACGAAAATTTTTAAATCTAAACAAATTCTGAAAAAGAGAAAAAAGAAGATATTACATAATGAGAAAAACTGAAATTTTTGCAATCTGTAGAAATAACCGCATAACTCCTAAAATATTTAAAATAAAGTTATAAAATTATCACAGATTATTTAGGAGCCTATATTTGAAATCTCTATCAAATTGTGCATTTTATAGAGATTTCAAATTGGCTTAGTTTCTTTTGACAGACCCTGCATATATATATTTGCAGATACCGCCTACCCTGTGGACACATCCACCGCACGCCACTGATATATATGTAAAAATGAACCATGAATAATTCCCATATTCCTATACTATCTTATTCTTTCGTGTAATTCTTATATTCATTTATATAGTTTTTGTATCTATTTTTAAAATTCATGTGTGTATATGGTTCATGTATTTATATAATCCTATATATTCGTATATATTTAACTTTACACTCTCTTCGTTATAAAAGATGAAGTCATGTCTTGCCTAAGCATTTAATTGTAAATCTTAAACCTTTAATTTTTACTCATATGCATATTTTAGTGTAAAGATGCATAGTTCAATTTCCACTTTTAGTTAACTTGGCAGATCATGATAACATCAAATCTGAAAATACGCGGTTTAAGATAAAAATATGGCTTCATCTTCAAATATCTTGTTTATTCGTTTAAACATTACCAGAGCTAAAAGATTTACTTTATTTTCAATTATTGTGCCAAAATAATGCAGCCTCTTCAACATTTAATAATGATCATGTTAGTAGAATCGGGGTATATAAACCCGAATGATTTCTTCTATGTTCATTGAGAAGTAGATTCAAAGGCTGAGCACTGCCTGTTCATTTTAGCAGTAAAATACAGTAAGAAATAGTCTTTATCTTCTCCTTCGAGCCTTGCTCTCTTCAGAGAACTTAGTCATTAAAATTTCCCGATACGTTATAAGAAGAATCCGGGAATCTTCAGAGAATTTAGTAAGCCTCCCAGAATCCTCCGAGCCACTATAGAAGAACTCGGGGAATAATATAGAAGAAACTACTGCAAGTAACACATCCGTTGCTGCCACCTAACTAGAACCCCCGTCGACTTCGAACCAACCCAGGTCATAGACGGAGGGGTTAACAACTAGCCACCTCTGCATCCAGGATTCTTCCAGTCTTCCAGACCCTGGGACTAGAACCAACATCCAGTTGATCGAAGTGTCACGACTTCCAGTTCGTCACATCCACCCTTGAACCAGTGTGTCACGACTCCAAGTTCTCCACGCCTAGTTTTCATCCTAGAACAAGTGGCCAGCAGGACACGTCTCCAAAGATTTCGCCGTAGGAATCTTGCTAGGTACAGAACTCTTTTTTTAAAATAATCTCTAAACATTTGAAATCAGTGTTATTAACAGTTAATAATTAGTATCAAGCCAGAATTAACAAAAACCACAGTGAACATTCCATACACCAGTGATACATTTCTTTTTAGTGAAACCGAGTTATTTCCACTATTATAGTTAGGATAGTATAATTTTATTTAATATATTGTAATCATAATATTACCGTACCTTCACGTACATTCGAGTGAAATCTTGTTTACATTTTTTTATTTTGTTTACAATCTTTTCAAATTTTCCAGTTAGGCAAATTGTTAGGCAAATTAGGCAAATTGTTGTGCATTTATTTAATGTGTATTTCTTAGATAGAGTAGTTAGGAAAACCACTCAAGTGATCATTCCATAGATTAAGATCGGTCAAGCAGACCAAATTAGAACACATTAATTGTACCTTCACAAATGAGCGATTCAGACGGTGCGCTTTCTGACATCGAAAATTTCCTACACCCATTCTTCCACCTACTCCGCGCCCTTCAAATATATTCCCAAACACACAAACTTCAAACCAAGTACAAGCCAATATGTCTCAAACCCCCGCCCCAGCAAACATTAACTTAGGTAGACTAGTAAACCTTCCCCATACTGTCTTAATTTTTAAGGGGACCATAGATAATCACTTGGTTGAACCACGCGTAAGGCCTTGGATTGAGTATTTAGAACAACATTTCTTATGCGAAAACATCACCGATGATGATATAAAGATTAGAGAAGCAAAAAGGTTTATCGACCCTAAAGAAGGGAATGCTCATAATACAGTCACCTACGTACCATCCATTAGCGAAGCTACAACATGCGACAATTTTAAACAAGAGTTTCTAAATGTTGACAAACCAGTAAGTGTAGCCATAAATAAAACACGGGAACATTACCCAGATTTAGCAAACCAGAACTACCGAAAGGGTAGAGAAACCCCGATACATTACATTCAGCAGCAGCAAACACAACACCAACAGCAACAACAACAATCCTATAAATCGAGGCGATGCAGGGAACACCACCCCAGAAACAAGCCCCACAAACCCAGAATACACGCCCTCCTCCACAGTGTTTAAACTGCGATAGCTTTGGGCACATGATAAGTCAGTGCAATTATCCCTCTTATTGCTCCCACTGTCACGAACATGGTCATCGCCGTGGCGATCGCCAAAAATGTGCCGATAAAGCCCCTGCAGGGTATAGGCCACACTTCCAGAAATCGAACCACCAACGTTCCCAAAAGTCCTCCAATCCCCAGAAACCAGTCTATTTCCAGCCTCAGTCGAACCACCAACCAAATAGATTACGACCACAGGGTCAATCACCCTATTACCCCATGTACAAACCCCAGTACAATCGGTAAGGTGGGATAGTTCGGTACGTAGAAGTACCCGCGGAGGAATCATTTTCCCCAGAGTACAGTTTCGAAGAAAACCCCCCAGCGTATGGTGATCTTATAGAATATGACCCAGGTCCTCCCATAGAGGACAATTCGAGCCCTTTTTTAGACCCTACTTTGGAGGCGGCAGTTCAACCACCTCCCTCCTAAAGAGCAGTAATGTACCCAAATACACACACCAACTCCCCATCAGGATAATTGGTGCAAACCTCCTAGATTTAATAATAAATTGTAGCATAGATAACCAAGATTTAACCGCTCTCCTATATACAGGAGCACTCGCGACGTTAATTAAGAAAGAATGTGCAGATGAATTAATAGAGAGTACAGATTACAAATATGAAATTAAGGCACCCTCCTGTCAACTCAGAGGAGTTACGGGCACACCCATACCTACATACGGAGAAATTGAATTCAGTGGGAGATTTACCCAGCCGGAGAGCTAGTAAAGTGTCGAAATAGAACACACCATCTCCATGAGAATAACAGACAGCTTAATGCTAATAGAATTAGTTCAGTTCAGATTTCCGAAAGAAATAGGAAACCCCCTCCACTTGCTAGCAGTTCAAGACAGTCGGTTGTATCCAGAGGGACAACCGCTCCAGAAATCAGCCCCCAGAATAATCAGTTCCAGTTGGATCAACACAGTCAGTTTCCAGTCAGTCAGTTTCCAGTCAGTCAGTTTCCAATCAGTCAGTTGCCAGTCAGTCAGTTTCCAGTCAGCCAGTTTCCAGTCAGCCAGTTTCCAGTCAACCAGTTTCCAGTCAGCCAGTTTCCAGCCAGCCAGTTTCCAGTCAAATAGTTTCAGTTCAGCCCATAAGGCAAATGTTAGTCGGCGAACCAGAGTCAGATTCTCAATTTTTCATATGCCCGGCCAAGCATATAACAGTAGCACCTTATGAGAAGATCTGTTTCCTAGGAAAAGTAGTCGACAGTCAAGGAAAATTATTAGAGTCAGAGCGTAGTCTGATTAAAGAGAAAAGTAATTTCAAAAGAGATGTTCTTATTGCCCAAGTCCTTAGTCAGAGTCAGAATTCAGCTATCTCTGTTGTTTGTTTAAACAAAGGAAAAAGCCCTATCGAATTAACTACAAATCAGAAAATAGGAACTGTTTCCACAGTAGAAATAGATTCAGGTTTCCCCACCAGTACGATAAATCGTGTTTCCAGTTCTTAGAGTTAAACCCTTCAATATTGAAAGAAGAATATAAGAAATGTCTTGAGCACTCCCTTCAGGAGTCACCAGCCTTACAGGATCCCAAACTAATGGAATCACTTCTCGATTTCCTGATAAGAAATAGAGATGTGATTGCCCTAAAAGGAGATCCTCTGCGCCGAACTAATTTGGTCCCTTTTGAAATCAAGCTGGAACCATATTCCAAACCCATTTTCTTTCCTCCCTATCGGGTTCCACATTCCAAATAAGTCACTGTTGAGGAACACATCTCGGACATGTTGGAGCAGGATGTCATTCATCCTTCAGCTAGTCCCTGGTCCGCTCCTATGATTCTTGTCTCCAAAAAGGACGGAACATCTCGCCCTTGTATAGGTTTTAGAGGTCTGAACCACATTACCATCCCAGACCGTTTCCCTATTCCAAACATGCAGGAAACAATTCTGAACGTAGGGAAAGCTAACTTCTTTTCATCCCTCGATTTAGCATCTGGTTATTGGCAAATGGAGGTCAGTCCCGAATCTCAGTCATTGACTGCTTTCTCCACCGAGGCCATTACGAATTCCAGGTTTTACCTTTCCGAGTCCGAAATGGGCCTGCTAATTTCTCTAGGTTGATGAATATAGTCCTTTCCGAACTATTATGTGTCGAAGCTCTCATCTATCTTGCGATATTGTCGTTTATAGTTCGGATATAAAAACACTTTCAACATTTCCAGAATGTGCTATCACGCTTGAGAAAAGCACACCTTAAACTGAAACATGCAAAGTGCAACTTTTTACAAGAGTCCCTGGTATACCTAGGATTTCTACTATCATCCACAGGAATTAAACATGATCCAGCCAAACTCGAAGCACTGGAAAGGTACCCTGTACCCAAAACCATCGACGACGCTCGTGTATTTATTGGCTTCGGCGGATTCTATCGGAATTTTATCCCCCAATTTTCAAATATTGCTAAACCCATTACTAATTTGTTCCAGAAAAATGCTAAATTTAACTGGGAATCTGATCACCAACATGCCTTTGAAACTTTAATTGGTAAACTAATCTGTCATCTCATCCTCCAATATCCTGATTACACAAAACCCTTTGTCATAGCCACAGATGCTTCCTCCTATGGACTAGGAGCCGTCCTATCACAGGACGGAGACGGTGTGGAATTACCAATTGCTTTTGCTAGTCAAGTTCTCTCTGCACCTGAAGGGAATTATTCCACTACGGACCGAGAGGCCCTAGCGGTATATTGTGCTTTGAAAAAATTCGTCTATGGCTACGATGTAACCATCAAAACTGACCATAAGCCAATCACGTATCTCTTCAACGACAAGCTACTTGAAGGACGGTTGAGTAGCTGGGCTCTGTTGATTCAGGACTTTGCGGCAAAAATCGTATACAAACCGGGAAAACTTCAAGTTATTCCAGACGGATTGTCGAGACTCAAGCCCGAAGCCCAAGTGAATAGAATAGAAATTCTTCCTGTGTTGGACTACGAGTGTCTGCAACACTCCCAACAACAGGACCAACACACCTAAAACCTTCGGGCGTGCCTGGAACAAAAGGAACCATCGAAGGTAAAAGAACAGTACAACCCCAAAGATGGGCTCATACATTTAAGAAACGAAGATGGAAACGACCTCGTGCAAATACCAAAGGATCTCGTCGATATAGCCATCGGACTTTGTCACGACTCACCCTTGTATGGCCACATGGGGCCCGATCGAACCATCAAGAGTCTTTTGGAGCTATACCATCTTCCAGAAATGAACAGAAAGGTACATGAATACATCGCTGAATGTCCATCTTGTTTAAAACACAAGGGCAACGTACCATCCACAGCTCCTATGCATAAATATCCAGTATGCCAAAGGCCCTGGCAAAGAACTGGAATGGATATACTGGGACCATTCCCCAAAACATCAAAGGGAAACCAGTACATCATTGTGTTTACGGACCACTTCTCGCGTTACAGCGAAGTAGCTGCCATTCCAGACCAGACCTCGGAAACTGTGGCAAGAGCCCTAGTGGAACGCGTCATCCAGAATCATACTACTCCTTCCATCCTAATTTCGGATAACGCCCTTAGTTTCACGTCCAAACTGTTCGAGTCACTCTGTAACATGTGTAAAATTAAAACACACATTGTGGCATACCATCCGCAGGCAAACGGCTTAGTGGAAAGGCACAATCGAAAGATCTTAGAAGCCCTTCGCCACGTTGTCGATGCATCCTCCCGTACATGGGATGATTCCCTTCCCATGGTACAAACAGCCATCAACAATGGCTATAACGTGTCTATCGGGGACACCCCTCATTTCGTCCTATATCACTACGACAAGCGTCTACCTTTTGATTTGCCCGACCAAATCGACCCGGCAGTTCTAACATCTTCCGAGATGGCAGAAGCAAATCAGCAACTAGCTGAACGATCTTTCAAAATTTTTGACATAATCCGCTATGCCCTAGACCAACGAAACCAACAGATGGAGCAAGAGCAACATAGGCGTCATCCCCGTCAACGGACTATAATCGTCGGTATGCGATGTTATCTGAAGAGCGTGAAACCGCCAAGTGCTCATCGCAAATTATACCCAAAATGGGATGGCCCATATAGGATTATGAAAAACCTCGGAAAAAACCGTTACAAAATCCTCGACCTCCGGGATCATTCCAAACTAAAGATCATTCACGCTGATAATTTGAAGATAGCTGCCGAACAACACCTCAAAAAACAGCTGCCAGGCGTTCGAACCGCCTATCCTTCGAAAGGTCAAGGTATTAACAAATCCAGCAGGGATAAAAAACTGGTGGTAACCGCGGGAACCACTACCCATGACGAAGATTGGTACCTCGTAATACCACCAGTACTCGAGCCAATCTCTGAACAAGAGGAGGCCCCAGAACCAAGAGTCCCATCGGACCCAGACCCTGGAGACACCCCTTCGAGAGGATCACTCAGTGGAACTTCACCATCTTCTCCAACTCCACCATCTCCTCTGTCACCACCCTAACCGATTGATGATCGACGCACGGACCCTACATACCGCCCGCAAATGCATCAACCACGTGAGCTAGAACCTTCACATAAGAAACGAACCCGCTCAGAATCCGAGCTTAACGGTCGACCCCCATTGCCACCAAAACGAGGCCGACCACTTCGCCCACAAACACCAGTATCCATACAGCCACCCCCAGCTCCGTATAATCTAAGAGGTAGAAATGAATAAAATTGTCCCCCTTATAATTTTCCAAATTATTTACTCTTGTAGCCCAAGCATTAAAATTTCTACCGGAGTTGTAATAGAAAAGCTTGCAGAAGGTAAATTTTTGAAAGGACACGCGGACATTTTTAGCAATTTGCAACCCCCTGCTAGAATCAAGATCAATCTCCTTCAGATACAAACCCAATTAAAAACGTTTGAAAGCAAAGTTCAGAGTTCTTTCCAGGGAACAGATCAGATTAGTCGCGTTCTGTTAGAAAATACCTTCGAAAATATTCGAACTACAGCATGCGCTCTGTCAGAAATATTAGCCTTACCATGGATACAAACTGGAACTCAAAACTCGGAAAATTTTTTCAAAGAAGTAAAAGGGGACTGATAGATATAGGAGGAAAAATATTCAAGGATTTATTCGGATTAGCAACCGAAGAAGATATTAAAAGAATTGAACTCAAGTTGAATCTCTTCTCGCGAAATCGGCAATATAATGGACACATGTTAGAACAAACTATTAGGTCACTACACGAAAACAATCGCTTCCTCCACGCCCTTTCGGACAGATTCACATACCTTGAATCCATGTTAGCTCAATACAAAGAACACAAAAGATATATAGAATTAATAGAAATAATTAACCTACAAGTAACCCTAATTGATAAATATTTACAGCAAATAATTACGATTCATTCCAAGGTTTTGCGTGCAACCCAGCTAGCCCATAGAAAAATCACTCTTTCCACACTAATACCATGGGAAACACTTCAGTCCTTGATTCACACCGCCCAGACACAATTAAAATTATCACCCATATTCCCACTCAACCATACTAATTACCCCCAATTTCTAGAATACACCTGGACTGTACATGGACCACCCCTACACACCTCATAATTGTACCATTTTTCGATGTCTCACTTATGACGTATATAAATTTCACCCTTTCCCAACACCCTACCAAAACAATTCTAATGTCTATCGATTGTATCTACCCACAGTACCACCTTACTTTTCCTCACCAAAGACCTGTCAGCATATTCTATGATGTCAGATAGTGACGTCCGGCATTGCCGACTCCCGCAAACAAATAAACAACTCGTTTGCCCTCCACTCAAACCAGTCATTCTTCCAACTACTAGGTCTTGCTTTATCGACTTAATTCGTGACCGTTGCCCCGGTATGTTCGTTTATAAAATTTTATTCCTCTCAAACCGTCCAACTTCGAATTGGACCAGACATCTGGGTTTCTTTTGCGAAAAGGACTACCGCTACCTTCAAGTGTCCGTTGAATTATTCCCTCATCACAATACCTATGGTTATTCGGCTACCAATTGGCTGTTCCTTGCTTTCGAAAACCTTCCAAATATACAACCCTTACAAGGTTACCATTAATGACTCGTACCCCTTCCCGTCGCAAAATAAATTTAAACCCGTTGTAGAAATCTTAAATCTCTCCATGAAACCTGTAACCATCCTACCCGAACTCCATGCCCCTAAATGGAATGATCAATTGAGTCGTTTTAAAATTTCAGATGATAACCAGAATAACCTCTTATAAATACTACAACCTGTAACAATTTTTTCAACATCTGCCGTTAGTATCATTATTGTATGTGCTACTATCCTCGGTATATTTGTGGTGAAAAGATCGTTCTCGGAACAAAGGTAAACAAGAGACACCGAACAACGCGAAACTATTTATGCAAGACCAAGGGTGCGTACCCAGACCACGTGAACTAGACTTAACCACCCGACTTATGTTGTGTATATAAATCTGTATTATAAAACCCATAGTTACCATCTAGTTAGCATTAGTTAGGATGTTATATTATTGTATTAATATCATTGTAGAGGGTAGAGCCCTGTAAAAATGAACCATGAATAATTCCCATATTCCTATACTATCTTATTCTTTCGTGTAATTCTTATATTCATTTATATAGTTCTTGTATCCATTTTTAAAATTCATGTGTTTATATGGTTCATGTATTTATATAATCCTATATATTCATATATATTTAACTTTATATAATACCTATATTCATATGTATGTACGTGTATGTATTCATTTTTATATAAGGACAAAATCGCCTAACGCGAGTTTGGATAAAATTTTTGATTTGCTTTCAACTTTGCCAAATAATTGGTGACTTTTTCTTTTTAAAATCTCTTATTCATTTTCTTTAGATTTCGCTTAGTAATGAATCCTGCTTAAGCTTTGCAAAGTTCATATTTTGTATACATTCTCTCTTCGTTATAAAAGATGAAGTCATGTCTTGCCTAAACATTTAATTGTAAATCTTAAACCTTTAATTTTTACTCATATGCATATTTTAGTGTAAAGATACATAGCTCAATTTCCACTTTTAGTTAACTTAGAAGATCATGATAACATCAGATCTGAAAATACGCGGTTTAAGATAAAAATATGGCTTCATCTTCAAATATCTTGTTTATTCATTTAAACATTACCACAGCTAAAAGATTTACTTTATTTTCAAATATTGTGAAAAAATAATGCAGCCTCTTCAACATTTAATAATGATCATATTAGTAGAATCGGGGGTATATAAACCCCAATAATTTCTTCCATATTCATTGAGAAGTAGATTCAAAAGCTGAGCACTGCCTGTACATTTTAGCAATAAAATACAGTAAGAAATAGTCTTTATCTTCTCCTTCGAGCCTTGCTCTCTTCAGAGAACTTAGACATTAAAATTTCCCGATACGTTATAAGAAGAATCCGGGAATCTTCAGAGAATTTAGTAAGCCTCTCAGAATCCTCCGAGTCACTATAGAAGAACTCGGAGAATAATATAGAAGAAACTACTGCAATATGAAAATAAAAACCCACTCTAATAGAGTTTATTCCCACAACAGTTTTGATGCCCACTGGCATCCTCCTCGGGTGGATACAGAAAAACGAATGAACCAAAACAAGGGAGAAAAACAGTCCAGGGACCGACCGTTAAAAAATTCGCACCTACGTTAGATCCCATTCTCCCGACACCGGAAGGGCATTTTCATTAAAGAGACCCGCTTATAAGTACATTCGCACAAATTTAAAACTATCTTCCTGTTCTAAACATACAGATTCTATTATTTTTTTTACACAAGCCTGTGTCTACAGCATTCCCTGTAAAAGTTGTGATTTAGTATACGTGGGAGAAACTGGAAGAAATATTGAAACCCGTATTAAAGAACACAAATATGCCTTCAGAAGTTGTAATACTAATAATGCCATTTTTTATCACGCCAGCCAAAATAATCATGCTATAGATTGGGAATCAAGTAAAGTACTTTATAAATGTAATAATTACGTCAAAAGAAAAATAATAGAATATGTATGTATAGAAAAAGTGGATAATTTTAATTTGTGCGAAGGTACTTATAAGTTAGACCCTTTAATGAGATTCTTGGTCAAAAATCCCTTACGGAGTCGGGGGAACGTGTTCTAACCTAAGTGAATTTCTTAAAGGTCTCTGGATTGTTTCCTTACTCGCTTTTAGTAAATGTAATAATGGAAGTAATAAATGTCGAAATAAATATAAATGCAACAGATGTAATAATAAAGGTAATATTATAAATTTAATAATTAGGGTAAAGGTAATAATAATAAATGTTAAAAAAAATGTAAATGCAATAATAAATGCAGTAATTATGTCAAAATATTAGAATCTGTATGTATAGAACAAGAAGATAGTTTTAATTTCTGCGAATGTACTTATAAGCGAGATCCTGTAATAAAATCCCCTTCCGGTGTCGGGAGAACGGTATCTAACCTAGGTGCGAATTTCTCAATGGTCTCTGGATTGTTTCCTTCTCGCCTTTTTCATTCGTTTTTCGGTTTATAAGTTATGTATAATAAACAACTATGTAATAACCAATGCAATAATAAATTTATAATTTCTGTAATAAATAATAATGCAATATTAAATGTAATAAATTTAATAATAAATGTAATAATTATGTAAAAAAATAAAAGAATCTGTATGTTTAGAACAGGAAGATAGTTTTAAATTTGTGCGAATGTACTTATAAGCGGGTCCCTTTAATGAAAATGCCCTTCCGGTGTCGGGAGAATGGGATCTAACCTAGGTACGAATTTCTTAACGGTCGGTCCCTGGACAGTTTTTCCCTCTTGTTTTGGTTCATTCGTTTTTCTGTATCCACCCGAGGATGATGCCAGTGGGCATCGAAACTGTTGTGGAAATAAACTCTGTCTATTAGAGTGGGTTTTTATTTTCATATTTTGACCTTCAAGTAGAAAAAAGTGAATTTTTTTGCATAAACTACTGCAAGTAACACATCCGTTGCTGCCACCTAACTAGAACCCCCGTCGACTTCGAACTAACACAGGCCATAGATGGAGGGGTTAACATATATATATATATATATATATATATATATATATATATATATATATATAAATAAAGAGTTGTATGTGTGTAGATTAATAAGAGGCATACACAAACATGATCTTAAAAACATCGTACCACGCTTAATTAAACGCATAGCAGTACACTCTGTTGCGTCACTGTTTGATCAGCATTGTTGCGGCTGAGCTTAATTGGATGGTTGTCCCGTCCCAGTGTAACGAACGTTGATGACTCATTCAACGTTTTATTTTTATTGTACTATCAAAGTGAAGAGGTATATTCTTTCCAAAGTTTTTATTTATTTACAGTAACCTTATAAATAAAGGCGGAGTTAATATGATATATATATCAGACATAAAAACGGTAAGGTAATAATAATAATGATAATAATACAACAATTTTACCAATATGATTACTTCTTTAATAGGCTACTAAATTCACATGTAACTGTGGCTACATTTACATCTGCATTACATTGCACGAGGCAGTAAATACGGCTTAACATTAATTCACCACTTAAAGTATGTGGGGGTCTATATTCAATATACAGGCCCATAAGGGCATTTAAGACTAGTTTCCTGCCTACTTCATAACTGGAAGTAAAACTCTCACTCTTTAAACATGGATAGAATACAATCAAAAGCACGCTCAAACATGGCATCGTTTACTAATCTTTTCAATTGTAAAATCTTCACAACTCATATCGATGGTTGAGGATTTCTTCTGAAACGTTCCTGCAGAGTAGTGTGGGCGCAAAATGGGAGAGTGCAAATGCAATTGCAAATGTTACATAATGTTGCAAGAGTGCCACCCCACCGCCCCCACCCAATTTTTTGCATCCCCCTTGTTGCAAGGCCCCCAAAATGGGGGAGGGAGAATGTTGCAACTTGGAGGCGGAGTTATCCCCCAAGCTGCAATGAACTAACCTAAGGAAAAGAGGTGGTCGCCCGGCAGAAGCCGAGCGCATACTAAGACTTCAGCCGTGCCGCCGCTCTCTTATAGGGCCCCTAATCAGCCAGGTGGCTTAGAAGAATGAGTTGCCAGATTGCGTTTATTTATTTAATTAAAGCATATATTAATCAGCCAGTTGGCTTAGAAGACTGAGTTGCCAGATTGCATTTATTTATTTAATTAAAGCATCTATTAATCAGCCAGTTGGCTTAGAAAGCATAATCAGCCAGTGCCTCAGGGCATCAGCCAGTTGGCTTAAAAGGCTGAGTTGCCAGATTGCGTTTATTTATTTAATTAAAGTATATATCAATCAGCCAGTTGGCTTAGAAGAATGAGTTCCCAGATTGCGTTTACTTATATAATTAAAGCATATATTAACCAGCCAGTTGGCTTTGAAGGCTTAATGAGTCAGAGCCAGCGGGCCCCATCAGCCAATTGGCTTAGAAGGCTTAATCAGTCAGAGCCAGCGGGCCCCATCACCCAGTTGGCTTAGAAGGCTTAATCAGTCAGAGCCAGCGGGCCCCATCACCCAGTTGGTTTAGAAGACTTAATCAGTCAGAGCCAGCGGGCCCCATCAGCCAGTTGGCTTAGAAGTTTAATCAGTCAGAGCCAGCGGGCCCCATCAGCCAGTTGGCTTAGAAGGCTGAGTTGCCAGTTTGCGTTTATTTATTTAATTAAGTATATATTAATCAGCCAGTTGGCTTAGAAGGCTGAGTTCCCAGTTTGCGTTTATTTATTTAATTAAGCATATATTATTCGACCAATTGGCTTTTCTTAGAAGGCATAAATGGCAAGTATATAACCTTCGAACGAATTAAAAGCGTACATACACTCACCTACTGTACATCCCTATTACCACACACACACACACAAAAGCATCACCAACAATCGTATAGACTTTTAGGAGCTCCAACAGGAGATGGTGAAATGAGGGCTACAACTTTCAGGAGCTCACCCATCAAAAGGCGATGAAGGCTACGACTTTTTAGGAGCTCACCCCATTAACACCGCGTATCCGATACGAGGGCTACAACCAAACGTCCAAACGATTGGTGGTAAAGCCAACTCCTGGTAGACCGACGCTTAATACGTCCAATAGGTGGACCTATTAAACAAACAGGATTATTGCAACGCTCGTTCATGTTGTTTATCTCCCTTTCTCAGTTGCCGTATGAGTTGCCTGTTTGCACTTATTTATTTAACATATATTACGCCTTAGAAATCCGTTTTACAAACCAAGCAAAATGATATAATTAAATGCCGTGTACAAACAAAAAGGAATAAATAAAACGCCAATACATCATTCTGTTTATTTAGACGAATTAATGGAAATAAATTTACAATGGGGTGTGTGTATATATATGGTCAAAAATAATAATAGCATCATGAATGGAAAATATATAATCAAAAATATACAAAACGGTGCATTATCAATATATTAGTACAGGAAAAACATAGTTATATTAAATATATGTAATCAGAAATATACAAATCATAGTATCATCAAAATATTAGTATAGGAAAATATACAGTTACATTAAATATATTGAAAATATACGAAACGTATAATCAATTGCATATTAGTACAGGAGAAATATATACAGTTATATTATACGTATATATTGAAAATATACGAAACATATAATCAAATGCATATTAGTATAGGATATATATAGTGTATATACACAATTTAAATATATTTCCTTTATGTTGTACGGTACAAAACGCTAAACTCGCACGTAATAGAGCCTACATCCACATCGCCGTTACTTTGTACATGGTAAAACCGTTCAAGCATCACTTCGCCGTTTAACTGATACGGAGGTCTATACTCGATATAAATGGTTTTCATATCATTCAATACTATTTTTGCGCCCACTTTACACCATGCGAGCAAGTCATCTTTAAACACGGCTAGAACACAATCAAAAGCACGCACAAAGAGGTCATCGTTAACCACAACATCATTATTAAGTACAAGTTTATAAACATGCCTTTCCAATCGGGGTTTTTTCTTACCGTCCCGAGCTTTTCAATCGTGAACTCTTCTTCACTCTGCATAACGGCATTGGAAATAATTTTCCAAGTCGTAACGACACCTATCCACTATATAGAGGTACAGCTCTTCAGGGTGAACAGTGTAGGCGAGCTCAGCTCTGTACCGCTCAAGAGCTTTGTACCAAAGTTCAGGATATTTCGAAGAATCTAAACCGTTTAAATATGCATCCAGCTCTAGACCATTCTCCCCCCTGTTCATTCCTACATTCAATAAATCCGTCGAGCAGGGCGGTGTATGCGTGTTCAAGAACCGTGTCAAAATAAATCATATCCATAACACGACCGTCTAATATAGGCTTCAGCTTACGGAATCCGACGATTTCAAACATTCTGTCGAGGATGAAATGGTTTCGTGTAGGGACAAGAACGTCATTATCAGCTGTGTTCTTCCACATCAGTCGTATATCAATGCATGGTTGTTCGTTATTTATAAACAATGTGCAAACAATGGTATATGAGGCGTCACTAATTATCTCTCTTATTGTACTTACGCCAACAGGTATTCTATAACGGTCCTCTGCCCACTTCTCAACTATCACGAAGACTCTAGTCATCTCCTCAACACTTAAATAAATAACATTACGTTTACTAATTTCCCTGCAAATCGTTTCAAGTACATAGCTAATGGTGCCGGTTTCACGTCTGAACACGCGCAATGACTTCGTCACGGAGACATCGTACAAGGCGTTGAGAATGCTTCTCAAAGGAAGTTTCATCTTAATCGCACGTCCACTCGGTTCAAGTTCTGAGATGACTATGAGCCACAGGTGGCCGGATCGGCTCGACAGGGCGGGGTGAGTCACGCTGATGAAGCGTGTATGGGTTTGTTCGAACTCGTATGTTCCGTGAGGTACACTGGTGGGCGACACCCGAACGCGTCACACTGCTAAAGCGTGTACAGGCTTGTTCGAACACTCTTGGGCAAACAGAATTTCCCGAAACGAATTTAATGTTTTATCACTCGCCATTTCCACAAACTAAACATCTTCACAAACTGGCGCACTATTAGAGAGAAACATATGTTCATATTTGGTCTTTTTGTTTAACAAGTGATACTCGTCTCCAAAGTCTGATAAAAATTCACACAGTGGTAAAAATACTTGAGATTGTCCATGATGACAAGATTTACATTTTCAGTCGTAGGGTACGAGTAGTCGGTATGGTGTAACATGATATAATACCGCTTGTCACACCACTCATCCACGAAACACACTACTCATAACCATTGCTTATCTTCTGAACGTATTACTTCTACTACACGATATATGTGAGCCTTTATAAAGCTTAGGTCTATAACATACTTCAATACATCGTCTGTGCTACGAAATCCTACAACCCCCTCGCCAGAATACCCGTAGAGTATTTGAACATCTTGGTCCTTCGCACGGCTCAATGCAGTCTTAAAAGAGGCAAAGGAGCTGGGAATAGGGAGTTTTTCAGTATCCACCAAATCTATGCACTTTGCAGAATGCCACTTCATAAATGTTGAACATGCAATATTAAAGGTAGCCATTACTATTTTTCTTCTATGTGAGAGAATACACGTCTGAGCTCAAGGGTATACAGAGGTCAACTGAGTACGCAGGGAAGCCCAGGTTGCGGCATGACTCACGTTGCCGGTCTTACAGTGGGTGGAGCTTAGCTTTTTACTGTACGCACGCACGCAAAGGAGAAAGTGAAACGCTAATTGAAACAAGATTTATTTAATAAGCGAAATATTCAAGGTGTATATATTTACAAATACGTGTAATAAATAAGTTAACAATAGACATATCAAAGAATATGGAAGCCAAAGGGCACTGTATCAAAGCACACCTAGCTAATCTTATTTTTGAAAAGGATATCTACTTATGGTTACAATTTCTTGTAACTCTAACGTAAAATTAACCCCATCATGTTTTTGCCTGTTTCCATCGTGATTATTTCGGCATATATATATATATATATATATATATTATATATGTATGGTGGAGATTTAATAATATTTTTCCCGTTAAGCCAACGCTGCTGTAGGGCACGAAACGAATTATTTATCTGCGTTTAATTTCGTGACATTAATCGTTAGATGCCCGAATCCGCGCTAGGCCGTGTTATAGCTACTTTTGATGAAAGGGCGGTAAATGAAATGGGTGCTTCTCCCCCCAGCCGACCCAGGGACCTGAATACAGATGTCGAGGTATTGGCACACATTCGGCCTAGCGAGTGCCACGTTATCGAGGAACTAATGTAAGTATTTTTGAGGTTAAGCGCGTTTTCTCGATAACTAAAGATCTATTTTTCTCGCTTATATTTGGCAAGCTAATCTCCTTTATTCAGAGTTATCCTACAACGTAAAAATTATTCCCAATGTTTTTAACTATGGTCTGTTTCCCATATATATATATATATATATATATATATATATATATATGGTGGCCAAAGCTTTTATGATTTATCTGCAATCAAATTCGTAATGGAGCTTTAAGTATATTTTTCACGATAATTCACCACCGCAGTAGGATTTTTAAATTACCAAACTGCAATAAATGCGTTTTGAAAAATATTTTAATTATTGACTGTCTCCATATATATATATATATGGTGTGATTTTATTTGTACATTTCTTGTAGGGTTTTTAGGAATATTAAAATTTTTAATAATTATCTGTAATTAAATTCGTGTGTGGCATTTCTCTTGGCGTTCTCGGGCTATATATAATGTTTCAACCGGCCTTAACTTATAGAAGATACCAATAAGAGCGTTTTGAAAAATATGTTTAATTAATGTCTCTGTCCCATATATATATATATATATATATATATATATATATATATATATATATATGGTGGCCAAAGCTTTTATGATTTATCTGCATTCAAATTCGTAATGGAGCGTTAAGAATATTTTTCACGATAATTCAGCAACGCAGTAGGATTTTTAAATTGCCAAACTGCAATAAACGCGTTTTGAAAAATATTTTTAATTAATGTCTGTTTCTCCATATATATATATATATATATATATATTATTCTTTATTTCTCGTTACAGGGGTGAAACCGAGCTAGGGAGTGATATAGTTACTTTTGTTGAAAGGTGGATAAATGAAAGGGTTGCTTCTCCGCCCAGCCAAACCAGTGACATGAATGCAGAAGTCGAGGTGTTGGCATACATTCTGGCCAGCGAGTGTCAGGTCATAGAGGAGATAATGTAAGTATTTTTGAGGTTAAGACCAAACGCAATATATTTTCATTTATTAAATAGCAGAAAACATGTACAAAAAGGGTCAGTATTCGATATACAAGTCTTAATGATTACAGTTACAAATGTATATTCAGCATAACACATTACAGGGTGTGCTAACATATGGGAACCTTTTTTTTATGTGTTGGCAAACACTTTTATCGTTCGTAACTGTGTCGCACAAATTGAATAATTTAAAAAAATTCATAAATCCCTTCCCACGTGACATGTGCATGAGAAATAAAATGCAATACATGCCGCATGTTTCAGTATAATATCCTTGAAAGCGATGAAGATTCCAAACAATCTCAGGCACGTCTAGTTCGGCTATAAACTTCACAATTCCCGAATCATTCTAGGGCTGAAACCTGAGTGAATCAAAATAGTACATTCTTTCCCTATTTTTAAAATAGATTGTAAACCAATGAATCCCCTCACCCCAAACAATGTCGGTGTTAACGATAATCCCGTACCAATTTCTCGTACTTGGCAGATTTAATATTTCATTCTTCGCAAACACCGATAAATTTTGAGCGTGTGAAACGGTCACTTTTCATTACTCTCTGGAGTGTATGCGCATCCATTCTAAAAGTCTGTGACCACGTTCCTGAAACGATCAACTTCTATTAGTGGCTGTGCCTCGAGGCAAACTAGTACACTTATAGACGCGTCTATAGGCTTGGCAAATTTCAACCTGACTGAGATATTCCCACTCTGTTGTGGGCTTAAATGCGTATCTGTGCCAGCCGATAAATCCGGCGTAATATCAAATGAAAAAAATGTTAAATTCTTCGACAAATTCTTTCTGCGTTACACCAAAACCAAGTTCGTCACAGGCGCCTGTATTATGAGCCAGACTACTATATGCTCTCGCGCAGAGCGGGAACACAGCATCTGATGAGTAGTCCGTATTCATTGTCCCTCCCAGAGCGACCCCATTTACGTATAGAGTAATATTTTTAAGGCCGAAATTCTCGAATTTAAAGGCACTCTTTTTATATTTTCCATTCGTCGAGGCGTGGTCCTGCATGCCAATTAATATCCTTTTAGGTAGGACGCCTAGGGCGACGTTTTCTAGCTGCTTCGACGCCAGCCCTGCGGGGACCGTGTACAGTTTGATCTGTACCCTGTTAATTGGGTATTTTACTGTGGCGTGTATTAAGTCTTTCTCAATTTCTATTTGTTTCGGGGAGCTTAATTTCACGGCGTATACGCAAATACGTTTCCATGATGTGTATCACAACGGGTTTCGCGCCTTCTTCTTGATCAGACCCCAGATTTATGCAGATCTCAGGAATCGTGCGGGTAAGCTTCAACTTCATATCCACCCCGTTCATAAGCAACTTCTCCTGGAATGTGAAGTCTGTATGCAGGCGCCCAAAACATTCGTATATTTTTTTTTAGAATTTTTAAATTTATCCTTTATTCCATTTTCATCTTTAGTGTGGTAATATCCCTCGGCTACTAAAAAGGTTTCCTTCGCTTCTTTTGAAAAGTTGAGGACATTTTCCAGATAGGCTCGTAGGTGGTAGTACCCCGTACCTGCCGAGATGTTAACCTGGCTTAAATACACTTCACACTGGCTGAATATGGAGTGTAAAAAGTTGGTTTCAGGGTAAGGCAGAGTTACTATCATCGCAGTGCGTCCCATCACAATGAGCTATACGCAGTTTAGCGTACATGTGCATGCAGCTCGGATCAAAAAAGTAAGGGCCTAAGCTGGGTATCACGAATTCTATAGGGGCACTGGGTGAACTAATTGTGCTTAATGGGTTAATTGTAATAAAGTCACTATGCTCAATAGAGACCTGAGTCGGGGGCATATCAAAGAGGGACAGTTCCGATTTACAGCATTGTGAACTACACGGATGGATGAAACGCGCCATGACGAGTCAGAAATAACACCACTTCCCACGACAAGTATTAGTCAACTTATGATTCGTGAGAGTAGTGACCTCAACTTATATCAGTTAAAAAAATGATCAGCCATAGGTTTCATGCGCTTAGAGCACTTCTTTTTCGGTTTCCTTTTACGTTTAACGCCAGGTGATGGTAACCCCTCACGTGATGGTAACCCCTTCTTCCTGGCAGATCTCTTCTTTCCGCCACGCGCTGGTAACCCCTTCTTCCTGGCAAATCTCTTCTTTCCGCCGCCACGCATTTTTCTCTTTGCATCTTTGATGATTTCATCCCTTGTATGTTTTAACTGTTTTTTTAGAGCTTCTTTAGGTATAGTGCCCCCCATAATGTCTTCTGCCGCGTTAAAACATGTTTGTAACGCCTTCTGCCCTAGGTACCTGGCACCCCTCTTCAACAGGGAGACAGCGGTGCGTAGCATGGAGGAAAAAATGGAACCAAGACCACTCCCACGCTGGTACCTCACTCCTCGGTATACTGCGAACGGTCTTCGAGTCATTATAAACGACGAAAGTGTAGTTTCACTGTTAAGCTCCCATCACCGAATGGAAATTTTTTCCCTCAATTGTCCTTATATATATCGAGATGTTGGTTAATAGATTAGTCGTAACATTCACGTAATGGAGCTTGTCATATGTAATGCTCATGCTTTTCCCTCTATGGTTGGGGATGCGCTCAATGCGCAGTAGACGTGCCTGGGTGTCCCCAACAAATTGGTTCTCTACAATATTGCGTAAATATAGCACATGCCTGGGGGTGGAGAGCTTTCACCCAACTTCTCCATCTTCAATTGATACATTAAGCTGGACAAGTCATGCTGTGCCTCGTGAAAGGTATCTCTTTGGATGGCTGCGCTATATCGGTCCTCAGCCACAATTGTGAACATCTCTTTATCTTTAACATTTCTACTAAGCGTTGACTTTAGCTTCAATGTGCATGCAGGCGTGTCTATGTTTACGACTTCAAAAAGTAAATCGTTTGTCAAGTACGACTTTTCAAGACTCTTGTTTAAACCTGCCACAATGTCCATGGCTGTATCATAATGCCCGATTCCTAGCGATACATTTGTGCTATAGTACCGATCCTCACCACACAGGGTTCAACGAATAGTATTGTCTAAGGTTGTGCCTATTTTTTCGCACTCATCGGTTCTTCTATGGATCAGAAATATGATTTGTTCATTTTCAAGAGTTAAAAATTTGGTGGCAAACTGAAGTTCACATAACCCCACCTCATACGAATCACGCTCCAGTTCAATGGGCCCGTGGAGTTCTGTCACAAAGTTGGCGAGGGTGTTGTTAGGGTGTACAGACAGGGACGAGGAGGACGGGAGTGTGACATAGAAGTGACTAGGCGCCATGTTGCACACTAATTAAGCTTCATTATTGCATCAGATTTTATGTAGGTGTTGAATCTTTCTGGGTACCCTATCCATTTCACCAGGTACATTTTTATCTTTTCTGAGCCTTTGCTACCTATAATTTTCTCAATTTTAAACACTTTTTTCCTAAATTAAATGCCACTTTCTGCAACTCCACGCGGTTAAACACTCCTCCGATTTCTTCCCCATTCAAATCTTCAATGCAATACAGCATTACTTCACCTTTAGATCTCATAACCCTAACTTTAAAAATCTCGCGCGTCCATCCTTGCTCAAATCTCTTCGCGAATTTATTTCCCGAACGCGACAGCCTTACATAATCATTGATTTTGAAACGCGCGGAGTGTGGTGGTGCATCTCTTCTCACCTTAGGACGCATACCTCTTTCTAAAACTTCGTTAGGCGTTGTGCCAATCGTGCGATGGTGTGAGCGGTTGTAGGATGGGGCCAATGAAACGAGAACGTTTATATATCTGTATGTGTTTTTATATGTAAAATATCGGTGCATGCGTTCCTTTATGGTACGTTGAACTCTTTCAGCTAAAGAGGCCTTATGTATAGAATTGGTAGTGTAATAGCTGATATTAAACTCTGCCAGCATGTTCTGAAAAGCGCGTCCTATAAATTCTTTCCCCGTATCCGTACAAAAATAGCCAGGAATCCTGTTTTCTTTCAACATCAACGTTTTGGTCGCTTTAGCAACTGTTTCAGGCGATTTATTTTTCAGGGGTATTAACCACAGGCATCTTGACAATACATCTATTATGAATAGGATGTAGCGGTAACCGTCATTATACACTGAATGTCTTTGCATGTCTGTTAAATCACCCTGCCAAATAGTCATTCGAGACAGCTGTTGTCTTGGCCGTTTTAAACCTTTTTTTCACCGGTTTATGAAGTGTATATGCATCCTGCTCCCGCAAAAATCTTTTTCCTTTCTCTGTAAATACCTCTGTACAGTCTATTAACGCCACCATAGGAGGCGGGGTTAGAAATGTCATAATAGCCTTTACTTAATATGTTAGCCATTTGCATATTTTAGAAGCACGTGGGTAGGGTTGACCGTTTGTTCTCTTCTTTCTCCTCTTCAGAGACACTGCTACTGCTGGGGGCGATAGCGTACTCAGTTGTGACACATGCGTGACCTGGTCCAAGTCTTTTAACCTATTCAGATTACCTATCAATGTTTTGGGGACATTTATTTGTTGTAGTCTTGCTTTAATATGCTTCCATCCTGTTGGTGAAGGTCTGTCCCACTTTCTCACCAGATCATGAACAATATCAACGATATTGGAGCCTCGTACCCTTGTAGGCTGTTTTTTAGCACATATTCGATGTGTTGTGTTCCGTTGTTCTTTGGTTGGCCAGGTTCTGTGTCGCTATGATCACCACTATTCGAGCTGTGTCTAATAACCAGGGGTAGCTCTGTGGGAAGTTTATAATCTTCGTACTCATGAAGAAATTTCTGCAAAGCCTCTTGGTACAAGATCCTTTTCTCATCAGGTGACTTTTCACTGTTTAATAGGGCTAGCAACTCGTTTTCCATTCTTTTAAGCCTACTTTTACGGGGTTCTAGAACCGTGCCTGGAGTCTTTGAACTTTGTAATGAAGCATACACCTCGCGCGAATCACAACCATCTTCTTCATTATATTAATCTAGTCAGTAAAGGACCCCAAAAGTGAAAATAAGATGGGCAGGAATGATCCTCCTTTTTGTACAATAATGCGCTTTTTCTTACCCACAGTTTAACTTTTACGAGCGAGCGCTCGTATTATGTTCTTGTAACGACGAAAGCGAGTCTTCTGAGAGGGTTTCATCGGTACATGACATTTTATAACATTAAGACAGATTTGACAGATGCATTTTAAAAAGTCAGAGTC
The DNA here is from genome assembly GCA_023014485.1 of Bathynomus jamesi. Classification (NCBI taxonomy): domain Eukaryota; kingdom Metazoa; phylum Arthropoda; class Malacostraca; order Isopoda; family Cirolanidae; genus Bathynomus; species Bathynomus jamesi. The sequence continues at coordinate 267,292 of JAJOZX010001665.1, read as the reverse complement.
GATATTTTTAACAAACATCTGTTGCAGCGGCCGTGACAATCATTGATAGATTTTTATTAATTCGCTGTATTTCTTTAGCCTATTTATCATTCTGGAATATACACCGTTTCAGGCTCGCTTGGGAATATATTCGTTCTTAGAAGCACCCTAAACGTGTTTCGCGGGTGAAGGTCACAAAGCAAATATCCATAACGCTGGTTTGTAGCCTCTTTATAAATCTCCAAAAACTCCTTACGCTGATTCGGGAACATTTGATTGTCTAATACCCCACTTTGTGACACCTCTCTACGTTGCGCGAATAAGACTAGATATTGTGTATTTCGTGACACATCGCGCATGTATCTATTTTTGAAAATCAGATTCTGATTGGTGAAGAACACGCTTATGTTAAGGTGGAGGGAGAATACTGTAAATGTCTCGGCAAACGTTTAATCCATCTCCAACATGAGATCGTCAATTACAATGACTGCATGTTCATTTCCCTTTAATGAATTAACGTCACAGACCCCCTTGTGGAACAAAACATCATCTTGGTACTCGTTGAACACTGATTGATACGTCGAAAAGCACCATATAACTTTATGCATAAATTTTGAGAACTTCTCCCCTTCTCTTTAATGATTTTAAGCATAAACACCGTTTTACCACATCCTGTAGATCCAGATATAATACATGTGGATGGGCTCGTTAACCTGAATTTTTCTATAGATTCCATTTTTTAACACGTCACGCCCATTAACGAAATATTACAAATTTTGAGTGCTGCTCCTTATATATTTCGGACTTCATGTAATGCTCTAGGTTCCCTCCGTCATACTTAGATGTTGCGGAGGAGTTTAAACTACTCCATCATTATATATATATATATATATATATATATATATGGATACAAAAGTAGACCAAAGGAAATTCATTTTTTTTTCTCGGAACTGAAAAATATCAAAACTTGATCTAACCTAGTTAAAAGGTCAGGAGCTAATTTTTGTATTTTACCCCAAAATATATATATATAGAGAGAGAGGAGGGGCGACAAGTTTGACCTTCGCGAAATGAGAAATCATCGCGCGGAACCTTTGTAAGGTTGTAAGGTATATATATATATATATATATATATATATTAATAATAAAAATAATAAAAATAAATAAATAAATAAATAAAAATGTTTAATTAAACAAACATTAAAAATTTAACTTTTTATTAATTGTAAAACAGATCCAGGCTGGAGATTTGATATGCAAATAATAAAAATAAATAAATAAATAAAAATGCTTAATTAAACAAATATTTAAAATAAACTTTTTATTTATTTGCATATCAAATCCAGTCTGGAAGTTTGATATGCACTGTAAAGGAGAAAAATGGCTAAGTTAGGCATTAAATTCGAATTTTCTGTGGAGAAAACTTTATTTACTTTGGATAAACTTTACTAAAATAAAACAAGTATTTAATAATGTTATGAGAAAGGCGTTTATTACGAAAGATATTTTATTAATACATATAATATTACGAGAAATTGTGGAATTAACGAAATTAAGAGAAACGAAAAATTGAACGAAATTAAAAGAGAGATTGATCCACATTAAAAGAAATGAAAGGTTTTGGGAACATGCGACTCTATTAAAACTATGGAAGATGGGAAATCGGAAAAATGGCCAAAAATGTTCATTCATTTCATCGAGTTAATTTTTGTGTTATATCCCCAAAATATATAACGTAGTAGATCTTATATATACATATATCACCGCAAATCATAATTCTTTATTGATGGATAGGTTCCAAGCTTCTACGAATTTAGCAATACGCAGAATTAGCCGCTTTGTGAAAACATCTGTTTGGGTAGAAATATCCTTTCAGTCAACGGTTGACCTTGGAACGAAGAAGGTGATTTGTGTGTAGTTGTAAATTTAAAATAGTGCTACGTTACTGCCCCTCGCATTACCCCGTTTTATTTTGGCCAGCTTGTGTATTTCTTAAACTAATATTATCCTTGATTGCATATATATATAATCGTAAAGAACGACGCTTGTATAGGAGATATTCCGCGCAAGACGAGAAAGAGAAAACAACAAATGAAAAAATGAAGTACCACCTGGGAATCGAACCCGGGATCTTCCGATTGCCGGTCAGACGCGATAACCACTACACCATGGACTCCACTCTTCCAAATGCCGTAATTCCTCTACATACTCGCAGAAACCAATGCCCCAAGGGGGCACCTCCCGCTTGCCGTAACATTATATACATTCAACTGCAAAGAACACGCAGTATAAATAACGTAAAGAACGACGCTT